>JANRMT010047795.1:73714-86166 GCA_026402145.1 Polypterus bichir lapradei
ATAGATAGATAGATAGATAGATAGATAGATAGATAGATAGATAGATAATGGCCTTCATAGAATCTTTATATAATTAAACATTTATTCATCTTAAAGTTGTATTCCAAATACACAGACACTCTTTTGAGCCATAAAAGCCAATCCAAAACAAAGTTTCCAAACAAAATCCAAAGACAGCTGTTGAAAAACAAAGCACAGGATAAAAAATCCAGAAAAATCACAAAAGCATAAGGCACAGCTTAAAGAATACAAGAACGTAACAAACTCGCAGAGCACATTCACAACGGAGACCCTCGGGCTTTATAGGGCTGAAGGAAAGCTCATGGTGGTGATTGGCCGATGGTCCATCTCTTGGTGAGCCACACACAAACCACATGGAAAATAACAAACGCAGCTTATACACAAAATCAAATACAAAGAATAAAGCACATACTCAACCAAATCAACATTAACATTAATAAATAAACAAAAAAGATATTGAACAGGACTTTGAACAACATCTAGTGGAAGGAATCCTGGCTGAAAAATTTCACGGTCAGCTTGGGTGTAGAGAGGGGATTTCATGCATCAGTAATAACAGGAATTCTAGGAGGAAACAACAAAAGCAGACGAGCGTAGAAACATAAACCGAAGTGAAGGTTGGTCTGTGAGGTTGACTCACCTTCACTTGTACTTCTTCAGTTATCACCTCTGTA
Organism: Polypterus bichir lapradei; assembly: GCA_026402145.1. Lineage (NCBI taxonomy): Eukaryota > Metazoa > Chordata > Cladistia > Polypteriformes > Polypteridae > Polypterus > Polypterus bichir. The sequence continues at coordinate 74,410 of JANRMT010047795.1, forward strand.
TCTGGATTGGACAACACAGTGTTGAGTGACAGATTGTGCCCCGCCTACTTTCTTTGAACTATAGACACATCCCACTGGTCTGGACCGGCTGTGTTTAGTACTTTACTACACTCGATGCTGTTGGTCTGTTTAATGTGAGTCTGTCTTAAATAAATTAGATTGGATAAGTTTGGTCTGTCTGGGCACAGAAATGTGTGTGAAGAGTTCTGTCTCTGCTGGATGGGAACTTTCACATAAATAATTCCTGGCAGAAATGGGCATCGGAGAGTGTGCTACCATAGACAGTCTGCCAGCTCATTACAGGGTCAGAGCTACACTAGTGATCACAATGGAAGCCAATTTGGCGTTTCTGCCAATTAACCAAATCTTTAAGCTGTGAAGTCTAATACAACTGAGAGATACCAGAATGAACAAGAGAAGGCCATTACGACCTCCAGAATAAATCAAGAATATCCCATCTCTCCAAATGAGGTATTTTACACGAAAAGACAGGCTCTCAAATCAGAATTTAACCTCTTGATAACAAAAGAACCTGAACAACTCATTTTTAAATCATAACATCATTACGGTGAACATGGGGAGAGGGCTAACAAGATCTTAGCTCAGCAATCAACAAGCAGGAAGTTTGCAACACAATAACAGAAATTACCAGCGAACTGCAGATAAAGTAGTGAAGCCTAAAAAATATAACCTCACGCATTTAGCAAGTACTATAAGTCTTCATATTCTTCTCAGTCTAAAGAAGATGAGACACAATCTGAGGAGTTCTTTGATGTAAAACAAAGACAGCAGCTGGACACTATTAGTTAAGAGGAACTGGACAAACTTCTGACACTCTCAGAGTTACTGGATGCTGTAGACTCACTCCAAAGTGGGAAAACAACAGGCCCTGATAGCAACTAGTGGAATTTTATAAAGATGTTTTCAACTAAGTTAGCTCCACTATTATTAGCAAAGTTTACAGAAGCTATAGACAACAAAAATATACCCAAATAACCCACCCAATTTTCCACACCTTCCAACCATTTCTTTTCCAGAAGAAATCCTAATCAGTCCTGAGGAGTCAGACAGCATCTCAGCAACATATAAAAACATTTCAAAGAATCTCCCCTTTAAGGGTCCTAAGATACGGTGGGAAAAGGACATTTTAATGAATATCTCAGAAAAGGAGTGGAAGTCAGTCATGCATAGAATACACTCCAGCTCCATATGTGCGAAATATTCAACCATCTGACTTCGACTCTTTTATCGATCAAATTTATCTTATTTTAAATTGGAAAGAATCGAACCTGCGAGTGTGGGAATCGATATCCAGCCTAACTGGGCCACATGTTTTGAGAGGACAACAAAGTAACATCATTTAGGGCCAAAATATTTGAATGTTTTATCAGACAGCCTTGGGGTCACAATCACTCCTAACTCACTAACAGCTGTGGTTGGTGGGCTACCAGAGGGGCCTAAAGTGAAGGAAGACACATTGACTGTAACTGCCTTTAACACATTGTGAGCTCGTAGTCTTGTCTTGCTGAACTTAAAGACCCCCAGCCCACCTGTGATAAGTCACTGGGTCACTGATGTTTGACATTTAAAAAAAACAAATTCTCACTTAGAAGATCTGTTCAAAACCTTTGTAAAATATGGCAAGATCTAATTAATGAAACTTTAAAATAAGCAACCATAGCAGGGGAAAAGAAAATTCTGCCTTTTTATTATTATTTTTTTTTTCAATCTATTTAAATTATCAGGAATTTTGGCCCAGTTCTCGGTTCTTGTCTCTTTTTCTTGGCTGCAGCATGAATCCTGTTTGGTAGTTTTTAATTTTTTTTTTATGTTTTTAGATTTCTGTTTTAAATTTATGATTTTTTTTTGGTATTTTTTAGTTTGACTTTGAAAGACATTTGTTGTATAAGTTGAACTTGATTATGTATGCAATGATATTTTAATAATAAAAACAACTCAGACCATTAATGGACGTTGTGTCCGCTGATCTAATTCAGAGCATCAGCGTCAACCTTCAGTGTCAGTTTCTCTCAGTAGAGTTAAGTCCCCTTTAAGCAGATGATGGAATATCAGAGGACTTTAGGGTGATGTTGTCTGAGTCTCCACTGAGTAACACCTGGGATTCTGTCAACAGTGAAAGGCCATGAAGGACACCACAACACGTCTTCTCTAACTCTCCCTTCTCGTGTCCCTACTTATCATCACCATTGAAGCTCTGCTGTTCTGCAAGTTCTCATTTATTTCTCCCCTCTTTGATTTGAAGTGTTGTCTTCCTATTCCACTCACCTTCATCTCCTCCATTGTCCTCCTCGTCTCCTTCAGTGTCTTCTCTCTCTCCTCGAGTTTCCTCTTGATGTCACTCAGTGTCGCCCCCAGCTGTTTCTGTTTGGACACACAAGAGGACATGCATGGTCATATTAGAATTCACGTTCACTTTGTTATTTCTTCTTCTCTTTCTGACTCCTGATATTTTAACAACACATTTGTTTGACATTTCATGACACAACTTAGATTTGATTTAACAAACAGGAATGATATTAAAAATTAAAAGAAAGGTTTAATTTAATTGACGTAAGATTGAGTTTGGACTTGAAGAAAACATCAAATCCAGAAAACAGTTTGAAGGCACACTGGTGTGTGAGTTAGTTCTTGACGTTTAGAAGACATCATATCAACCAACTAGGAAATGTGAAGTTCACACAACACCAAAAATAATAAAAACAAACTGGAGTGTAAAGTAAAGACACTGGTGAAAGGCCAGGAGGACTTAAAACACGTCATGTCAGTAATTAGAGGATCTACAAGGCCATTTGATATCCTGAGTCAGACATGTGAGTTTGTTGTCTGACGTTGTCATTTTCTGAAGTCAAGTAAGTTACTGAAATACACAAACGATTCTGTTGAATTCAAGAAGAAGGCATATAAAAGGAATTCTAAAACTCAGAAATGATATTTTTGATATATTACTTACCTCAGGTGTTTTGTTTAGGTGACTGATTATTATTTTTAATAAAACTAGTGAGCTCTGCCCCCTGCTCACTGCGCTCGCTCACCCCCAGGTTTGGTTCGTGTGACGCTTCAAACATTTAAAACATTGTACAGCACCTGTCCTTTTGTCTCACTGCCTTGTCTCTCTTCTCCCCCAGACATCCTCTGCTCCTGTGGTGGTCCCGCTCCCAAGGCACACCCCTATGAACAGGAAGATTTTCTATTCTTCTAATTGAGAGACAAAACTGTCCCCTCCGACTACACACGGAGCTCGATTCACTCCTGAAAGAGACTTATGTTTGTTTGAAGTGTCTGAATAACGTTTGTCTCTACAATCTCCTGTGTATCTATACCACTCTGTGACCCAAGCGTGACCACGTATGTGGATTTCACTTTCACCAAACCACAAATCTTTTAATTCTCGTGGAGAGGCCTCTTCATTGGGCAGAAACACTACTTTTCCCTGATGGCAACACGAATTAGACGATCTACAAGTCTCTGACTTAAAGTTTCAATCCAAACAACATATTCAATCTCTTTTCACTGTTCTGTTATTTCACTGAGTAATAATTTCCATTTGTCTGTGTGAATGCGATCTTTACTTTCATTTTTGTTGATTTCGGAATGACCAAAGTTTCCATCTTGTGGATTTTGCTTCTGTCTCTCTGGACTTCCAAAAAGTCTCTTCAGAAAGATCACATCTCGTCTCTTATAATTGAGAGATATTTATTATGTTTATGTGTTTTGGTTTCACCAGAGCCTTCAGGACCACCCAGTAATCCCTGTTAAGGGGTCAGCTCAGAGATGTGCAGGTGGGTGAGCCTGTGGTGTCCTGATGATGGACTATCTGTCAGGTAGACTCAAGAACTGTTTGAGCAACACTGGAGCAGCATAAGGAACAGGCCTGTCTGCTTTACTCTTCACTCTGCGCACCTCACACTGGAAAGAACACAATTTCTCTTTTCTTGTATATGCAAAAATTACCCAAGAAGTGTCTCAGTGGGCTTTAACAGGCCATGTTTTTGAGAGCCCCCTACTCCAGATACCCTAAAAAGAGAGGAAAAATAAGGAAATCGAGGTTGAATACACACACAATAGAGCTAATGTTCCAAAGCCCCAGTCCACCTAAACTGCAAGTCTTTCGATTGTAGGAGGAAACCTACATGAACATGTCATGGCAAAAAATTGTCACCACAAGTCTTTTTACCTGAAATGAAGGCTATCAAGAGACTCAGGATAGGCAAACAGAGTCTATGGTTTTATTGCAATAAAATAACAATAATAATAACACGGACTCAACCCAATACGGCCAAATTGAGCGGAGCCCTGCACAGTTCAGAACTCAAAACTTATATAGTCCTTAAAACTTATATTTGCCCAGAGGGGTCTGGGCGGTCTCATGGTCTGGAATCCCTGCAGATTTAATTTTTTTCTCCAGCCGCCTGTAGTTTTTTTTCTTTTGTTTTTTCTGTCCTCCCTGGCCATCGGACCTTACTCTTATTCTATGTTAATTAATGTTGACTTATTTTTCTTACTGTGTCTTTTATTTTTCTTTTCTTCATTATGTAAAACATTTTGAGCTACATTTTTTCTATGAAAATGTGCTATATAAATAAATGTTGTTGTTGTTTTTTTAGTCATTTCTTATCATTAAAGAAACGGCACCTGACCAGCCGATACCTCGAGTTTTCATGAGAACCATTATGATCTCCTGACTTCCCCAGTAGCTGGTCTGTGGTATTTTCACTGTCTGTTGTCCATTTTTACTTTCTGTTTTGTTCAATTTTATTGGCCTTGGCTGGGCAGAAGTTCCTTCTTCCATATTTGGGCACTCTTGTCACTTCCCCTTTCTTGGCTTTCATGCTAGTTTATACTTGTAACTTAAAGCTAAGCTTTAATTAAAAAGAAATATGGCATGTGCTTTTGTTTAATCACTTGCTTGGAATGTCTGACTTGCATTAATTTCTGCACTAAGGTTAATGCTTATATATTTTTCTATATTTATGTATACTAGTACATGAATATACTAATTTTATTTTTCATACATTACATCTTCTTGACCTCGTTGTCACAATGCCTTTGCTGTTTTCTGCTGACTCACTATTCCAGCTGGTTTCTCACGTACCTATCCTGACCATTTCTTCTACATTTTGTTATTAGTATCACTCAACAGGTGTTCTTATTCTCCTTTCTTTTTTTGTTCTATGGTGGTTTCTACACGTCGTTATCTTCCTGTTCTATCCTTCCTTTCCCAATATTGGTAATTTTCAATCAGGCTTTAACTAGAAAATGCAATATAACTTATGTCTTTATTTAGCCATTTGCTTGACATATCTTATTATTAGCTTGTCATTCTAATTTGTGCTTAATCGAATGCTTTAGAAGCTGTTAATTATATTTATGTCCATTTATGCAAATACTGCTAATACATTCATTTTTTATCTTCCATAGACTCAATGAGAACATGCAGACTCCACCAGGGACAAGTCACAGTTGAAAAATAAAATGTATTTCTAATATAAGGACAACTGAAGATGAACGTATTCAAGTGTATAAAAACAGACAACATCAACAGACAACACAAAACATGAGTCTGTGTTACCTTAGTTGGTTCTTTCTCTTGCACTTATAGAAAGGCACATAACTTGTGATTTTATTTCCCATAATTTTTATCTCACAAATATCCCAGGACACATCATTCATTCAGAAGCAGCTTTTAAATGTTCTCGTCTCATTTCGGTTCAGTTTTTATTTACTTATTAAGTTTCTAGAGTCAGCACTGTGATGGCAGTTTGGTTTTCCTCACAGGTTGTCTACACTCCCTTACAGCTCCTCTGTGTGTGTGAGACGCTGCTCTGAACTGATTCAAGTCCACTTTAGTTTTCTTACTGAATTTATGAAGAGACCCTCACAACAGCTAAGTCTTCTCCTTCACACAGTTATGGTGATGTCAACTCCCTGAATTCACCCAGTGGCTTTATCTTAACTACCGAGTCACAGTAAGAAGTTCTCAGACTCCGAGCAGGTGAACTCCTGACTTGGTTTATATTCTCTCAGGTGGAGGAGATGAGTAGTATATGTCAGGCACCTTCTGTCAAACTGTCAATCAAAATGATTTATGACATTAAGCCCTGCCCCCTTTTGATTTATGACCAGAAGTCCTGCCCCCCAGCCACCTGTTCAGCCGCCCTCGTTGCCCCCTCCCCAGCCTCCTGTTTGGCCACCTATTCGGCCCCCCTCCTTGCCCCCTCCCACAACCACCTGTTTGGCCACCTGTTTGGTCCTACTTTCTTTCAAGGGCAATTTGATGGATCTTTAAAAGTTAAAGGCTTTCATGATAATGTGTAAAACACGAGATAACTAGTTCGATATAAGCCCCTTAAAGATCACACAGTTAAATAATATGCATCAGTTCCCTTTTAAATCACTTTTGAGACGTCTAAATGATATATTAAGTAATAGATTTATAATTTGTATTTAAATCGATCTAAAACAAGACCTTGTTCTATCCAATATCACCCCTGTTAATCCTCCCCTCATGAAGAAATGCGTTTAGTTTTTCTAAAAGTTTGATCACCTTAATCAGAATGGATATCCAGGGCTAGAAAAAAGCGAATTAAAATACTCTTTGTCAAAACCGCTTTTTCCAAAGCACAATGCACCCCCAACGCCCACCTCCCAACTCCGGCCGCCTGGAGCTAAGGTGGTGGGTGTGGGGAATCGGTGTCGATTCACACTTCAGCTGTTAGGCCGGCTCAAGCCGTTTATGACCCTTAACCTTGTGGCCGAGCAAACTCATTTCTATAACATAGGAGCCTTTTGACAAAGGAAAACTCTGTAAATGCACTTGTGCATTTAAATGGAGATTTATAAGAAAGCAGGTTTCTACCTTAGCCTGTTTACTCACCTTATCCCAGTTTTGTACGTGCATGTAAAAGCACTCACTGTTACACTAGCACAAAATTTTGATATTTTCTGTCTACTCAAAAAATTAAAATTATTTCTATTAACACATATGATAACTGGAAAACATTTCACTATTTTTAATTAAAAAGTTAAAAACAGAAAAGCCCAATTATGATTTTTGTCTTGTCATGGTAGGGTCCTAGGGTGACACTTTTCCACTTTATACTCTCTTATGTAGACCTTAAAACATATTCCTACCAAAATAGTTCATCACTTCCCAATTCCCATAACTTCAGGTAATTAGACAGAGCTCCATAACGGGCAAGAGAAAAGTATTATAGGTCAAATACACAGTGCCATAAAACAAAAGCAAAATAAAGTGTGAACACCACCCAACCTGGCATTGCTAGATGTTTCGTTTTTTTTCCAGGTAACAAAATACATTTTCAGTAGCCACGTAAAATGACCACTTGCTTTAACATGAAAATAAGGCATCTAAAAGCATCTTTTTAAAGGTCAAATTTTAAAACATAAGAAAAATCCTTGTTTCCAAAAGAGTTCTGCCCATTTTTTTCCAACAGTTTTCTTGACTGACCTTTCGAATCATCATAGCCTTTCTGATCATATCCACCCCAAACATAGCATATAACTTTAATTTCTGTACTCATTTTAAATGATAATAGACAGTATAAAGTCCCTAAAGGAACTGGGTAGGACCTGGTATCTCTCTTGCTGTCTGTGTGTTGCTCGATTAGTGCTGTCTGGGGTGGGCGTGTTTGAGTCGTGGGAAGCCGACGGGCATCGACGTCTCTGTGTAAGCCTCTATTTTTCTCTTTTTTCTTATTTGTTTTTATTTTTCTCTTTTCTTAGAGATTTGTTTTAGAGTTGTTGTTTTTTTGATAACTTTTTTACTGTTAAGACGCGGCTTTGGTGGTTATCCCTATGGCCGTATCCAAAGGCCGGGCTCCTGGTCTATTTCCAAAGGCGTTTGAAAGTCTTTCACGCCGCCATGGCGCTAAGGTCCTGGTGGACCCTCAGGTTTCTGCTGAAGCTTGTGTGGTGGGAGTAGGAAAAGTAGTTGGCTATAAAAATGTCCTATCTGCATCCAGAATGAATAAGGCTGTAGTTGTCTTTTTAAACGATGAGTCTCTCGTAAATACACTTGTTGAAGAAGGGGTTGTTATAAATGGCGCATTAGTTCCTGTCCTACCGTTATCAGCGCCTGCGAAGAAAGTTATTGTCTCTAATGTTCCACCTTTCTTAAAAAACGATATTTTACTAAGGGAATTGAGACGTTATGGGCAGATTATGTCTGATATAGTGTTAATCCCCCTTGGCTGCAAAATGCAGGAGTTAAAACATGTGGTCTCCTTTCGGAGACAAGTTTATATGATTTTAAATAATATGAATGAAGATCTAAATGTGGCACCCAGGTTTAAGGTGGAAGGCGATGATTATATTGTGTTTGTAACTTCTGATTCAATGCGTTGCTTTAACTGTGGCAGAGCTGGACACAAGGCGGCACAGTGCAAACATGAGCCCGTAGTGATGCTGGGCGGCTCGGCTCCGATTAAGGAGAACACTGACAGGGTTAACGATGAAAACTGCGAGTCTGAGTATGAAAGTGAGATGGAGAATATGGAGAAGGATGGGTCTGAGTGTAATGAGCGGTTAGATGGAGCGGGTGTTGTGTGTGATCGGCCCGAAAATATTTTGTCTAAAGACGCTCCAGTGTAGAGTGCGCTTCTTGTTGCCGAGGATATGGCGGCTGAAACTGAAAGTGCAGCGAGTAAAGTGAGCACCGAGCCTGAGACCAGTAGCAGTGAAGGGACGACATTGAACACTCTTTCCGAGGGAGTTGCGCCAGTCGCCTCCGCTGTGAACGAGTCTCAGGCATCCGATGAATCTGCACAAGTACAGGCCGCTGAAGACGTGGCGCTGATAAAGCATATCCAAGAGCAAGCCGTGGAAAGGCAGATGAATGAGAGGCCGATGGATGAGGTGTGTGAAGTGGAGAGTGTGAGTGCAAGTGTGAGCGAGAGGGATGAGATTTTCAAAGTGCCCCGTCATAAACGAAAGATTAAATCGGAGAATACGAAGTCTGCAAAGAAAAGCCTTGTGTCCAGCGAGCCATCCAGTGAACGCAGCAACTTGTTTAAGAGTTACAGTGACTGTGACGTTGGCGATAGGGAGGATGAGGGCAGTGACACTGACACCTCCGTGAGAAGTGAGTCCTCATCAAGATATACACTGGGAGGCGGATACAGCACCGCAAGTATACAGTATTTTTTAGAATTTATTGAGGGCAAGAGAGGGGTTAAAGTGGAGGAACACTTCCCAGACGTTCAGCTCTTCCTGGTGTCAGCACAGAGGGTGATGCGCAATGCTGTGCAGCTTGGCATGGACCAGAAAGAGTCAGTGAGACTAAAGAATTTGATCAGTAGGGTTAGGAAATCACTGCTTTAATCATGATGGATGTAGTCCTACGTTTCTTTTATCTAGCTGTGTTATGTAATTTATTGGTTACTCCTTTATGTCTTGAATTAATGGAATCTTTTCATATTGGGAGTCTGAATGTGAACGGGTGTAGGGGAGACGCAATAAGGGCTGCAGTTTTTGAGTATTTAGAGCAAAAAGGTCTTCACATAGCACTACTTCAGGAAACACACACTGATATTAGGAATGAGCAGGACTGGTTACGTGAATGGGGGGGTCAGGCTGTGCTTAGTCACGGATCTCATGTCAGTGCTGGGGTAGCTGTGCTGATTTCCAAAACTGTGAATTTAAAAATCACTAATATTAGTGAGGTGGTGGCTGGGCGCCTGCTGGTGGTGCAGATTAAAGATGGCGATCAAGACCTCGTGTTAATTAATTCATATGCACCAACAAATGGTCGAGAGAGGGTCTGTTTCTTTGATTCATTGAGAAAGGTGGTGGAATCTTTTATTAATTGGGAAATTCTTCTACTGGGAGGGGATTTTAATTGTACAGATAATGCTCAGCTAGATCGAAATGGTGCTGAGCCACATCCAGCTTCTGTCAGAGTATTACATACTTTATTACAGCAGTCAGATCTGGTGGATGTATGGCAGATTAAATTTCCTACAGATAGACAATACACCTGGGTTAAAGGGGGGGGTGGCCGCATTTCTATGGCACGGTTAGACCGGTTTTACTGTTCGAGGCATCTTTTAAATTCAGTCACTACTACTTATATCTGTCCTTTCGATTTTTCTGATCATTCTCTGGTGGCATTAAAGCTCACCTTTTCAAAAAAACCTTTCTTTAAGTCTTTCTGGCAATTCAATGTTTCCCTGTTGGATGATTCAAACTTCATTCAGTGCTTTGAATTTTTCTGGCAGCAATGGACCCTCACTAAATCCAAATTCACTTCCCTCAAACAATGGTGGGATGTCTCAAAAGTACAGATTAAAGCTTTCTGCCAACAATACACCCAGCAAGTGACGAAGAGGAGTGTGGATCAGATGAAAAGCCTGGAGGAGGACATCACTGAACTACACGCTACTCTTCAAAACAGATTTGATAAAGACAACTTTGAGATTTTAACAACTAAGAAACATTCACTGTCTCAGCTTCTGGAGTTGCAGGCTAAGGGAGCTTTAGTGAGGTCTCGCTTCCAGAATCTCAATCACCTGGACGCACCCACAAGGTTTTTTTTTAGTCTTGAAAAGAAGGAAGCACAGAGTAAGACAATCCATATGCTCCGTGACACCGATGGCCAAGAACTGTGCACTACAGGGGAGATAAGAGACTTTGCTGTCTCTTTTTACAAGAATTTGTTTAAGGATGAAAGCATTGATGAAGCTGCCATGTCTGAGTTTTTGGAAGGTTTGCCAACAATTTCAGAAAAGTTCCGATTACATCTGGACACTGAGATCAATCTTCAGGAACTCTCTGACTCACTTTCTAATCTAAATGTTGGAAAGACTCCGGGGATTGATGGGATTCCAACAGAATTTTATAAGCAGTTCTGGCATTTGCTGGGACCGGACATGCTTACAGTTTTTCTGGAGAGTGTAAAGGTTGGTGAACTACCACTGAGCTGCAGGAGGGCGGTCATTGTTCTGCTACCAAAAAAAGGTGACTTGTGCCAAATCAAAAACTGGCGCCCTGTGAGCCTATTGTGCACGGATTACAAAATCTTTTCAAGGGCCTTGGCCAACCGCCTGAGGAATGTGATGGACTCCATAATTCACCCGTGTCAATCGTAATGTGTGCCTGACCGCTCAATCCATGATAATATATTTGTATTGAGGGATGTTATCGCAGCCTGTAATCTGTGCGGGGTTGATTTGGGGATTCTGTCTCTAGACCAGGAAAAGGCTTTCGATCGAGTAGATCATCGATACTTGTTTTATACGCTGAAAAGCTTTGGATTTGGGGAATAATTTATAAATATGATCAGGCTCTTGTATACTAATATTTTTGGCGTTTTAAAAGTCAATGGTTCTTTGAGTGCCCCGTTCTCAGTAAAGAGAGGAATTCGACAGGGCTGTGCCTTATCTGGAATGCTCTATGCTTTGTCTATCGAACCGTTTTTACATCAGATAAGTCGCAAACTGCAGGGCGTGAGTTTTCCTATGTGCCCAAATGTTGCTTTTAAATATTTGGCTTATGCTGATGATGTTGTCATTTTTGTCACGTCAAACGATGACATTAAAATGTTAATCTCATGTCAACAAATATTTGAGAGAATATCTTCAGCAAAAATCAACTGGGCCAAAAGTACCACTTTTTTAATTGGATCCTGGACAGCAAGTTCACCACCAAATCTGCCCTTAGAAATTAAGTGGGACAGAAAGTGTTTTAGATATCTCGGGGTGGTGATGGGTGCTGAGGGGG
>JANRMT010047821.1:0-15526 GCA_026402145.1 Polypterus bichir lapradei
ATTGTTCTTGGGTTTTAACCTTGTTCATTCTGACCTCATCTTTACCTTCTTTAAATATCACCTTACTTTCAGGGCCAATAGTACTACGTATGCCAATCACTTTACATTTATTGTCTTCCTCCACTTTGTTAGAAACCTTATGCAGCCTCAAGTTCAATCTTTGTCTGTATATTTCAGCTTTATTTACTTTCTGATATTTTTGCTCACTTATCCTAGCCAATCTTTGAGCTATCTTTAGGCTAGATTTTAAATCCTGTATCTTGTTTACTGCAAACTCCATGGATTTTTAAACATATTTAATAATGTCTTTAAGAATATCTACTCTTTCATTTATTTTCCTGCACAGAATGTCTTCGATGTTGTCTTGTAATTCATGAAGAAATGACCTATTTTTGTTTTCTTCATTATAGATTTTACTGGAGAGTCAGGATTGGACTTGACATTGGATAATGGCATAAGGTGTAGAAAAGTGAAATCTCCCGTGGCATAGAGGGTGTACATATGCTCTAACTAAGAATACATAACAATTTTGTATTCGCAGTTTTCATGTTGCTCCAAAAGTTGTTTTTAGAAGAATATTTCTCTTTTAATTTGTTTGTACCAGTGGCATTAATAGCAGCTAAGTCATAGTCAGCATCAATTTATCCAAGTTGAATTGCTCAACGTCAAGCTTGTGACCTACACAAGCTAATTTTTATATACAATTCTAGAGTTCAAACATCTGCCAATATCAACATACTGGTAAGAAAGGCTTACTCATTACTTTATTCTCTTTCTTCTCAAACATTTTGCCATTCACCTCTGTTTCAAAATCTTTAATTTTTTACTGTGTCCACTTTGCTTTCTCCAACTACAGGTTAAGCATCCCCAACACACAAAGCCTGGATTCAGAAGTACAGGTAGTCCGCCGGTTACGGAAATCCGACCTAGGACTTACGAACGGGGCCACAGCTGCGACGCATGCGCCTCAGTAACTGCTGCTCCGTCATCTTTGGCCTGGGGATGCTGCAAGCGGTGGCTGGACTGAGGCTGGAGTGGGGCGATTTCGCTGCTTATGCAGTGTAATGTCCCGGGGCCACAGCTATTGCTCGTGTGCAGGACATAGGCTTGATGGGGCAGTTCGCTGCCCGCCCACTACACCGCCGCGGCTACTGCTCCTGACTGAACGCAGGCTGGATGGAGCGGAGCATTTCGCTGCCCGACCACCACACACGACTGCCCCGTTCGTTCTCGGTGGGCGGCTGGTAATGCTGCAAGCAGTGACCCGATTGTGGCTGAAAGGAGGCCACTGAGGGTGAATGGGGCGGCGGGGGGTAGCATTGTAGGGTGGCTGCCTGTTGAATGGGATCGGTGGTGGGCAATTCACTATCCGCCTTTGGCCGCACCGTGTTCATTCTCGGTGGGCGGACGCTGCAGGCAGCATACTGTAGTGGAGCTGCCTGTGTGGTGGGCAGGTGGTGAACCGCCCCTCATCACCCCCATTCATTCTCAATAGCAAGCCTGCTTGTACTGTTACGCACATAGCAGGAAGTTTTCTCTTGTCAGTACATCAGACGTGCTGACAAGGGGTGCCTTCCTGCTGTGATAGCGTGTACAGTGCTGTGCAGAAGAGCTCATCTTAACCTTTTGTCTTCACCCTTCAAGAATGTCTCTGAAACACAAATCTGATCCAAGTGCTGGTGATACAGTAAAGAAGAGAAAAACCATCACCATGGAAAATAAAGTAGAAATAATAAAAAGGTTAGAGAGAGGTGAAACGCCATCATTCATTGTCAGAGCACTTGGTTACAGTCAGTCAACAATAGCATTTATTAAAATAATGTAACTGTTCCGACTTACATACAAATTCAACTTAAGTACAAACCTACAGTCCCTGTCTCGTACGTAACCCAGGGACTGCCTGTATTTTAGATTTCTGAAAATTTGCATATAATTATGAGATATCTTGGGGATGGGAACCAAGGCAAAACACAAATGTTATTTATGTTGACTATACACATAGGCTGAAGATAATTTATACAATGTTATTAGTAACTTTGAGCATAAAAAATTTGTGGACAGCAGCATCAGTGGAATCACCTGTTAAACAATAGCAGTAACATTAAATGGTAGACTTTCAGTCTTCACACAATATTGTGTTTTTATTAAATGGTTACATAAGAATATGGTTGTTAATAAACTGGAACCAAAACAGCATCAGAGCCTATGTACCTTCTAAGCTGCGTTGGTGCCGCTAAGCATTTTTGAACTGTGCCATTTACTCCTCTCATGCAGCAGTTTAGAAGTGCTGTACAGCTGCCATCATGCCTATCACACTTTGGTAATGCACATGCAGCTAAAAGCTCTACAGAACTCATCGTTAGTGTATTGGTACACCACATGAAATTCAAAAGAAGAAATTGAGGAAACATTGGTCAGAGCCCCACAAGGGCTAGTGAGGTATGGAATTTTCCACTTGTAGCAAACCTTTTGGATTTTGGAGCAATTTCAGATTTTGGAATTTTGGATTAGAGATACTCAACCTATACTACTTACTCCTTTTCCACTGAATAGAAAGCAATACCATCATGCAAAGTACAGTACCAATGTGGGAGAATTAAGCAATAACATTGAAATGATCCATTGAGTCTTGGTGTAAGTAATAGATCTATGAACCCATGACAATACCCAGCAGGACAAATAAATACCATTTCACCAAAAGGGACTGAAAGGTTCCATCAAATAATTTTACCATTACGTAAGCATTAAATCAAAATAAATCTCTTTCAAAGGTCTACATCAAACAACATAAGAAAAAAAAACTTCAAAATTCCATTGTGGGTTGTCAATGACTTCTTTGAAGTCAACATGTTACCCTTTGCAAACCGATCAGGAATGACTGAGGAGGCACCTATATGTGTCATTCTAAAATAGAATAAAACTGCCCAATTTGCCAAATATATATAATTAAAGGGTAGGGATAAAATGTCAGGAAAAAAGCCAATAAAAAACCTGCCATCAATTAGGTCTGACTCATAGCAAATTTTTGTCATCTGTGTGTGTGTGTATATGTATATATATATATTGTGACGGACAGCCGGGTCCCATGCCCGGCCGGGACGCCTCTGCTGCATACGTCCCGGGGGAGCCATCATGGACATTACAGTACCTTCCCCGGGGTGCTTGGGGGCAGTCTCCCTGGCCGTGGATCCCTCCTCAATCTCCCCCGTGGCTCCATGGGACATGGAGTCCACCACAGCAGCCCGGTTGGGAGATGGGGTGGCCGCTAGGGGGTGCTGCGGAGAACCAGCCACCACACTGGACGGTTTATCAGCCCCACCCGGAGGTGCAATTAAGACCAGCTGGTCAGGCACCTGGAACACTTCCGGGTGGGGTATAAAAGGACCTGCCTCCCAGCAATCAGGGCCAGAATCGGGAGGAAGAGGACGAGGTTGCCTGGGAGGAGTGGTGGAGGAAGGAAGCGTTTGGTTTCTGTGGGTTTTGTGCTTGGACTGTGTTGGGCCTGTGGGACACGGGGAAGACGTGTGCCCACGGCTGAAGAAATAAAATAAAAACCCTTGAGTGTGAACACGTGCCTCTGCGTGGTCTGTGCCGGGTCGGGCGATATATAGCGCCTTATTCACACTGGCGTAGTCGGTAGGATTCCGGTCTGTCCAGTTGGGTCGGAACCCGCATCAAAATCACTTGCTGACCCGGCATAGCAAAGCGCAACAGCGCGGGGCACGGTTCTCGGCTCAGTGGCGGTGTAGAGCGCGCTCCCGACGCAGCTACAGGCAAGCAGTCAGGACTGCACAGCACAGCGCACTGAAGCACGCACACGCGCCAGGGGCCGCAAACCAGCACACGCGGTACAGCGCGAGGAAGGCGCAAAGCGCGCAAACACGGCAGGGGCCGCAAGCAGGCACGCCCCAACCGAAGCCGCCAAGGAGCTGCTGCAGGCGCCTTTGCAATGGGGAAGAAAAAAGCCGGGCGGACACCGAGACCAACTGGCAGACGCCGCCACGCCAGTCCGCCACACGAGATGCCACCGGAGGTAGGTGACGGGCCGCGGGTTTGTTTCTCCGTATGTAGGTCGACCTACCTCCTGGACGCCGAGGGGCGAAGCACCCGATGCGGGCAGGGGGACGGGTGTTCATGGCGTGACGGCGGAGCCAGCTCGGGAGAGAGCAAGGCGGAGCTGTGTCTTCCCTTCGGCCTGAGCCAGTGGCTGGCGGAGGAGAGCCCGGATGAGCTCCCCAGCGCGGCGCCCCTGCAAGTGGGGCAGGAGCGGCTCCGCGAAACAGGTAAAGGGGGGGAGGTCGTGTTTCAAAAACCCGCCAAGGAGGATCGGCCGGCGGGGATGACGGACTCCCTTCCCTCTCCTCCGGATTACCCGAAGGGGCCCGTGGGGGATCCACAGGGTCTGGCCGAGACACGGTCGGCGGGGGGCAACGAGGAGGGCCCTAATCCACCGCCGGCAGCCGCTACTAACATCTCTTGGGCTGTAGGGGACGTGAAGTCCATTGTCCTCGCCCTACAGTCCCTTTTACAAGTCTTTCAGGTCCTGTCGGAGGCGAAGGAGGGGCTGGAGAAGAAGCTCGGTATCCCATGCGGGGCCCTGGCTGAATGGCTTCGTGACAGCAGGTGGCCAGCCTCCCACCGGCAGGACAGAGCGGTGCAGGTAAGTGAAGCCGGCACCGCAGAGAAAAGGGGGCGGGACGCGACGGCAGCGGTGTTGCTCAGTACTGCCTGTCAGGTGGACCCGCCCACCACACGAGAGGCTGCTGTGATGACTGACAGCAAGGCGGACGAGCGTGCGGGGAGGCAGCAGGTGGAAACCGGCTGCCAAACAACCCCGCTCCGACCGCCAGCGCCGGTCTTGCGGCAGTCCAAAGGGACGCAGGCGGTGCGGGGTCCCTCCTTTTCTCATAGGGGGACTCATCTGAGGGAGGGGCCATGTGACGGACAGCCGGGTCCCATGCCCGGCCGGGACGCCTCTGCTGCATACGTCCCAGGGGAGCCATCATTGACATTGCAGTACCTTCCCCGGGGCGCTTGGGGGCATTCTCCCTGGCCATGGATCCCTCCTCAATCTCCCCTGAGGCTCCATGGGACATGTAGTCCACCACAGCAGCCCGGTTGGGAGATGGGGTGGCCACTAGGGCGTGCTGCGGAGAACCAGCCACCACACTGGACGGTTTATCAGCCCCACCCGGAGGTGCAATTAAGACCAGCTGGTCAGGCACCTGGAACACTTCCGGGTGGGGTATAAAAGGACCTGCCTCCCAGCAATCAGGGCCAGAATTGGGAGGAAGAGGACGAGGTTGCCTGGGAGGAGTGGTGGAGGAAGGAAGCGTTTGGTTTGTGTGGGTTTTTGTGCTTGGACTGTGTTGGGCCTGTGGGACACGGGGAAGACGTGTGCCCACGGCTGAAGAAATAAAATAAAAACCCTTGAGTGTGAACACGTGCCTCTGCGTGGTCTGTGCCGGGTCGGGTGCTATATAGCGCCTTATTCACTATATATATATATATATATATATATAAGGGTTACATACCTCTTGTCTGCGGTGGGTTGGCACCCTGCCCAGGATTGGTTCCTGCCTTGTGCCCTGTGTTGGCTGGGATTGGCTCCAGCTGACCCCCGTGACCCTGTGTTCGGATTCAGCGGGTTGGATAATGGATGGATACCTCTTGTGTTACCTGTCTGCATTATTTCAAATTGACTCTACCCCTAGCCTTGTGCAATTTATTAAATCATGTCTCAAGACCGCTAATTGGAATCTAAAAGAAACCCATTGAACACTTTGGGCATAGTATTTGAGGGAATCTGGAAATAATTACCAGGTTTTGTAGATTAATGTATTCAAAAATGTTTAAATGAAAAATTGGAGAATGTAAGTTATTACATAACCACAGAAAAAGGACAGACTAAGTAGTTACTCTCATTTTTAAAAATTTTGTATTTTTTTAAGGTGATCTCCAAAACCACTTTAGATGCAGTCCCCTCTGGGAGCTCCTGACATGCATCCCTGATTCCCTATAATCAGTTAACGGGACAGACATACTAGGCAGCTACTAATCTGGTTAACCACAAATACAGTCAGCAAGACCTGTCCTGTCCTATATGAGAACCTTTTTATATTAGCTGCTAGACTGTATACTAAATATCATAAGCAGTCTTCACCTAAATTGGCATTCGTAAGTATTCTCCATTCTCCAGTATAAGTCTCTTTCTTTCCTACACAAACTTCATGGCACTTCTATACTTTGCAAACCATGAACAATTATGAATCGAGCAACTGTGCTTAAGAAATTTTAATAAAGAAAGACAAACTAGGGCTAAGAATCAAACAATTAACTAATTAATCACATAGTTGTATGGAATTAATCACGTCTACCATTAAAACATACAATCATAAAATAAATACATAAATCATTAAGTATATATATACACATCAAATCACAAAATTAATGTAGAATCAACACAAAGGAATTTTTAAAAATTTACTGGCATAGTTTAACCTTAAACAATGACCTGAAACCTGACCTTTTAACAAAATACATGCACAAGTACAACCTGAATTTAAACACCTTCTTAAAAGTAAAGTTGAAAAGAAGGCAATAAGAAAACAAGGCAAACATATTAATTCTCAAATTGGTATGGCATATGAGACACAGAAGCAATTGAAAGAGAAAGGAGAAAATCAACTTAAATAAGTTCATATTCTAGCTATTAATATTTGTTAATACCCAGTAATTTATTAAAACTATATAAATAAGTAAGAACTTTGAAAGTATTGTATAACATGGATACAAAGGGTGGCACTTACTTTAAAGATTTAAATTCCAGTCTGAAGATACACAAAAGCAAAAACACCTCTTCAGGCAAAGATGAGCCATAACCTCAGCTCAGTCTGTAGTACTTTATACGGCCAAGCAACTCTTTCAGTGCAGCACAAACTGTAATCCTGCCCTACCATTGCTATGGGTACAATCAGCCTCTTCAGGCACCAATGTAACTATTTACCACAGCTCCCATCTTCTGCTCACATATCAGTTTGGTGTGTTTTTAATTACTAGGACAGAGTTGCGGCTTTCTAAAGTAATGAATTACGTCAAACAGTGTTTAGCTGCCGGTTGATAATATTCAGTTCAGTTAATTAAATCTTGCATATCCTCACAATTGCTTTCTTTTTTGTAATTTGTGTAAACTGTGCTGCTGTATGAGCTAATTGCAAGTGTGCTCTTCCTCCCTCCCCAGCATCTGACTCAGAGTTGCATTGGGCACCTGAGTGGCTGTCAGACAAGTCGGTGTAACTATTGTCAAGGCAAACTATTTCATAGATAAGTCGCTCAGAATGTTTCTCTATAAGAGAAATTAGTTTGCAGCTCTCAGTTTCTACTGTGAAGAAGAGACTTTGTCCAGTCTGCAGTAATTACATGATATTAAGACTGTACAAGACCACTGAATTGTTTAGCCCAACTATGGGTGAGCAGATGGAAATCACAGATTAGGTCTAAACTACCAATTCCTGTGGGACTCTCACCTAGTCACCTAACTTCAATTGAAGAAATGTGTCACTGTAAAAATACATTCTCTACTGTAAATGCAAAGCTCTTTTAAACACTCTTCAATAAAATAGGCTCTGTACAGACTGAAGACTAAATGAAATATATTGTCAAAAATCACTTCCTACTATGACAGTAATAGAATAACCTTCTATAGCATAAAGGGCTACTTAATCTACTCTCTATATATAAAATCCTAAACCAACGATTTTATGTGACATTTTTATGTCACTTTTTTGTCACACTTTAAATCAGGCTTATTTTAAAACCTACAGTAATATATATGTTTGGTATCATTCTTTTCAGAATTTATCGAACTTTAATGTGATGTTGTTAGATTTTCGGATTCTTATTCTGTTTTTAAATTATAAACTAAAAAATATTAAGAACTCACGTCCCGCAAGACGAGACTTTCTGCCAAGAGATTTAACCATGCTCGGGGCTGGAAATAAAAGACAAAGAGTAGGACAGCTGCTGTACATGCTTTTAAATGTTTGATGCGCCGCACGAGATGCAGATCACCTGGCACGGCAGCAGCAGCAATCCAGCAGCTGATCGAGCAAAGAGGAGTTAAAAAAAAATATATATATATATTTGTTTTCCATTGTATCACCGTTTAAGAGGGAGTTTTGGAGGAGCAACCGGGTCTCTTTGGAGTGCGTTCAGCCCCCCTCTTCACAACAAGAGCGGCGGAGACATGAAATGGCTGGTGCGTAGCGCTGGCCACGGGGGTTAGCAAGCGAAGCGAGCAGGGGGTTAGCGCCCTAGTTGTCATATAAAAACACATAATGATGCATCATGCAGCACATTGCTAATTTCTTAGGTTTTTAATTTTATTATTCTTTTAATTAATTTACTCCACGTCTCATAAAAAATTGAACATTCAAAATGTATTTATATACTTGAAATATACTTTATTGCTAACTTAATCATTATGTAAAACTCTATATCACAGTAAAACAAGCTAATTTATTTTGATAAATTATTGTATGAATATTAGAATACTTACTATTTTCCTTCAACAGCTTCTATATCAAGTGTATTCACTCCATTCCCATGAATACGGTCGACAATTCTGTCTTTGTTTAACTCCAAGGTAAGCACCCTATTATGAAAATTAATTGAACAGGATTAAATACATCTACAAAGAGTAACAAATTATTTAACTCCATTTTGGACTTTAACAGACTGTATTGTGTATAAAATAACTGAAAAAATAAATAAGGTTTCTGTTGAAAACTACTTTCAGAAAACAAGATAACAAATGGACAAAAAATAAGTAGGTTCTTAACTCACAAGAACAATAAAATAAAATAGGGCATCATTCTTTAAGAGAGACTGTTGGCATAACAATGCCTGTTAGAAATTAGATGTGGTGTATGTTCTTTATATCTAATGTATAAAGTTGAATATGTGTTTGTCGGGTATGGAAATCTCCACCAGGTTTTGCACTGATTCCCCATTTGTATAGGGAAACACCATAGGCAATGCTCCATTCTGAAATGTCACCAAGTCCTCACCCTCAGGCAGCACTGGGTATCCCTGGTAGTTGACTATAACTTGGCATTTGAAAATGCTCCACTTTTGTAATACTCCATTCAAATTCACCAAAATGTACACATTGTGTTGACATCAAGAAATTATTGCAGTGTTACCTATTATTATTAATTGTTCATCTATACAAAGTGAAATACAAAAATGACTGTATAACTGGTAAGAGAGGAGAGTTTAATTGTGCATTAGAGGGGATCACAGTGCTGGCCCAATGTCAAGAAGATAGGAGGCACCTTTACACTACATTATCTTAATATCTGCCCACACGTAGTAATGTATGTGGAAGTGACAGTAATCAATTTTTTGTATATGGTCTCAAGTAAAAGAGTGCTGAACCATAACAAAAAGCACACTCATTCCAATGGTATTGTGTGTTCTTTCTGCTGAATAATCCTTTAGAGTGTAACAAATGTGTTTATGTACCACTGAATTTTGCTTATGTATGCACGTCTACCTACTTTGATCATTCAACCACTTTGTCATTCATGCTTTAATCTTGGGTTGTCCAGATCTGCAGTGTAACCAAAATACACAATGTATCCTGTGCTTTATGAGAACACTGTGCTACAGTGATGTCTCTGTCTGACTGGTAAGCTCCCTCAGTGGTACCTTCCCTACCACCTTTCCCATGAATTCTTCTCCAAGATGGCGTTAACAAAGCCTGCCCTTTGTCCTGTTGCTTTCTTAAGACCCTCTTTTTCCTTGGCAACTCCTTGTTAACCCAGCAACTAGTCACATTAACAATGCTGTTTGTGCCCATCAGCTGGCAGCAAATACATCATAGGTGCTTCAAGTCTGTCATCAGGTCAAAAAATAGGTAAGGGTCAATAACTGAAAGGAGAGTCACAGCTCCTTAGCAAACAGCTAGTATTATCTAATAACATGTTTCAACTTTCATCCACTCTTTACTATAATTATTTTGAGGTTTGTAATGACAGAAACATTAACAGTATACATAAAATGTAAATATAACTCTTTAGAAACAATGATTTAAAGAAAAACTTTTCTGTGCTTTGTTTTTTCCTCACATTCAGTGGTATAAATATTTTACATTGTAAAATGTACTTTAGAGCAGAGTCCTGAACAACATAAAAAATATACACTATGGCTCATGTAGATGGAAAATATATGCCAATCATGACATCTAGTGGAAGGAAAAGGCATGTACTAACAGAAGACTATACATTATGGATTAGCCAAGCTGCACAATGGGCATCTCATATAAGTATGGCATTACACAAGTGATGAATGCTACTCATTTACCTCTAGAACTTCCATACTTGTAAGTCTTATATGATACTGGAGCCTACAGTCCTATCACTAGCAGAAGCTGGTCCATATTTTTTAAGTACCTATTAACCTGGTACTTTTTGTAGTTTTTTGGTGGCATTAAAACAGTCCCAGCAAATGCCTTGATTTTAAATGGGATTTTTTTTACATATTTTTACTCGAGTACTTGATATGTAATTCTTTAAAAACTGATCTTTAAAGCATGATTTATTATGAAATACTGGCACAATTATAAATTATAGTTTGTGTCGATTTTATTTTAACCTTGTTCCAAGAACAAGTCATACACTTTCTAACATATTACACTTGTGTAGCAAAAAATGCCTAATTTAAAGCAATAAGTACATTAATAATTAAGTACAAGATAAAAAGGCTAGAAAAAAGTAATACACTTCCAAGTACCAAATGGCAAAATAATTATGCACATCAAACCCTGAATTGAAAATCTATAATGCCACAATACAAAATGAAAATGTCTTTTACAAAAAGTAATACTAATGAGATACACGCTACACAAAAGGGAGTAAAGTTTGTCATTAAAATGCTTAATTTCATTATAATGATAAATTTGAACTGAAATTGACTACACTTACCTTGGGTTCTGCCTGGTCAGGAATGTAAATCTTTAGCTGGCCAACATCAGTAAATAAATAACCATGTACAGGTTTCAGATTTTAACTCCAATTTTGACTTAGCCATTGGTTTAAGAATTCTAAATTTTCCAAAAAAGTAAAATGCTTGAACCAGAATTTTTCTAATATTTTTTGCTCAAACGGACATTTTTAGAACATAAAAAACAAATAAAAGTCCTGGGCCAGACTATCTTTGTGGAAGACACTTAAAAAAACACTCAAAATTATATATATTTTTATATGTTACTTACCCCATGAAGTTTGTATTGGTTGCCAAAATGAATTTTAATATCATGTTTCATTTTTTGCTATAATTATTACTTACTTCTGGAAAACTCAGTATAAAATATAAACAGGAAAGGCACATTGCGATAATACTGTATTCTTGAATGAGGGGAAGAGGCAAAATCAAAAGAATTCCAACGAATATAAAACTTGAAATGGGTATTGTATATGGAAACAACGGTTGTTTTAGTGGAACTTCCTTCATAGCTCTGTCGGTGTGGCATATGTCAATGCTGTGTCTTTTTCTTGTTTAAGACATTCAATGATCAGATAAACATGGTTCAATGTCCAAAACAGTGTTCCAAAAACTTAAGAACTATGTGTAAAGTAAGCATTGCAGTTTTAATAATAAAAACACACACACAAACAAACCTTCTTTCTGTAACCAAGCCTTTAAAAATTGGCATAAAAGTGTGATGCCAACCAGAAACACCCGTGCAAGGTATTATTAAGGAATCTACTGCGGTATGAGGCATTTTTTTTTTATCTTAATTCTATTTTATTATAGTAATTGAAAATACTGATTTTCAATCACAGCAATCAAATCAGTTTTCAGTGAAGTAGAACTGGTCCATTGGCAGACCTGAGTTTTTATAGAGAATTATGTGACCATTTCTACTGTAAATTGGTTTTCAATTAATAGTAGGTCTTGTTTGCTTGGGTTCAAGTTTTCAAAGCGAGTTTTGTTTTTTTCAGGCTTCTCCAGAAACTCGGAATAATTCTGATGATGTTTTCCTTTTCTTTCTGTCAAACATTTTAGGAAGTGAAGAATGCCCTTCTGTATGCCATATTTAAATATGGTACCTCCAGTTTTCTTTGGAAAGTACACACTGCTGACAGGAGGTCACATTTTGTGTTGATTCTACCCTGATGCTTGATGTCTAGGTCAGTGAGGTGGGATGTTGCATCAGAAAAAAAGGAACAGCTTACATTTTATTCTGCGTGAAATTCACAAACTGTTTAGCTTTTGCATTGTTTTTTTTCATACAAAAAAGTTAGACGTTCTTTCAGAGTGACTCAAACTGCTCCAATGCCATGCTTTAACTTAGCCACCTAACATTATAGTGGAGAAGTAAATCATCAAATGCACTAACTTGTCGGGAATGTGTACAATAAACAATGCTGAAGCTCTTGCAAATAACTGGTAAATTTCATCACGGTAATCATAACTTCTGAGTACATTTATTCCAGAGTGGCACACAGAGCTGTCTGGTGGATTACGTAGTGAGAGGATATCAGGTCTGGGTGATGATCTTTCAAGCATTTCACAAGTCCCTTATCTTTTCCTGTCATGGATGATGCTCCAACAGTTTTTGGTTACAGTAAGTGTGCCACCACAGGAAAAAGGTTGGGAAACATTGCTGTAGAAAGGTAAATTACATAATACCACACATGCAAATTATGACGTAATAAAGGTTACTTTTTGCGATGTTAAATATTGTAATTAAACTGCACATTAATTACTTCAGAACTACAATTATGCAGATTTTTTGAGACTGTTAACGATGTGAAGCTCGCAGTACAAAAGTGATCACATAACGCAAACACAATTGAAGTGAGAAGTATTCTATCGAGCGAAGTAGCTGCAGCTGCATAGAACAAAGAATTGTGCGAAATCGAGGTACAAAGCCCCGCCCACTGAGCCACGGTATTTGTAGTGATGGGCGGAGTGAAGCCTCATGAAGCATCAAAACGTTTGAAGCAATTGTGTCGGAAATCGTATCGAAGCTTCGAAGCATTTGACACTCACCTCTCTAGTGACCCCTCCTGGCCATTTACATTAACATTACACAAACTCATGATCCACTTCAATGACGTCTGTTATAACTCTTAATGCTTTTATTTTTTCGCTGCTACAACGAAGAGAAGGGTTCGTCAGCAACTTCTAGTGTCTGATGTCTAAAAAATATAAATATAACTAACGCCGACAAGCAGAATGCACTATACGATAGCAAGAGTTAAACAAAATAAGACGCCTCACTCATGGATTCCCGGCTCTTCCAATTAGTATTTACTTTTGCACTGTATCATTATAATCGGTCCTGTTATTAGTATTATAATTAACCTTCATCTTTTCTTGAGATCACATTTAATAGCCTTAAATGTTTTCTTTGGTTTGACTTAATTAAAATGGAGTAGACGGAAAAATAAAGGTTTATCCCTGTACTTTGCCATGATATGGGTAAGCACATTTGAGAAAGAAAAGGTGAAATCCTTAAATCAGTTGTTATTATTTGATCAAGTATTGAAATATTTCATTTATTAATACTTTACAATATTTTGTGGAGCACAAAAGTAACGAATTAGCTACAAAGAAATGACGCCGTCAATGGCTCAAAAAACTAAGGTGGTTGCCTTTCAAATTCTGAGCGTTGTGCTAGCCGGCGTTCGATCCGACTTAAAGACTCATCAAAATTAACAATAATAAAAAAAATGATCAGAATTGAAATCTTTATAACCAATTTGAACTAAATAATTTTGAGAGATACTGTGGAAGGATCGCATAAGAGATCTGTTCGGGAATCACCAAAATCGCCATCAAAATGCGATGTCTAATTGCGGATGGCAGCTCACGTATTTACATTAATCCATTTCTATTCATTGCCATTTTGACGTCCATGAACCCCTCCATTGAATAACGCAGTGGTTCTCAACCTGTGGGGTGCGAAGTAACAAAAAGGGGGGCGCGAAGATGTGAAAAAAAGAAAACAAGAATCAAAAATATGATAAAAACATCTATTGGAACCAAAACAAATTAACTTAAACTACATTCTGATAATAGAACAATACATACTATATAGAGTTAGATAAATGTCGATAAAAGTTAAGTAGGTATAATCAAATATGCATCTACATTTCAAAAAAATGTTTTGTGATTAAAACTGTTATGAAAACTCGGGTCGCAAATACTTAAAGGTTGAGAAACGCTGGAATAAGGTGATAACAAACCCACTGTGGTAGATCAGGTTGAATTTGCTTTGCTGCACCAAACATTCAAAGGTGTCAATCCGGAGCACATCAGAGAGGCTGAGAGACACGGCGCAGATCAGTCACCGGCACACAGACACACACGGGGCACTCCAATGTGAGCAGTACACATATCAAGGTCGGCATTAAAGATTGAGTGCTGAGGCAAAAAAAAGCAGCGGGATAAACACATCTGGACCTGCTGTTGAAAAAACATTTGCTTTTAACAACAGCATCCCTCCCTCGTGAACACATCTTCAAGGTCCGGACAGGTGATCAGTAAAACGTTTTTTAGTCACAGCACAGTGCAATAATAAAACATTTCCTAATACATATAGTTGTCCAGTCTGTACCATTCCAAAGCAATCTTCCAGTAATAGAGGCACAATCCCAGTTACTAACACATTAACACTCAAAGTAAGAACAAATTCCATCTTATCAATTTAATATTTAAAAATTTAAACCGCTAAACCCGCCATCAACAGCTACAAAAACAGTTGAAATCTTTACTCAAATATTTTTTTTGTTATTGACATAAAACAAGATGCACATTTCCATTTGATATATCTTTACAAGTGTTCTTGCCTTGCTCGCTTCCGGTCCACGCTGGAATTTGCTGTTTAATAAAAAAAAAAAAGAAAAAGAAAATCAGACTCTTTTGGGTCATAATTCACAGTGGGTGGACGTGGGACCCGAACCCACGTATGCTTTATTATGAAGCGGTAACGATACCACTGCACCACTACTATTTTCGGGAGGGTGGAATATAATGTATGCTTTTAATGTATACATGTATGTATGTACTGAAGACGAAAACAGTTATATATAGATGTATACTATATGACATACCTTCAGTGTTGCATGAAAACATTGCATGAGGCGAAGAATGGATATTTATGAGAGTATTATAGTGAGAGATGTGTCGTCACCCGTATTGCTAAAGCTCTTCTTTGCAGCATTATGCATTCAACAAGTCGGTGTTTGTATGATGTATAATTTATAATTTTATTTTTTGCCACAACGTATTATCGGGCACAATCATTTAACATGTATTGATCATCTAAAAACTTTCATTTCAATGGGAATTCTGTTGAGTTTTTTAACTCTGTTGATGCCATATGTACTTCAAACGGGAGCTCGATGAATAAATAATGAGTCGAAGCTTTGCGCCGAGTACTGAGATTGCGTCATGACGGGCTTTGAACGGGGCTACTGAAGCCTCAGACATGCGTACTACTGAGATCATGACG
>JANRMT010047826.1:0-12184 GCA_026402145.1 Polypterus bichir lapradei
ATATATATATATATATATACACATACATACAAACATACACACAGGTATATATATGTGTATATATATGTATGTGTCTATATGTGTGTGTATAGCTTTGGTCACTGAGTGCAAGGGAAAAATAATAAAATATAGTCTATTAGTTATTAAACAGTAAAACATTAACGTTTTAAGAAGTACAGGTACATTAAGCACTACTCGAGTGGTTGCGGGTAAACTACATTTTAAAAGACGGTATAACAGAAGAGGTAAGTAGTACTAACAGCAGCTAAAATGTATATGGATCATCTCTCGATAGTTGATCCCTTTTGAAAGGCGCTACACGACGGCTGTGGTATAGAAATTACATTTTCTATGTGAACGTTCAAATTTCTGCCTCTGGTAATGTGCCTTAACGGTATTACCAGTAATTAAAGAAAAATTGTTTTGTGTCCTCTGCAGTGTTAAGAGAGAAAGGCTTTGGTTTGGGATAAAATGAAAAAAGGTGTAAAGAAAGGAAAGTTGCATTTTTCTTTTATATAGTATAGAGAGATGTGTTCGGTGACGTTATGATCGCCTTTTGGGGACAGTCGCGGTGGGTCTTGTGTAGACTGGTGAGACGTCTCTGCCATTAATCGGCTGTGATGGCACTGTCAGTCCTTCACTCGTGTGCGTGTCTTCATAATCCAAGCTGAGGAGCTCATAATCGTATACGTGCAAAAGAAAGTGTGAATCGCCTTAATATTATTTTGCCGTGGTGTAGAAAAGGGGTCCCGTGTTTGCACTTGTCTGGGCTATAGATCAGGGGGAGGATGAAAAAAATTAAAAGTGCTCACTTTGATTTAAGGCAGAAGCGCGCCGGCTGCTCGACTTTTGCTGGGAAGGAGACCCCAGTTTTTGTACACACGTTCCACAAATGAGACACACGGGTTTACCGGCAATGTCAGTAAACATATACTCAGCCTCCCATCGGTTTTTAAAGGCTCTATTTTCAGAATCAACTTTTCTCTTCGGCATCGTGTGGGCTAGCTTCACAATAACTTGCAACAACGCGGTAAGTGTTCGGCAAGGCAGCTGAAG
This sequence comes from Polypterus bichir lapradei, assembly GCA_026402145.1. NCBI lineage: Eukaryota > Metazoa > Chordata > Cladistia > Polypteriformes > Polypteridae > Polypterus > Polypterus bichir. Next base: position 1,057 of record JANRMT010047826.1, read on the forward strand.
CGCTGCATTATGGGATCTGTAGTTTATTGTGTTACCAGCACTTCATATACCCGGGCCATTAATAACAATAATACGGTATATAAAATGATCTCGCGGGCCGGATGTAATTACACGCCGGGCCAGATGTGGCCCGTGGGCCTTGAGTTTGACTCATATGGACTAAATAGAACTTGAAAAGAAATATTTTTTGGAATGTGATCGCGCAAGTCAGTACATCGAGCCCGCGTGCTATTGTGGTTTTGCTTGTGTGCTTCAGTAAGTTACCGTCCCCTCGCTCTTACTTTTTTACCGTTCATCTAATGAATACACTGAGTATGGCTTTACCAAAACAATCATTGATCGCGAATAAAGTATCCATTATTCATGAAGCTTCAATAGGTGAATAGGTGATCTGTCTTTCTGCGTTAACCGCATGCGTTTTCATACGTCTCAAACTAATGTGATGCGAGGTTAAAATAAATCGAGAAGCGCGCGTACATACTTAGTGCATCCCCTCTCGGGAATCGAACCTCGGACGTGGGCGCTACAGGCGAATGCTTTACTACCGCGCCACTGCGTGTGGTTTATCTATTTGAGCGTAGTAGTGTAATTCGGTTTTTGTTCAGCACTCTTTGGAACTGTTACTTTTTGTCTGCGCACTGCGTCAGTTCACGTGAGCCGCTGAATATGGTGTTATATGTCAGTCGCTCGCTTCTAATTGTTTCGCTGCCTTCTTAATTATATAATGCATGTTTTCTAAAGCGCGTTTTGTAGCTCTTCCTGGCTTTCTACGTAATGCGTGATTACGTGAGAGGCGTGATGATGTCATACGAAACTCCGCCCCTCCAGCTGAACTCCATTACAGTAAATGGAGAAAAACAACTTCCAGTTATGACCATTACGCGTAGAATTTCGAAATGAAACCTGCCCAACTTTTGTAAGGAAGCTGTAAGGAATGAGCCTGCCAAATTTCAGCCTTCTACCTACACGGGAAGTTGGAGAATTAGTGATGAGTCAGTCAGTCAGTCAGTCAGTCAGTCAGTCAGTCAGTCAGTGAGTGAGGGCTTTGCCGTTTATTAGTATAGATTCTATTAGTTCGGGAGTTGTACCCTCATTTTTTAAACATGTTGCAGTCCGTCCCCATCTAAAAAAGGCAGGATTAGATCCCGGAGTTTTAACCAACTTTCGTCCAATTTCCCAGCTGCCATTTCTGGCTAAAATTCTAGAAAAAAATTATTTATAATCAATTGGTCAATCACCTTAATTCCAATAATTTATTTGAGATCTACCAATCTGGTTTTAGGCGTTATCATAGTGTTGAAACGGCACTCCTGAAAGTGTTCAACGACATCTCTCTTATTACTGACTCGGCAGTCCTTGCCCTCCTTGACCTGTCCGCTGCCATTGACACCATTGACAATGAAATATTGCTGATGCGGCTCGAACATCTTGTTGGGCTTAAAGTGGCTGCTCTTAACTGGTTCAGGTCATATTTAACTGGTAGACACTTTTCAGTGACTTTAAATCCCTCTTTTTCATCTACTGCATCCTATTGGAGCGATTTTTAGGAAATTTAACATTTCTTTTCACTGCTATGCTGATGATACTCAGGTTTATATTCCTGTCTGCAACTCTGCAACAAATTAACTCCACAACTGTCTGTCTGAACTAAGATCCTGGATGGCTAATAATTTTCTTGATCTAAATCAAAATAAATCAGAGGTGCTTATAGTGGGTCCACCAGCTAAAGCCCAAATTGGTCTTGGACTTCTCGGCTCTTTCTCTGTCTTTTCCAAACCTCAAGTCCGCAACCTTGGTGTTACCTTCGATAGTAACCTCTCTTTTGAGAAACAACTAAATTCTGTAGTCAAGAGTTGCTTTTTCCAACTTTGTCTATTAGGCAAGATCAAGCCTTTTTTATCTTCTAAAGATCTTGAGAAAGCTACTCATGCTTTTATTTTTTTCTCGCCTCGATTATTGCAATTCGCTGTATTCTGGGATTAACAAATCTCTGATACACAGGTTACAGCTGGTCCAAAATGCTGCCGCTCGCTTTCTGGTTGGGGCAAGGAAGTATGACTCTGTTTCTCCTATTTTAGCTTCTTTACACTAGCTGCCTGTCAGTTTTCAAATTGATTTTAAAATCTTGCTGCTAGTTTTTAAATCTTTACATGGGCTTGCTCCTGCCTATTTATCTGAATTGTGTGTTTTACACCAGCCATCCAGAGTGCTTAGATCTTCTGGTTCAGTTGTCTCTTGTTGTCCCTCATACCAAATGTAAAACCAAGGGGGGCAGGGCCTTTGCAGCTGCTGCCCCTCGCCTGTGGAACTCTTTACCTCATTATATAAAGGGTGTGAGATACAAAAAACACAAATCAGTGCAAACGTTGCTTCAGAATAGTTTGGGTATTACCGTGTGGTCACGTAGGCACAATGCATAGAGAAAAAAAAAAAAAGGCAGTGTGCTCCGTGGTTACTCTCTCAGGTGGGCGTTAGCATATGATAATCTCTTGGACCAATAGCATGAGTTTTCCGTATTCAACTTATTATGACCGATATTACAAAACACCAGAAATTATACTGTAAAATCAAATACCGACTTATCCACAAGTATATACGGTAATAATAATTATTACTATTATTAATTTTTACTAAATCTTACTTTCCATGCTTCTTTGTTGATGAGCTCCCGTTTAAAAATGTATTGGTAACAGAACATATACTGTAGTGTGCACGGCAAAACAACTTAAGTAACAACTACCAAAAAGTGGCTTTTATCGATACTATTTTAATAAATTTTACTGTCTAACATCAATCAAAGAGCACCCCTGTAAAATGACAATAACATGTAATACACCTGCAATCTTAAAACACAGACTTCATGACGTTGTACATGAGGAAACAGGAGGCAGGCGGCTGCATGTGCATGTTTACTGACAGGCAGGCAGGCCGGCATTTTGCATGGAGCATCCGTTAAATCAAAAGAAAAATGACCATTTTAGTCGCAGTCTAGAGCGTTGTCAAGGAAACCTAATACGTTACTTTCAAAGCTACCACTAAGCGGTTTGAAAATTAGAGCCATGAAAGACTGGTCAAACTTAAACAGACATCCCCACACTTCAAATTCAGTAAGTATTTAAACTGGAAAGCAAATGTTATTTTTATACTCCAAAGAAGATAGGCATTTCAGCAATTTCACCCTTTTTCATACAAATATTGCTTATTTGTTCACATTACCATCACAGTGACAGATTAAGCAGATGCATGCAATGCTATAAGTGTTATCAACCGAGCCAACATTACATGCACACATGTAGTTTTAATCAGGTTATTACTACAGATGTTTGAACATGAGTATCATGGTGTCTCAGATTAAGTTTTTGTCATACTATTGTGCTGAACCTCTCCATGTTACATGCACCACCAACAGCAAATGGTCGAACTGCAATATTCTCAATATACTTGGAATGCCAAGTATTGCAAAGTATTTAAATGAGGATCATGACGTTACCAGACTGTGCTTGGGAGCTTATTAGCACACTTTAATTCATAAGTATGCCACCCAGCATAGGGTTTATTTTTACAACAGTAAAATACCAAATCTGCTCTATATTAAGAAAAAAAACCACTGCCGATGAAACTTTGTGCAGCAAACTTTCTCAAACATTGCCGTGCTTAAAATATAACTCATCAGTGTAAAGCACTAAACCTATCTGACTTATGGCACCTGGATGAATTGCCAACAGGAGTTTTTGCCAACAGCTAGGTCACCCATCATCCAAACCAAGTGATAATGGAAAATTGAATAATTTTACCCAATCTGTCTGTCTTGTTGGTGCATCTGTATGGTGCCATTGTAAGACATACATACAGCATATGTAAAAAACGCAATGCGACCTAACAAAATACATGCTTCCACACTAAAAAAAGATGTGAGTATACTTATTTGATTCTTGTATGTTTTGATTATTCTGGAAGCTTTAAACAATCACAGACAGCAAAACTGTACTGTATGCATTAAGTTAGCAGTTGTGACACTAGAAGGCTCTGTCGCCCCTCCAAACCCACAAACACCACATCCAGACACCAGGTAAAAGTACCAGAATTAACTTTAATTTCTGCAATAATGTGCACAAAGCACCTCCACAATACACAATAAACCACAATAATAAATACAGTAAATCCTTCTTTCCTCCCAGCAGCTCTGTCACACTCCCTCCCAACTCCGGCTCAGCCTGCTGGGTTTCCCAGAGTCCTTTAAATAGTTCTTGACCTTGAAGTGCTCCTGTCCTTCAGTCCCCGTGATTCCACATCACTTCCGGGTCAGATAAAGATTTATATTTTTCTTCAGCCAAGAAGTACTTCTGTTCTTCCTTCCCCGTGACTTGGGAGTACTTCCGGGCTATATGAGAAATAAAAATTCACTTGTCTTCCTGCAGCATCCCACGGTAGCCCCCAGGGTCCCCAGGAGGGCTGTGAAACTGAACTCCATCTTTCATGGTGCCCTGCGGGAAACCTGGTCACTTCTATGCTGCAGGGGAGATGCTATCTAGCAGCCTGGATGTGTCGGCCGGGATGAGCTGCCGGCCGTCCATCACACAGTACATGAATGGCAAACAACTATAACAACTATAAAGAACATTGTGTGTTTTTTACACTTGCAAACAACAGTGTTCATATGATGAGTAACACAAAACTAATAAATGTGACAAAAATTAACAGTTATTGGCTGAAAAACTATAACTAAATACAAAATAAAATCAAAAAATAAAATTACAAAAATATCTTAAAACTAGAAAAAAAACTCCTGGTAATACACAGACGGTTTAAGAGTTCTTATTGCTTGAAGACTATACACCGCAGTTTAATGAGAATAAGATGCACACAAGGACCACATCAAAACACATCCAACTACAAAATTGGTATATAATCTATACTAATAAAAGGCAAAGCCCTCACTGACTGACTGACTGACTGACTGACTGACTGACTGATCACTAATTCTCCAACTTCCCGTGTAGGTAGAAGGCTGAAATTTGGCAGGCTCATTCCTTACAGCTTACTTACAAAAGTTAAGCAGGTTTCATTTCGAAATTCTACACGTAACGGTCATAACGGTCGATAACGGTCGACAATGTCCGCCATGTTGAACTTTCTTATTTATGGCCCCATCTTCACGAAATTTGGTAGACGGCTTCCCTACGCTAACCGAAAACGATGTACTTACTTATTTCGATGGTATGACGCCACTGTCGGCCGCCATATTGAACTTTCCAACGTCACCAATTTTCCAACTTCCCGTGTAGGTAGAAGAATGACCCCGTCTTCACGAAATTTGGTAGGTGGCTTCCCTGCGCTAACCAAAACCGATGTACGTACTTATTTCGGTGGTATGACGCCACTGTCGGCCGCCATATTGAATTTTCCAAACGTCACAAATTCTCCAACTTCCCGTATAGGTAGAAGGCTGAAATTTGGCAGGCCCATTCCTTACAGCTTACTTACAAAAGTTAAGCAGGTTTCATTTCGAAATTCTACGCGTAACGGTCATAACGGTCAACGACGTCCGCCATGTTGAACTTTCTTATTTACGGCCCCATCTTCACGAAATTTGGTAGGTGGCTTCCCTGAGCTAACCGAAACCAATGTACGTACTTATTTCGGTGGTATGACGCCACTGTCAGCCGCCATATTGAACTTTCCAACGTCACAAATTCTCCAACTTCCCGTGTAGGTAGAAGGCTGAAATTTCGCAGGCTCATTCCTTACAGCTTACTTACAAAAGTTAAGCAGGTTTCATTTCGAAATTCTACGCATAACGGTCATAACAGTCAACAACGTCCGCCATGTTGAACTTTCTTATTTATGGCCCGATCTTGTCAAAATTTTATAGGCGGCTTCCCTGCACTAACCGAAACCAATGTACGTACTTATTTCGGTGGTATGATGCCACTGTCGGCTGCCATATTGAACTTTTCAACAGTCTTTCTTACTTATGGGCCCATCTTCAAGAAATTTGGTACACGGGTTCCCAACACTAACTGAATCCTACTTACGTACATATATACGTCCATAGCCTGCAGCTTGGTCACCGTGTGAGGTGGCGTTGGGTCCCCCATCCCAACGCCTTCAACGTTGTTGGCTGCCTGCCTATATAAGGCCGTCCGTAGCTCCGGTCTCTACATTCCCTTCCTTGCTCCGCCACGGGATTCACGTCTCCCTGCTGATAACTACAGCCTTTTTATTTAATCCACGGCTTCACCGCTGTTTTATTGTTTGTTTATTACAATTATAGTTATTGTATAGGTATTTTACACATACTTTACATTACTCAGGTACTCTTTTCCTTCATCATTCCAACCCCCATTACCATGTCTATCGAGGTAATCACCATCGATCAAAGAACTGTCACTTACCGAGTGGCTTCCATGCCCGGAGATGGAACCTTCCTTTTCCATTCTCTTTGTTACATATTGCACGGCCATATCAGGCTCACTCTTGATATCCGGAAGAACATTGTGTCTTATGTATTGAATGACTGGGACAGGTTCAAGGTGTGGACTGATGACGGTACAGGAGATAATTATACTACACAGGAGCACTAGAAGAGTGAAATGCTTAAGCCCTTCACCTATGGTTCTGCATGTGAGTTGATGGCTGCCGCTGAATTGTTCGGTTGGTGCTTTCAAGTGTACCGAAATGGCCAAATATTTTACACCTTTCGACAACCGCCAATGCCTCTTAAACATCTTACATTCACAGGTGACGATTTCAGTAGTGGACACTTTGATGTTTATGAATGTTTAAACTCTCAAAAGCTGGATGTGATTTTATTGATGAAACCGGTTGTGTGCTTACAATGCTTGACAGATGCCGAATGTCACTTCAACACAACAAATCCTGCAAATACTGTCGTAATTGAAACAAACCATGAAACTCAAACCAATTATGACAGCAGCAATCCAAGCTGTGAGATTTGAGACAAGATTACTGTTCACATGGACAACTGTAAGTTGCATACTCAAGAGTAAGCTCAGCGCACAGCTTGGTCATATTACAACCGGAGGTCCGAAATGACAACATGGTATACAAAGAGATCCTTAACAAATAATTATTGGCATATTTTCCCTCAGTTTAAAAAGGTTAAATTTTCTTCTTAATAAAAATTTTAAGGCAGTACTTCGCCGCTGCGAAGCGCGGGTATTTTGCTAGTATATATATATATATATATATATGACAGCAACACTCATCACTCACAACAGTGACAAAACAATTACATTGACAATCATGTTACGTTATTTTCAAAATGTTTCCTTTTCTTTTTTATTGCTTCTTTAACACACTACTTCTCCGCTGCGAAGCGCAGGTATTTTGCTAGTCAATCTATATTTGCAATATTTCTTGACAATATATGGGGCACAGGAAAACTAGGCTGTTAAGCACCACGAAATCACTGTTCATAAAAGAAAACAGCCCTGACCACTCATTTCATCTTAACTCCTTGCCAAATTTCAAGTTGCTTCAGCCTTTGCAGTTGCCACAAGTCCCTGCTGAAAAATGTTTCAATTCCTTGAAATTCTCTTCAACAAGCTTATTGTTTATGGTTACCTTTATGAGGAAGTTTCAGTAAAGATAGCTACAAGCGTCACCAAAATGTCACAAAATGAGACAATTTTATAAGTCACATAGTAAATAAACTAAGTGAGAAAAGACAGGGTTTGAATTGGGCAGAAAGGAAATTAAATAAACATTATTATCAGGGCAACAGTTGCTAGGAATTTGCTTGGTGTTATATCCATTTATGTAGCAACAGGATAGGTTTATAGGAACACTGTTTTGTCATGGCAGAGTCCAAGGGTGACGCTGTTTTCCCTTTCAGATACTTAACTGCCTTGTTCAAAACAGAATGCCCCAAGTTCTATTGGTTGCCCTCGTATATTTACTCTTAACAGCCTGACCACTGTCAGGATTGACTGCTTTTGTAATTAAATACTTCCCAATCTTTCACATCTATAACCCCAGGCAATCAGATATAGTACCAGAACAGACAGAGAAATTTACACTGATCATTCATACATACTGTACCTGTAGATTAACTTAAAAGTTCAAATTGTGCACAAAATATAAGCAGAGTAAAAATGCGTGCTTGGCAAAATCATAAAACCTGATTAATAAGCAATTTATCTTGTTTGCTAAGACAACCAGCTGGCTCTCTGTCTTAGTATATTGATTAGTGCCTGGTCCAATGTGGTCCAGCATGGCCTTTGTATGAAAATGGCAGAGGTCCAGCATGTCCTCACTATCAATGTAATAGCAGAGACAGCAGCATGGTCATCTGCATGAATGAAGCAGAACATATGTTTTGCCTTTCTCTAAGCCCTTAATTTAAGTTTAGTCCTGTCATCCTCAACATGCCTTTTGGACCAGTGTGTACAGTGCATCCGGAAAGTATTCACAGTGCATCACTTTTTCCACATTTTGTTATGTTACAGCCTTATTCCAAAATGGATTAAATTCATTTTTTTCCTCAGAATTCTACACACAACACCCCATAATGACAATGTGAAAAAAGTTTACTTGAGATTTTTGCAAATTTATTAAAAATAAAAAATTGAGAAAGCACTTGTACATAAGCATTCAAAGCCTTTGCCATGAAGCTCAAAATTGAGCTTAGGTGCATCCTGTTTCCCCTGATCATCCTTGAGATGTTTCTGCAGCTTAATTGGAGTCCACCTGTGGTATATTCAGTTGATTGGACATGATTTGGAAAGGCAAACACCTGTCTATATAAGGTCCTACAGTTGACAGTTCATGTCAGAGCACAAACCAAGCATTAAGTCAAAGGAATTGTCTGTAGACCTCCAAGACAGGATTGTCTCGAGGCACAAATCTGGGGAAGGTTACAGAAAAATTTCTGCTGCTTTGAAGGTCCCAATGAGCACAGTGGCCTCCATCATCTGTAAGTGGAAGAAGTTCAAAACAACCAGGACTCTTCCTAGAGCTGGCTGGCCATCTAAACTGAGCGATCGGGGGAGAAGGGCCTTAGTCAGGGAGGTGACCAAGACCCGATGGTCACTCTGTCAGAGCTCCAGAGGTCCTCTGTGGAGAGAGGAGAACCTTCCAGAAGGACAACCATCTCTGCAGCAATCCACCAATCATACCTGTATGGTAGAGTGGCCAGACAGAAGCCACTCCTTAGTAAAAGGCACATGGCAGCCCACCTGGAGTTTGCCAAAAGGCACCTGGAGGACACTCAGACCATGAGAAACAAAATTCTCTGGTCGGATGAGACAAAGATTGAACTCTTTGGTGTGAATGCCAGGCGTCACGTTTGAAGGAAACCAGGCATCGCTCATCACCAGGCATTGCAATACCATCCCTACAGTGAAGGTTGGCGGTGGCAGCATTATGCTGTGGGGATGGTTTTCAGCGGCAGGAACTGGGAGATTAGTCAGGATAAAGGGAAAGATGACTGCAGCAATGTACAGAGACATCCTAGATGAAAACCTGCTCCAGAGCGCTCTTGACCTCAGACTGGGGCGAAGGTTCATCTTTCAGCAGGACAACGACCCCAAGCACACAGCCAAGATATCAAAGGAGTGGCTTCAGGACAACTCTGTGAATGTCCTTGAGTTGCCCAGCCAGAGCCCAGACTTGAATCCGATTGAACATCTCTGGACAGATCTTAAAATGGCTGTGCACCGACGCTTCCCATCCAACCTGATGGAGCTTGAGAGGTGCTGCAAAGAGGAATGGGCGAAACTGGTCAAGGATAGGTGTGCCAAGCTTGTGGCATCATATTCAAAAAGACTTGAGGCTGTAATTGCTGCCAAAGGTGCTTCGACAAAGTATTGAGGAAAGGCTGTGAATACTTATGTACATGTGATTTCTCAGTTTTTTTATTTTTAATAAATTTGCAAAAACCTCAAGCAAACTTTTTTCATGTTGTCATTATGGGGTGTTGTCTGTAGAATTCTGAGGAAAAAAATGAATTTAATCCATTTTGGAATAAGGCTGTAACATAAAATGTGGAAAAAGTGATGCGCTGTGAATACTTTCCAGATGCACTGTATATTGTCAGACTCGACCCCCATTCCATAAGTGGCCTTTGATCTCAGCCTCCAGCCTCCATTCCATCCAAGGCCTTCGTTCTCAGCCACCACCCTCCGTTCCATCCATAGCCTTTGATCTAAGCCACTGCACACCAGCCTTCATTCCATCTCCAGCCTTTCACCTTGGCACTCACCAGATTGATGCAAAGCCTTCAGCCACCCCACCATAACAGCAGCACTTAAAAAGTAGTTTTTAGCTGATCTACTCGGGTCATAACTGTGCCTGAGTAACAGATGTTTTTATTCCAACTTCTAAAATTAAAGTATGGGTCAAATTTATTTGATAATTTTACAATAAAGACAAAAAAACCAACCTATATGCTAGATATACTTTCCACTACAGTCATTGTCACATGTATATGAGCAAATCAAGAAAATTAAAAATTACAGCACATTACACAACACCACAATCATAAAATTATATACAGAACAACCACAGTAAAAAATTTTACACCACACAAAAAACATAATAAAATCAAACTAATAAGACAATGTTTAAATAATATAAATGAAATGTTTTGATCAAAAACTGAATGGAACTAAATCAAAATTGTGACATAACATAGTGACCACAGTACAAATGTAGCTATTTATGTGCAACGTTTTTTGGTCTAAGTAATCACTGACGTTTTGAAGACTAATTCCTTTCTTATATTAGTCTTTTACTTTGACCCATATTACATAAAGAACAATACACACCTATCTATACAGGAAGGACTCCCTGAGGCTTTCAAGCCATGAATTCAACAAGATGCTAGGAACATTCTTTAGGGATTTTGGTTGAGCATAATTCAAAAGCATCACATGATATCTGCAGATTGTCTAGACCAGGGGTCTCCAACCTTTTTCGCTCTGAGAGCTACTTTTACAAAATGAAAATGGCCGAGAGCTACTCATGTAGACAGGCTGCCGCTAGCGTTTGTAATTTAGTGCCTGCCCATATAAGGCCGTCCCGTCAGCGGCAATCCAATAGAAACACTGCCACGGGTAAATATTCACGGGTGAAGGACTGTGCTTATGCAGAGGAAGATGAGATG
>JANRMT010047886.1:0-17676 GCA_026402145.1 Polypterus bichir lapradei
TCTGACCAAAATATTTCTTTATTTATACATTTCATTCAGGACTCTACCAAGACAAAATCCTGACTTTGCTATCTGTATTTTCTTTTATACTTTCTTTTACTGGTATTATTATTCTGTAATAAATACCATGTTGCTTTTAAATTCCTAAGCTTTGTCTTTATATCTAGAGTGATAGAAGTAATAAATCTGAAGAGCACCCGGAGCAGTAGGAAGGACTATATCCAAGGATGTTGAGCCTTTGTATGTTTAAAAATATTCTTGGAGACCAAAGTAATATTTTGGTCAGAGATATAACTAAAACATTATACTCTGTTTATGCCAATGCTAAGTAAGTCTTTTTAAGTGCTAGGGAGTGACGAGTTGTGCATGTGTCATTCATACAGCACTTATGTGGTTATGGTCTGGGTGTATGTGCATATTTATGTATGTGTATGTTAATTTTAAGGTGCGAAAGTAGATCCATCCAGTAACAAACCTGGTGAGGTAATTTATCCCTGGAAAACATATCTAGGCCCTATAGCAAAGCAAGTAAGGGTAATTTGAGGGAAATATTAAGATAATACAACCCTATATATGTCGTTCCTTTGCCTCACTTCTTTACATTCAGTAATCCATAATAATCGAGCTGTATGTCTCTAACTGCAGACGTCCAGGTTGATCACTGGTGACTGTACACCTAAAGGGTATGCTGCTTTCAATCTGCTCAGTATTCCTAAGGATTACATACGTTTTCTCATGAATACCAAACCTAACAAATGCCTTCTGGAAGCCTTTATTGCCTTGGACTCCTTATGGCTCACCTTACAACATATGTATTTAATAAAAGACAATATGAAAAGCGTCTATCAAATTGTATTTTACTGTAGGTTTATTCAAACAGAAACAATAGCAGTAGACATAAAGGTTAACTGGCTATAGCATTACTTTTGTAGGAAAGATGAAAAGGCCAAAGCAAATGAAATGATACCTTCAAAAAACAAGTTCATTAAAATATTTTTGAAACACAAATGTAGACAAATAAAGCTAAAATGTTCATCCATTCACATGAAGACTTAAAACATCTGCTTACAGAGACCACATCATAAAACATTGTATATTCAGTATTTATATAGTGCATTTTAATAAAGTGAAATGAAGAAAACTCAATCTAAAGCAAACAGAAAATTGACTTTGTCCTTGTATCCCGCTGCTCATTTATTTTGCACTTTCCAGTCATTTATTGACTCTATCAGGCTACTAAAACAATTTCTGAGCAGAATTTTATCGGTTTTTGCTGGAATTTTCTCCAGTAATGAAAACAAATATATTAATATTTTATTACTTTTTCCCACAACCCCAAATGATATAAATGTATTTTTAGTTAGAGCTAAATAAAAGTTAAAAGGGAATTACACCATATTTTTTGACATATTACATCATGAAAACACAAGGGTCTGTGCAGATATCCTAAACTATTTTCATCTGTGCCTTCAATTTCAAACAATTTTTGCTTTTACTCTAAAGTTGGCACATAAATATTAACCTAAAATGCATTAATAATATCATCCATTTAAAAAGCAGTAGGTGTCTGAGTCACCATGTATAAAAGTGAACTTGTGTTCAGTACTGAGCTTTGAATATTACTAGGTTTAAAGAAAAAATAATTATGTTTTCTCTGTCATTTACCCTTGTTGTTTGTAGTAATGGCCAAGAAAATATTTTAATGACTTGTTTTAATTGAGAAAGAACATAAAGTTTTAGATAAATTAAGCTTAAATGGGGTGCAATGCTGAAAAACAGCAAACAACAGTAAAACATCCAAGGAAACAAATCTCATGATATTTGTTTTACATAATCCTTCTTCAGTTAACTACTCATAAGCTCACAATATCCAAAACCCATCTTTTCTGCTAGTGGAACATTAGTGGAGGGCAGAAAAAATATATGCAAATTGATCGACCTGCAACTCAACATCAGTAAGATGAAGGAGATAAAATTAGACTTCAGAAGGGTTAGCCCACTCTGGGCCCAGTTCTCATTGTTGGTGAAGATGTGAAGGTGGTGAGGACATACAAATACCTTGGAGTGGATCTGAACAACAGGTTTGATTGGAGTAGCAACACAGAGGCTGTATACAAGAAGGGTCAGATTTTCCTCAATTTCCTAAGGTCATTTGGTGCATGCAGACCACTCTTACATATTTTCTACCAGTCTATAGTGGCCAGTGCGTTTTACTATGCAGTAGAGTGCTGGAGAAATAGCATTAGTGCAATGACACCAATAGATTAAACTCATTATAAAAGCTGGTCGAATATATGGTGTCTGGCTGGACACACTGGAGGAAGTGGTAGAACATAAGACACTCAAGAAACTGCTACCTATCCTGGACAATAACTCTCTTCTACTTTGTGAGGTTTTGGCTAAACAACAGAACACTTTCAGTAACAGACTGGGATAAATGCATTGCACCAAGGAGAGCTATTTGAAGTCATTTCCACACCCTGAGTCATCAGGTTTTATTAGGAGTCATGCCTCGGCCGAGGAGGTATCATTGTGTGCCAAATGGCACTGAGCTAGTCTAGCAAACATCTACACAGTCATCAACGTTATGTGCAATGACTGACATATTATGCTGTGAAATTGGAACTGAGGAATACATTCTGTTCTTTACACTTAGTACATCACTTTACACTTAGTACATACCTACACTTTGTTAATCTACTGTGAAATAAATAGCTGGACACAACAAAGGTTTAGGGAAGCTACCCATATACTTTCCCTGGCTTCAAAAAGGTTGAAGTTCAAGTACAATGTGTACAGGTTTGAGTCCAAAAGAGAACTGATTAAGTAAGGGTGGTAGGTTTTAAAGGTGATTCAAGGGAAGTGATGTCATTAGGGCAGAACCGGAAGTGATGCCCTGGGGCCCAGGACCAGAAGTAATGTCGTCGGACTGTAATCGCATACAGATGGAGTTTCTCGAGAGATTTAGTACAACCTACTGCCCCGTAGCCTGGCATGGAATTAGCGTCTTCTGGTCCATTTGGTTGATTCCCAAACACACGTGTGTGACACTACTTATAGATAATTCATGTTATATGTGTATTTGTGTCTTTTTTGACTGCTGCTATAACTCTGCAGTTTCCTTAGGGATTAATACAGTATCTATCTATCTATCTATCTATCTATCTATCTATGTATCCAAAGCAACAATGCCATGTGACCCAGCAATTCTCTCTTTTCTCTAGAAATACACTATCAATTTGTGTAACAACAATATATATATATTGTGACAGATAGGAGGCACTATCGCTCCCTTGAACCATCCGATCAAACGTCAGACACCAAGTAAAAGTCCAAATATTGACTTTACTAATAATGTTCAGTGCACAAAGCACCCTCTTCACCATTATACTCATTAAATAAACCACAATACTACAATAAACAATCCTCCAACTCCCAGACGCATTGCCACCCTTCCACCCAGCTCAGCTCGCCGTCTGGGAGCTCCCACAGTCCTTTTATATTCCCTGACCCGGAAGTGCTCCAATCCCCAGTCCATGTGATCTCCTATCACTTCCGGGTCAGATAAAAAGTCCTTTTCTTCACCCCGGAAGTACGTCACTTCTGCTGTCGCTTTGCCTATGACGCACTTCCGGGTTATTGGGCACATATGACTCTTTGCTACTCCCTGCAGCTCCCGTTAGTGGCCCCTGTGCTATCCAGCAGGGCTGTGGATGAAAACTCCATTGAATATGATTCCCTGCTGGTCTTCGGGGCACCTCCATGCTGCAGGGAGGGCTCCATCTGGTTGCCTGGGGGTATTGGCTGGGATGACAAGCCGGCCATAGACCACAGTACTCATCCCCCAGAGAAAAACCCTGGTTTGGAGCGTCCTGTCCCGCGAGGGACATCTTCCTCCAAGGTGATCCAAAGGTCGGGTCTTGGCGATACAGCTGACACTCCCGTGCAAACCTAGGAGGAACAGTAAGAATAAATATTATGATCCCCTGCCCTCCTAGGACAACCTCTCCATTCGTGGTCAGGCCTGCGGCATTCATAGCACAGCTGCGGTCCCCTTGGTAGTCTCTCTCTGCGAGATCTGAAGCACCTCGGTACTTCTGGCTCCACCGTTTTCTCCGCTGAGGAGGATTCATTGGCTGCCTTTGTGCTTTAATGGCCCTTTTCCAGTTTGTCAGGAGACCCCCACTTTAGTTTTGGGATCTCCTGCTTACTCTGGGGTTTGTCGACAGTTTGGGTCTCTCTATGAGAGAAAGAGAGCCCCTTTCCTGTCTGCAACCCTTTGGATTTATTAATAACCCGGGTCGGGGTCTTTAGAACCGAATCGCTCCGAGAGACAGCACCATCCAGCTGCTCCAGCTCGATCGGCCCTTCCCCCGACCACTCTGTATAAATTTCGGCCTCTCTTGTAGGGCACGCATCCACCTGGTACCCGCTATGGATTAAACGCGGGCCCTTTTCACTCTGCGTCCCTATTTCATTATACAGATGGAGCCACGTCAAATAGCCGCGGCCGTGTGAATGGCGTGCGAATGGCGTACGGCTGCCCTATGCACGCCGTGATCCCCCCCCCCCCCTCCCTCTGCTGACAGAAGGCCTGTCAAGATTTCACAGTAAACACGCCCATTCATGCCCTATTTATTCATTTACCTGGTTCCACCACTAGATGGCGCTTTGTTCTCAAGAACACATTAACACACGCCAGCAATTTAGCTGCGCCGAGTTGCAATCACGTGATTTTAACAACCCACCCCCGCCGAACTGACGCTACCAAACTGCACTACAGAGATTAAGATGGCGGCTTAACACTAGAATTACCAGAGCCTACGAAAAAACTCTTAGATCCGTCCCACCTTAAATCGCTTCTTAAAACCGTTCTCACCTCTCCACCAGCGTCTTTTGTTAATCTAAATGTGTTGATAAAGAAAAGTTGCAAGTAGCCGGCTATTCCATCCCCCCATCAACTTAGAAAGGGCACAAACTTCTCCCAGCTCATGCCTTGATTGATTATCTGGGAGTGAAGTGGAGTTTTAGAGTAGAAATAATAGATCATTATTTGGAATACACGTATTTCACGTGTGTTCCGTTTCTACAGTAATCCGTGTAAACACATTTTTAAAACAGAAACGTTTTTCATATTGTAGTAGTAAATGACAAAATGTAGGCATAAACTATATAATGTATGAATCCTGAAGTCCAAATATCAAATTAACAGCTTCACAAAAGGTACAAATATAACAGAACAAGTATTCTTTTATTCAAAAATATAACTGCAGGAAAAAAAGCCGCATTAACATGCCACATTGACACATATGTATCTCAACTGCTATGGCAGTGTAATGGTATCAGCTGCTGATTTGTAACCAAAAGGTTATGAGTTCGATCCTGCACGATTCTCTTTTGAAAAGTAAACTGCTCTTATTCTTACTATTTTAAAATAAAAACATACATTTCATTTCAGTGTGTAACAGCCAGTGTAATTTATGATACTTGTAAAGGTTAGTTTTTTTTTTAATTCACTTTTCATTCTCTCAGTCGTGTTCAAGATCCTTCCCTACCTCCCCCCCAATATGAAGACGCGCTATAGCTCTGCAGCGTAATTGTGACTGCATTCTCGTACCAATGCTTTTGCGAACTGCTGTGCCTGCGTGCACTTTTTGTGGTATTATACGTCTATTTTTTTTTAGCATACCCAGGTCGCTCAAACACAGGAACATCTGTTGTTTACAAGTATAACAAAACAAGTGCACTTTTATACTAGACTATAAGTGAAGAAAAAATAAAGCAAGTTACAGTAGGCGGTTGATACGACAGCTTGCGTGGGGCAATGCTAAGAACTGCTGATTTCCGATCCGTGCTATATAAAATCATCCCATTCAGATATTAACAATTCCCACACACCCTTCCAACATTTACGGCATGTGTACTTGTTGCAGTGTACACACCTCTCTGTGCTATGGTTCCTATTACACTGAATGAGCACCTGACACTGTACTTTCTTCCCTATATAAATAACATTCGAGCTATAGCGCGTCTCCAAATAAATCACATTTGAGCTATAGCACGTCTTTATGTGAAAACAGCATTGTCAGATGGGGGGGGATCGTGAACGCGACTGAGAGAATGGAACTGAATTAAAAAAAAGCTAACCTTTACAATTAGCATGCATTTACACTGGCTCTTACAGACTGACTGAAATCAAATTATGTTTTTATTCTAAAATAGTACAGTACATGCAATATTATTTGAAAACGAACAACGTCAGATCGGGTTTGAATACACGCTGACGCTCTTACAGAAGAAGTCAGCGTATTCAGTGCAGCAGTTTCAACACACAGCACATACAATATTATCTGAAACCGAACAGCGTCAGATCGGGAGCATATTCAAACCCGATCTGACGCTGATCGTTTTCAAATAATATTGCATTAGTGCAATGATGTTTTTACATATATTGTCTCTTTCATTCATCTTGCGGTTTGTAATCAGTGACTGCGTGTTTTTTCCCCGATCTTGCCAGTCCCCACATGTTGCTGTATGGTGGTGTTTCTTTTGTACTCCAGGACACGCAGAGGCCAGAATAGTACAGAGCAGTAAGTTCAGCGCTATATGCTGATTAAAAGTCAAGACGGAGGTAAAAAGCTTAGGGGTAATTGTTGACTGTAATCTGAATTTTAAATCGCATATTAATCAGATCACTAGGACAGCATTTTTTCACTTAAGAAACATAAGTAAAGTTAGACCTCTTATATCACTGAAAGATGCTGAGAAATTAGTTCACGCGTTTGTTTTCAGTCGACTAGATTACTGTAACGCACTCCTCTCAGGACTACCCAAGAAAGACATAAATCGTTTGCAACTAGTGCAGAATGCAGCTGCTAGAATCCTAACTAGGAAAAGAAAATCCGAACACATTTCTCCAGTTCTGATGTTACTACACTGGTTACCTGTGTCATTCAGGATTGACTTTAAAATTCTGCTTATGGTTTATAAAGCCTTAAATAATCTCGCCCCTTCTTATATATCGGAGTGTCTGACACCTTATATTCCAAATCGTAACCTCAGATCCTCAAATGAGTATCTCCTTAGAATTCCAAGAACAAAACTTAAAAGAAGTGGTGAGGCGGCCTTCTGCTGCTATGCACCTAAAATCTGGAATAGCCTGCCAATAGGAATTCGCCAGGCTAATACAGTGGAGCACTTTAAAACACTGCTGAAAACATATTACTTTAACATGGCCTTTCTATAACTTCAATTTAACTTAATTTAACTTAATCCTGATACTCTATATGTTCAATTTCCTCATAATAACTATTCAGGGTAGCTCTACAATCCGTACTGACCCCTACTCTCTTTTCTGTTTCTTTTTCCGGTTTCTTTGTGGTGGTGGCCTGCGCCACCTCCACCTACTCAAAGCTTCATGATGCTCCAACAATGATGGATGGACTAAAAGGCAGAATTCTATGTGACCATCATCATCAAGCCTTTCCGAGAGAACCCTAAATCCAAAGAGGACTGTTTCATTTATGTTAGGTAGCATGCCCAGAGCGGACTGGGCGGTCTCATGGTCTGGAATCCCTACAGATTTTATTTTTTTTTCTCCAGCCGTCTGGAGTTTTTATTTTGTTTTTTCTGTCCCCCCTGGCCATTGGACCTTACTCTTATTCGATGTTAATTAATGCTGATTTATTTTGTTTTCATATTGTGTTTTTTATTTTTCTATTCTTTATTATGTAAAGCACTTTGAGCTACTGTTTGTATGAATATGTGCTATATAAATAAATGTTGTTGTTGTTGTTGTTGATATGCAATCAGACAGGCAGAGAAGGCATTAGATATATAAATAAACAGGGAAGGCACTGTATAATAGATATATAAAAACAGCTAAGGGGATAGATATATAGATAGGTAGGAAGGTAAGGCACTATATGATAGGCAGACAGGGAAGCTCCTATATAATAATAAAATTACTGTTATTACTATATAGATAGACAGGGAGTTCAGGCAGGCAGAACGGCGAAGGTTATTTATTTATTTATTTTTAACTATTTTAGAATAAAAACATAATTTGATTTCAGTCAGTCTGTAAGAGCCAGTGTAAATGCATGATAATTGTAAAGGTCAGCTTTTTTTTTTTATTCAGTTCCATTCTCTCAGTCGCGTTCACGATCCCCCCCCCTATGGAGGACTATTTCGGACAAAATTAAATAAATAAATAAATAAATGCGCAAATAAATAAAAGTACTGTGAAATGTAAGCATAAATAAATAAATGTATCATGAAATGAAGCCTTAATAAATAAATTTGTCATGAAATGAGAGCATAAATAAATAAATGTATCATGAAATGAAGCCTTAATAAATAAATGTATCATGAAATGAGAGCATAAATAAATAAGTGTGTCACGAAAACTGTTTTTTGTTGCTTATTTATTTATTTCATTTTGTCCGTAACATTCCTGCAAACTGTCATGAAATACGACTTGAAATAAAACTGTCACTTTCACTCGTCAAAGTTGAGAGGGTGGGCTCTAACACGCCCTCTAGTTACTGATTGTTGAATCGATAGCACAAGAATTAATTTGAAAAATGCTTACTACTGCCGATGAAATGGATTCTGCCGAAGATATTACGTACTTCAGAGAGAGAATTGAAGATTTATCGGAAGAAATTACAATGTTAGCGGCCCTTTTAGACTCCGATATAGATGAAACTGTTTTTGAAATTATCGAAGTACAGGTGGAACAGACTCTACTACACTCCAGTTCAGGTGATGCAGTTTCCTTCTCTGGACGTCCATCCTTTGACATTCCAACTGAGTCAATAGAACAACTTTGCCACTGATCAGAGCTGTAGAGTTGTTTGAAAAAGTAGCTGCGAATATGCACCTGACTTTATACCCGTAAAACAAGGGTCAAATACTCAGTTCAAAATATTAGTTGGAGCTGCTTTGGGCATTCCATGTCAAAGTACCTAAACTATTACAGCCGTTGCAGCTTACCGTATATCAAACTGGCTCATTCGCCTTGTGATCGTCTCCCCCGATACACCATATAGATCTGCAATCTGTCGTACTTTTAAACCGCATAACAGAAGGTGTTCTATTGACTCAGCTGGAATGTCAAAGGATGGACGTCCAGAGCAGGGAACTGCGTCACATGAACTGGATTGTAGTAGAGTCCGTTCCACCTGTTCTTCGATAATTTCAAAAATAGTTTTACCTATATCGGAGTCTAAAAGGGCCGCTAACATTGTAATTTCTTCCGATAAATCTTCAATTCTCTCTCTGAAATACGTAATATCTTCGGCAGATGTCTGGCAGAGGGCGTTTGTCTTTAAGGATTATTAAGGATGTCTTAAAAAATATTTTACTAACTAGTTTTCTCGACATTTCCACTTTATTCTCGACATTTACGTTGAGATTAAAGTCGACATTTCCACTTTATTCTAATAGTTTATTTTGTCAGTAGAATGTCGCAAACTAAACATCTTAAAATGAATGTTTAATTTACTAGATTTTCTCAAATCGCGTCATTAATTAATGTAGCACATTAAATGCTTTATATTAAGTGTTCCTCGACCCAGTTTTTAATCTCTATGCGCTTCTTAAACTGACTTCCTCTTGCACTGAGAGGCGCAGACAGCGATCGCCGCACATTGACTTCATGATAATCCTGCTCTAAGAACATTCAGAATACTAAGAGAAATACTTGATATTTTCTTCACGATGAAATGCATTAAAGCATGTATTAAACATGGGTGGCGGGGGCACGGTGGCGTGGCTATAGAGCTGCTCCCTTGCATTAAGGGGTCCCCAGTTGTATGTTCAGTGTAGTGAACTTTATGGCAGGTGTGACGAGGCTCCAAAAAACTGGATACATGAATGGGTATAATTTAAATATTGGGCTCGTGATGTGGTGGTCGGAGACACGAACGCAGAATTCAATGGATGTTCTTCCGAGCGGGCTTTCTTTATTGCATGCGTGCTGTCTCTATCTGACGTACTAAACCTCCAGTTCCTATCATTGCTTTGTCTTTCTGCACATAACCAATCACCACAAGATAAACGTCTTTGTGAAATTAAAACAAGTTATAAACTTAGACCTCGGTGTTTTCAGAACTTTAAATTATTAAAGCATGTGGGGGCACGGTGCTTGCTGGGATGGAGTTTTCAGAAATTAAAAAAAAATCTTCATTATACATGTTTAATTATGCCATCCATTCAGGGTTGCGCCCATCCCAGCAAGCATCTTGTGTGAGGCAGGAGTAAATCCTGAATGAGGTGCCAACACATCGCAGAGTGAATACGTGGAACACATAAAGTAGCAGGGTCAATAATACATAACAAAACCCCACAACCTACATGTCTTTGAAAGGAAACTGAAGCACGCCGAGTAGACCCACCAGAAAAAAACAACTCAAGGCAGGTAACACCCGGGACCCCCTTGCTGCGAAGCAGCAGCGCAACCACCACGCCACCGTGCCCCCACATGCTTTAATACATTTTAAGTTCTGAAAACTCTGAGGTCCAAGTTTATAACGTTTTAATTTCACAAAGACGTTTATCGTGTGGTGATTGGTTATGTGCAGAAAGAAAAAGCAAGGCTAGGAACTGGGGGTTTAGTACGTCAGATAGAGACAGCGCGCATGCAATAAAGAAAGCCCGCTCAGAAGAACATCCATTGAATTCTGCGTTCGTGTCTCCGTCCACCACATCATGAAGCCAACATTTACACGATATTCCAGTTAAACCAGTGCGATACCCATTCATATATCCAGTTTTTTGGAGCCTCGTCACACCTGTCATAAAGTTCACTACACTGAACATACAACTGGGGACCCCGTAATGCAAGGGAGCAGCACTACAGCCACGCCACCGTGCCCCCGCCACCCGTGTTTAATACATGCTTTAATGCATTTCATCGTGAAGAAGATATCATGCACTGTATGTTAGTATTCTGAATGTTCATAGAGCAGGAATATCATGAACACTGTAAAATATTGCTGTAAATTTACAGTCAGTTTCCTACAGTATTTTCCTGTATTTTCTTTACACAGTAACATACTGTAATGTTTTAAAATATTACTGTATATTTACAGCAGATAACTGTTTTCAATGCTTTTCTCCCTAAATACAGTAACATACTGTAGCATACTGAAAATACGGTAGCATACTGGACAAGCAAAGCATTCTGGGATTGGTTTGTGAGGAGGAGGTGTAAGCTGAGCTGAGATTTAAGATCAGTAACATTAGAACTTTTAAGAGTACTCTTACGTACTGCTAATTAGGTTATAGCTTATCATTTATCACCCAGCCTATTCAGTTAATTTATTTTTGATAGTATTTTTTTTTGCACTTTACATTGTTGAACTGCATTTGGTGTTTGTGAAGCGGGAGAACGTGTCGGCGACAGAATAGAAAGATCCAGAAACAATTTGTTGCGGTTTTGACTTGGTGAGCCTCTTTCTCTTTTGCTTGATATTTTTTTTTTCCTTTTTTTCTTTTTGTCTTCGTTAGCGAGTTGGTTAGTTATTCGTTTTACAATTGTTTCACGCTGTCGGCCATCTTGTTTGTACATGTGCAGTTAGTTTGTACTTAGCAAGGTATCGTATAGCTTTTACAGCCCGCACAACCATTTCTCCCTGCTCGTAAAGTGGAAAGCCCTCTTGTCCAGTTAATATTTAAACACTATCTTTATTTTTAACTTAGCACAAAGTGCTGTGTCTATACGTTTTGGGCCAGTAGGTCATGAGACCAAATAAATTTATTCTAAAGTAAAATGGGACATTTAGGCATTGTAAAATAACGTAGATGTTATAATTCAACATCATTTTACATGTAAGGCATCCAGTACACGAGTTTGAAACTAATTTAACTCAGGAAACTTTAAAGTTTGTCAAAGCAGTAGTGGAAACTTAGCCGTTAGTTGCAAGTTGTCAGGAAAGCAACATAATTAAAGCAGCGAGTGTTTTTTTTTTTTTTTTTATCCCGACTTGTTAGATTATATAACTGAACCAAAAATGCTGCAGTGTCAGTTCTGTGATCGTGCTTTTCAATCAATATTGTTGTTTTGTCAGCATATGAAAATCCATAGTCATGTTCCTAATACTGCTTTTAAATGTGGCATTCCAGATTGCTGTAGGTCCTTCAAAAAGTTTGCAGCTTTCAAGTCCCATATATACAGAGACCATAACAGGGGGGCTGCAAAGCGGGATGTAACACAGACAGGCCTAGGACTTGATGCTTCAAACTTAGTCTGTTACATTTCTTTGTGCCAAGCAAAATTTAGCGATTTAAAAAGCTTCTTTGCTCACTTGAAGTCTCACATTAAAGAATGAACCGTAGTATCTTGCCCATTTAGAAGTAATAAAAGATTTTCTGTGATATCCACATTTTCCTCTCATTTATCCAGAAATCATCGAAATTGTTCAGTGGAAAGGCTCGGTCACAACATTCTGGAGGCAAATGTTCCAGGGCAGATGTGCACATCTTATAGTGATGTGGATGAACACTTGAGTACGCAGTGTGAGGTTTTGATAGACTCTGGTGATGGTGCCAAGGAGTCAGATATAGGCCTAGTACCAGATATTGCAGATGAGTGTCTATTTTTGAAGAATTTGGCATTGTTTTACTTAAAATTGCAGGCAAAGTTGGTTCTACCATCTTCAGTAATTGAAGGGTTGCAGGACTTACATGACATTAGCCAGTCACATGTGTTGCACAAACTAAATGAAAAATTTACTACTCTAGGAATTTCAGAAAATGATAGAAGGAGAGTTCTTGATGTCATGAAAGCTGAGGATCTTTTCCGGATTTGCAATACCCATGCACTAAAAACGGATTTGAGGAGAAAGTCTTTTTATAAAGAGTATTTTAAATATGTGGATCATGTTCCCATCTGCCTTGGAATAAATGAATCAGGCAAGGAAATCTTTGCTCAGTACATTCCAATTAAACAAACGTTAGAAGCACTGTTTTGTTGTGAATCAGTCAGGAAACAATATAAGAAAACAAAAGCTGAAATCAGAACAGAATACATTCTCAGTGATGTTTGGGATGGCAGAAACATTTATGAAAACAGCCTGTTTAAAACTGATTCAGAATCTTTAGGTTTAATCTTATATCAGGATGCATTTGAAGTTGCTAATCCACTTGGATCAGGAAAGAAAAAACACAAGATTCTTGCTGTTTATGTCACACTTGCAAACCTCTTGCCTTTCTGTAGGGCAAGCATTGACCACATGCAGTTAGTTTTATTGTGCAGGGAGCAGGATTTTAAATACTTTGGTCAGGACATTGTCTTCAGTCCTCTGATTAAAGACCTTAAAGACCTTGAGGAGAATGGTATTACGTTAGCCGATGGAAAATTGCACAAAGGTACATTGTGTGCCATAGCAGGAGACAATCTCGGCTCACATTACATTGGTGGATTTGTCGAAAATTTTAGTAGGAGTAGCAACTTTTGCAGATATTGTGAGATTGACCGACAAACATTCCAGTCAGCACCCCTGACAAAGGCTTTAACAAGAACAGTGAAGTCTTATGAACAGAATGTTAAAGATTTAGATGCTGCCAGAGCTGACAGTGTTGATGGTGTCAAATTCAATTCTGTTTTTAATGAGTTGAAGTATTTTCATGTTTGTCAGCCAGGATTACCTCCCAGTCTTGGACATGATCTTTTTGAGGGTGTTGTGTCCAATGACCTTGCATTGTTCATTGATCATCTTGTGATTCAAGAGAAGCAGTTCACATACCTTGAATTAAATCGGCGCATTAATCAATTCAGGTACCTTGGCAATGATGCACATGATAAGCCATGTGAAGTACACCCTGGTGGTGAGAAATTACGTGGTCATGCAGCACAGAACTGGTGCTTGCTCAGGCTTTTACCTGTTTTGGTGGGGGAAAAGATTGCCAGTTCATCTGAAAATGAGGTTTGGCAATTAATACTACAACTCAGACAAATAGTAGAGCTTATTTGTGCTCCTGCCATTAACAATGGTCAAATAGCATGTTTATCAGTCATGATAGATGAATATATAGACACTCGAGCAAAGACTTTTCCGTGTCACCCTCTTAAACCAAAACATCACTACATGTGTCATTATCCTGAGCTCACTAATTGGTTTGGTCCTCTCATTCGGTTGTGGACGCTCCATTTTGAGAGTAAGCACTCGTACTTTAAGCAGTGTGCAAGAAAATTGCACAATTTCAAGAACCTGAGTGCTACATTAGGAGAAAGACATCAGCTTCTGCAAGCATACTTAAATGCAGGGAATTTTTATCCTGAAAGTTGTGTAGTGGACAGAGGGACAGAATTTCATATAAATGACTACAATGATGACATTAGAGGGTCAGTTGCTTACCTAAATTTTCAGCCAGGAGACACGGTAGCAACAAATGAAGTGACTATAAAAGGAACATTTTACAAAAAGAACATGCATGTTGTTCTGGACAGAAATGATGAGGGTCTTGTATTTGGGAAAATTCAGTTGATTCTCATTCATGGCAATTCCAATGTACATTTTGTCACAAAGAAATATCAGTCTTTTTGCCTTGTGGACCCAAGGGAATTCACTGTTTGACATCACAAAATTTGGTTGACTTATGCATTAATCAAAATAACCTACCTGATTACTATCCTTTGCCTGAATACTCCTTGTGTGGTCTGTCTGTAATAGTTCTTCATCATTCTTTTCCATTACTAGAATGATGTCTGAGTTACAAGAAGAAATTAAACAAACTGTATTGTCAGTAATACCAGGCCTTCCTGAGGAGCGACTCAATCAGTTAGTTGAGAAACTTATAGGCCTAGGAGTAGAGAGTTTTGAAGATTTAGTGTATGTGAAAGAAGAGGACATCTTAGAGTTCATACAACCTATCCAGTGCCGAAAACTGCTCAATGCCTGGAAACATCACGGTAAGTGATTAGCCAATAAGCTAATTATGTTGTGCTGCATTGTTTATGGTATCATTCTTGAGTCTATATTTAATTTCTTAATTCATTTTTCAGAACAAAAAAGCAGCATTTTGGCTCAGCAATTTGTTCAAGCTAGCTCTCCTCAACATTCACCACAAACAAGCTCCTCAGGCTCCTCTGTAAGTAGCATGGGATATTCTGCATCTTCTACCAGTGTGTCTCCTGTGTTTGTTACCTGGCCTGAAACCTTCCAAGTACCCTGGGACTCAATGCCAACTGGTATACAAATGGCTATTGCAAATTGCCAGAGACCTTCACCTGCTGACCGAAGACAAATGATAAGGGTCCTTGCTGATGAAATAAGAAAACATGGATCAAATCCCACCAGATCACAATGCCTTATAGTTGTTCGCCAAATAGTCAAGCAGTATCCAAAGAGTTTTGCAGACATGATTGGTGACAAGCAGATTGCAGGTGGATATGCTTCTCTTCTGTCACAGCTCAAAGTGCGCATAGAGCATCTGAACTGGAGCAACACACTAAGTCATCGGATCCAGAGTAATGAGAGTGGAACCATTAAAAAGAGAAGCACCACAGACTCCTATGGTTGCACACGATGGGAGCCTGAACTTCCAGCTGGTGAAAGTTATGACAGCCTTGAAGTGAAGCGTCAAAGAATGGAGGAGATATTTCTTCATGAGGGAAGCACTGGAGCAGACAGAGGAGAAGTTCGTAAGTTGATAGAGGAAACATATTGCTACCAGCGTCAAATGATAAATGCCATCCCGTCTCCTACCATTGCCAATTTGAAAACAAAATGGCCATACCTCTTCATGCAGAGGTATATGTATAGTCATTTTGAACTACTCACTGACAGAAATGTCCTCAGCCATTTGGAAATGTCATTTAAAGAATGTGGGAAACTCATTACTGAGTATTTTAAAACCAAGCCAACTAATGCCATTGTTCAGAATGTCCTAACCAGGGGTGAAGAGGATGTGGCTGCCTGTGTCTTGCAGCTACTCCTTGCACATTTTGAGGAGAAAATGGATGGGCTCATCCTTCAAGCAGATGTGAGTTAAATATTTTCAAAAAATTATATTTATGACTGTATGTATGACTTATGTCTAATTGTTTGCATGCTGCGTCTATTTATTTATTTATTTTACTTCAGGCATTTGCCACTTCAGCAGACATCCAGGGAACACTCAACTTGCCTGGCAGTCCTCGACTGATAATTCTTGGTATGTAAACATAATAGTGTGGAAATCTCATTTTACTAGATAAAAGTTACTCAGGTTTCAGAGGACTCAGTACAGAGTCATGGGTATATTTTTGTAATCTTTATTTTCAGGTCAAAATCTAAGTAACCAGCGGTGGATGATGAGCATTGAAGGTCACGTTGTATGTGAAGGAACACAACCCAGCTTTGTCTCTGGACTTGCAGCTGTATTTGCTTCATATTACAATTTCAACCTCCAGTATCAAGAAGAGGCTGCATGCACCCTTGAGTTTGTTCAAAGGTAAGGCATTGGCTTATTTTCTATCCATACATTGTTATTAAAACTGACATACAGTTCCATTAGACTTTATTACACACTGCCTGTAAAACGTTTATACACTACTGAGCTTAATCTCTTTCTCTCATGCTCTATCAAACATTTCACCTTTAACCACCCTGACATACACCATGATGTTCTTTCTCTAAATTAAATTAGATAAAATTGGTACAGGCAGTCATGTACATTTGTTTTAAAGAATGCAAATTGCAGTCATGACAAAGTGAATTATCATTATTTTTTATATAAACAAGTAAATGTGTTTTTTTTTTCTTTGTTATTTAGACGATTTCTTGACATCAACCCTGAACGAGGGTCCAAGGCCAAGCAAGGAAAACTTGTATCTAAGAAGACTGGCCGAGTAGTCCAAAAAAAGAAAAGCTCAGTACTCTCTACTTCGTAAGATAATGGACTTTGAATGGAATTTTGTCTGAGTTCATCCAAGACCATGCACTTTCTCAATTTTAATTTTGACAGTTTCAGTATTATTTATCTAATATAGTGTTCATATTCTGTTCTAATGTAAAACTCAAGATTGGTTCACTTTTAAATTTACCACTGAACAATATACTATGTTTATTGAGTGAGTTTCCCACTTTTGTTGCAATGATTTGTTTATCTGAAATAATGCAAATTTAAAATAAATGTTCATTGAAATGTTTCAAATGAAAGATGCATTATTTGTTTTCATTTACATCCATCTTAGTCAGTTGCAATTAATGTTAATTGCAATATAATGTTAATATCAATGCTGTAGTGACAATCTATGCTACTAGAAAAAACACCATACAAAATGGTAATCACAGTATGACCACTGTAAAAATACATTTTTTCTTGTAATTTTACAGTAAAATACTGGCAGCAGAGTTGCCAGCCACTTAGTGTATTTTTACAGTGACGCTACTGTAATTGACTTTTACAGTATTACACTGTAATTTCATAATACAGTATTATACAATAATATTACAGTATCATACTGTATTATGAAATTACAGTGTAATACTGTAAATGTTAATTACAGCACCGTCACTGTAAAAGTACAGTAAGTGGCTGGCAACTCTGCTGCCAGTATTTTACTGTAAAATTACAAGAAAAAATGTATTTTTACAGTGGTCATACTGTGATTACCATTTTGTATGGTGTTTTTTCTAGTAGCATAGATTGTCACTACAGCATTGATATTAACATTATATTGCAATT
>JANRMT010047889.1:0-12171 GCA_026402145.1 Polypterus bichir lapradei
ATATATACACATATACATATATATATATTTATACACATTAGACCATAACAGCATACCATGAGCAGCAATCTAGATATGACACATTTAGAAATGACATTTCTAAATCATGTCATAACAAAGATAAATGGACAAATCAGGAAACAAGCTGGTCAAGGTTTATGAACAATACTATAGTGGTCTTCAACAATCCCCAAGTATAAGTTTAAAACACTTATCTAAATTGATGAATTCTACTTTAGGCTTAGAAACAGGATTTGATTTCTTTGAAAAAGAAACCCATCATCAGAATAAATGTAACTATAATATTAAGAAAAAAATACCTTAATATATTTGACACAGTACCTTGCCTTCTTTTGCCACTTCCTTCTGGAAAGTTTCCACTGGTTTTGCCTCTGCCTTAACGTCTACTTTTCTTTCTTCTTCTGGCACATGACTGACTGCTGCAGTAATGACATGCTGATCCCGTGTATCAGCAACCAAACCTGTATGGCTGCCTTCAACAGCAGGCGGATGTGAAATGACTGGAGCACTCACAGGTCGAGCACTTTTGTCAGGTGTCACAACCACCGAAGCTACAGGAGGAAAAACAGAGATAACAAATTAAAAATTTAAGCAATACTTTACCCAAAACTAGATTAGCAAAAAGACCAGTGCAGACAAATTCACATCATTCGGCTGAGGCTATATTTGAAGCTACCATAAATATGATCTAGTGAAAACGAGAAAATAAAAAGATGCGAAACAATCAATACTAACCAAGCTGAGATAACTATTACCTATTTATTTTAAGCTGTTCAGGAGGGCAGTATGGTAGCAAAGAGGTTAGTACTGCTGATTAATGGACCCAGAGCCCTGGGTTGAAATCCTGTGCCCGGTTATTGTCAAGTGTGTTAAATGAAAATACCCCCTGAATCTGGGAGGGATTTTTCCCCCAAATTCCCAAAAGATGTGTATGTTAATTTATATAATAGTTCTATACTGGCTCTATTAAAGTGTAAGTATGGATGCTCTGTGCGTGCGTGCTTGTGTGTGCTTGATGGACCGACATCTGGTCCTAGACGTTTTTCTGCTTTTCAGCCAATTCTACCATGGCAGCCTCCAAGCCACCATGCCCCTGAAATGGGATAAGTAGGTGTTTGAGTATTATGTTATTATTTAGAGAGAACCAACATTAGAAAATTAAAGATATTATTGTTATATAAACCAATATAAACTAGCAAATGAATATAATTAAAATGCAACATTTCAATCTGAAATAACTGAACCCATGTATTACTAAATGTCATTTTAAGGTTAACTCTGTTACAATAAAGATGCTGAATTTTATTTTACTTTATTGTAAGCTGTACCCTGAAAGATCTTTTGCCAGAAAAAGCATTTTCATTTTACAGATTATAGATTTTAAACTGTGAGTTTCCAAATTATATGTTCAATTACAATATCATACAGTAAAAGTGAATTATGAAATCAAAAAATGTAATACAAATATGAAATATTTAATAACAGTAAATGTATTCTTACATAGTTCTTACAAACTTGCAAGGACCACATTCCAGCCCTTGAACCATTTCCATGGAACCATAGCAAAACAATGAAGCACTATCCTGCACAAGGACAGAAGGGCTAAGAAATATGTAAATATGAAAAGTGTTGCACGTAAATTAAAAACATTTAAAATGGCAGAAAAATGCTGATAAAACTATGTTTAAAACTGAAAAACAAAACAAGAAAACAGCCACAAAAAATGTATACTGTTGAATGTGCCTAAATAAGACATGAAAAATAAAATTTAGACTAAAGAGAAAAAAAGGCCTCCCTACTACACTGCCTAATTAAAGCCAAAGTTTAAAAAACGTGCTTCGATAATGAAAGAAACCATGTTAATATGAAATTACTCCAAAGTATAAGACAAAAACATAGTATGTAAAAGAGGGGGAACAAATATGCTTACGAGTGCACTCATATTTTTGATTCGTGCTGAAATATGAAAACATAGTAATTGTTTTTAAAATGGAAATGATCAAGAAATAAGTTTCACAAAAAAGTTCTCCTTTTAAAAACAGAAGCTGAAAAGGATTCAATTCTATATAGACGCCAGTGAATAACTACTACTGTAAAATAAGCTTACTTTCCTGATTAAGCATACTGACAGACTGAAAAGTAGTTTAGTGGCCGTATTTTTGGTACACTGTACTAATCACTAAAGGGAAATTACACAACAAATGAACATTACTGTGGGATCAACTAGTTATAATAATAAAGAAATCAAAAGCCCCATCATGTCTATGTCCTGAGCTAGATACCTGGGGCCTTGGTAGGTGGTACTGGACAGAACGGATCCAGAAGTACAAACCAATCATCATCTTCTGTTGTCTTCTTATTAACATTGGAGACACTGAAAACTTTAGCTGAAGAAATGGTGGACACATTAGTGTGAATTTTGCTTTACTCAGAAACAATAGGTACTCACTGTCATTTCAAGTAGATCTAGTGGCCAAAATCTGAACCAGTGACAACTAAGCACAGTTATCCTTTGTGTAGTGGTTTTCAAATTAAGCTCTGGGGGAACCATTGTGGCTACAGGTTTTGGTTCCAACCATATTCAGCATTTCACAAAATGTAAAAAAAATGAGCTTTACATTTATAAAAAAAAAAGGTGAAATATTTATATTTTTGCCATAGCTTTAAATGCATAACTTTAATTTTTCCTTTTCATAAACTTTATCCTATTTCCTAGTTCCATTAATTGTATCCTCATAATGCCAATTAATGAAGAGTGGAATTGACACCTTTGCAAACAGCACTGAATGCCAAAAGGAATTACTTCAAAGTCATACCCATTAGTGATCTCATTCTTTGACAACAGCAACACAGAATTCCCTCTATTCAAAATGCATAAATACTTGTGTCATTCTAATACAAATCAATCAAACCAAGTTTTGTCATTTCTGTACTGACACAAAAATGCAGAAACTGGGAAATAACAGCTTGCTAAAGCAGGGTATGGATCTAATTAAAACTAAGGGCTGGAATAAAAAACCTGAAGCTGCAGCAGTCCAATGGGACAGAACTTAACAGCTTAAATCACTAGTTCTTATTTACTAATGAACATCTTTTCAGCATTTGGCATTGCCTGCCTAAGTGTCTATTCTGCTTGTTTTTAACCGTCATTACTAGGATACAATTAAGGAACAAAAGTCACAGAAAAAGGGTAATTAAGTCTCTGTTGTACTTCTCTTATTAAACATTTAAAGGATTACAAATATTTCTAAATTTCATGCATATATAATTAGATACTATTACATTTTTCTAAATGCAGAATGATAGGAGACAAGACCAGCTAATTAAACTATGTGGTCAACTAGAGGTAAAACTAGTTAGAACAAAAACCTTGCAGCCACAGGCTAACCTGAGACTGAAAAGTAAACCACTACCTCAGAGAACATTCTAAATATCTATACTGCCGATGTCTTATAAACACATATTCGGAAAAAGAAATATTAATTCTTTTTCCAATAATTTGATCTCAAGCAAATATTTCAGAGGTACAATGCTGGTTAAAGGTATCTCAACCTGTTATTTCTATGCCCATGTACATGAATTACATACAAACATATACACATATATAATTTCACTATTCATTAACCTTTATAAAAAAAAAAAAAAGTTTTATCACAACACATTAATTCTCATGAGCACATTTATGAATACCTTTTCATTCAACAAGCTGTGCCATATTCTTTAAAATCTACAGAGGATGGACAAAATAATGGAAACACCTCATGAAAAAAAATCCCTTGAGGCAAAAAAAGCATCATTACAAATGCAGCTGCAAAGATGCCTCATAGGTTGATTGTCAATTAGGAGTATATGTTATGTACAAAAGAGACCTAGTAATTAGGACTTTGATATATGAGTTTTGAAAGCAACATGATGCAACTAACGGAGGGCTGAAGTGGTGAAACAGTCAGTGTATCTGTTACAGAAATTACAAAACTGTTTGATGGATCAAGGGGAATATTTTAAAAACAATTAAAGCATATGCAAAACTCTGACAAACTACATCAGTAACAAGAAACTGTAGTCACAAGGTAAAGCTCAGACAGATGTACACTCCACATAGTAGTTGCTAAATGCCACAAAAGTACAACCTTAAAATTAACAGAACTTAATTGGAACCTATTTGACTTATCTATATAAAACTATATTCAGTGAGCTACAAAATGGAGGAATTTATGGAACAGCTATCATTCGGAAAGAATGAAAAAGAAGTCACAGTGTTCAGCAGCTGCACTCAGTGAAGAGTGCTGTAAAAAAATTTAACTGAACAAAAAAATTCGGAAACTGGTTGTTAGGCACACAAAACATGCACCCCTTCAAAATGATTTGATGAGGGTTTATGTTTGGAGAAACGCAAAGCATGCCTTCAACCCACAATCTATGTTGCCAACTGTAAAACAAATACAGGTATGAATATCCACCTCATGTGAGTTATTATCTCTGATAATTGCTCTACAATGATTAAGAAACTGCCAAGAAATTTGAGGCCATTTGACAGGGCCAGGTGCATCATCCTATGGTGCAAAAACTTCCCTCATGATGTTGCGAACAGCACCACTAAATTAATTAAAAACTGATTTCATGAACACCTGAATGAACTCAAATGCTGCGAATGGTTTCTCAATCAAAGGCCTAAATGTCACTGAACATTTATAATAAAGTTGTGGAGCACAGACTGTAAAATTTGATTTCTACCTCCTTCACTCCTAAGAGAACTGGAGGCTTTTATGTATTCAAAGAATGGTGCAATATCTCATCATATACAATTCAAGACTTGTACGTCAGCACACCAGGAAAGCTGAAATTTGTTCTGAAAGCAAATGGTGGCCCTACTCCATATTAGGTCTTTGATATCAATATACGGTTGGCCATTTCCTTTTTGCTATCAGTCCCCATATGGCAGTAGTTTTTCTTCCTAATAAGTCTATTTCAGACACTTCAGATATGATGTCTGTGTTGCACTGGGTTGAGATCTGGACTTTGACACAGTTGTTCAAAATGGCAAAGTGTCATCCTCTTAATCTATTCTTTAGGAGATTTGCTGGTATTCCTAGAATCAATGGATGAACCACTTTCAGCTCACAGGCTGGGGACCTAATTTTCAGAACAATATTTTAGAATGGCTCATAATTTGTACAAGTCCATGAGCATAAATGCAGAGTGTTTAAGGATATTAATATTAAGGAATGAATAGTTATATTAAACAAGCATTTCACTTTAAAAAATATAGCACTTGATAAATAATGCTGAGGTACATGTTTGTCATTCTTCTTTCAATAAATGACATAATTAGATGGTGGTGATCTCAAAATGTGAACTGATTATAATATATATAAAAATTATATTTTTAATGGCATAACTTGCATAACTATACTAACATAACTGGCATCTAGAACCATAAAAAGGTCAGCACCTGGATGAAAAGTCTGTGATCTATCTTCAAGGACCCAGAAATAAGCATATTTTTCCATCACTGGTGAGAACATTTGTTACAGAAACATTTTTAATAACACAATAAAAATGTAGAATATGCAAGTGCCATGTAACTTCCAGTCCATCCACTGTTTTCAGATTGCACTTTGGTTAAAATCAGCAGAAAGGTTTTCAAAAAACAATTAATCTGGCATTTCACACATGTTAGTAATTAATCAGGTAAAGCAGAAGGCACCTGGATTCTACCTTCTAATGCAGGAATGTTTGACTTTCTTGTGTTTTATAAAAGCTACACAATTTTACAGAAAAATAATTTACATGAGGAATTAGCTTTCAAACGCATCCTCATTTGAAAGGAGCACTCACAATCCTGAAGCAGAATTTTTATAAATAGCTTTAATGTGCTTTACAAAATGGATGTTAGACATGAAAATCAGTTTGCTGGCAGTTGTGAGTGGAAGCAATGGTTGAGTAAAAGGCAAACCCCAGGAAAGCGTTTGGCTTTTAAGCAAGATACCTGGAATCTCGGTGACTGTTACAAATTTGGGTTTGGTTTCATATTTCAAGGCTGGCTCAAAGGTAGGCTCTGACACGGAGATATCCAACAGATCAAACCAGTCATCTTCAGTCTTCATTTTGACTTCAGAATACAATGGGGGGTTACCCCGAACTGGACAGGTTATAAATAAAGTTATGAATTTCTTTCAGTACTTTTTTTTTTTTCTTAAATATGGTTTACTTAAACAATTGTTCTTAAATTCTGTATTTATTATCCATTAAAGCAAAATAAACTCAAAGAGAAAAAAAAATTGTGTACTATATAATAAAATATATTCCAATATCAAGTCTATAACATTTTATACGTACAATACCTACCCAGCTTCAAACACATTATTCAGGCATCATGATAGTAAATGGGTAAATCTGCTCCTTAAAAAAAAAAATAAATAAACCGAACAGCTAAACCATCCTGAGCTACCAGAGGGCAATTAATCTACAGTTAACTTATATCACACACTCATCCATTTAAAAGAAGAAATTCTTGTTTTTTGTGAGTTAGGCACACTCGCCGCCTAAGCTTATTACAAAATGTCATCTGTTTTCTCATTGTAATTGCGTTTTTTAAGAACTTCCATTGGACTTCAAGAGAAGATTAAACAAATCACAAACGACTTGAAAATTCACTGAAAACAATGAAACTGCCACCTGTGAAAGAGTAAAAATGGTCAACATGCTCCGAAATTATTTGAGTTGTGTAATGTGATGCCGGCTTAAAGTCACATTATGACTCCAATTGCCAGATTTCATTGTCTGAAGGATATCATATTATACAACTAAGAAATGCAGGGGATGAAAGATTGCAGAACACTCACATGTATACTAGCTATCCTCAATAATTTATAACAAAACCAAACCCTAAATCAAACCTGACTGATTTGCTGGGTTTGTAATACTACGCAACTGTTGCCGTGGTAATAGGTATGCATCAGGACTGACCATAGCTTGCTAAGGGTATAGCTGAGATATTGCAGAGTGATGCCTTATAATTATAAATAATAAAAAAAAAAAAAATTAAAAAAAATCAGAATCAGAATACCTACAATTTATGAAGAATGATTATATATAGGGATGCACTGTTTGTGGACAGCTGATGGCAAGTGAAACATTTTTAATAAAACTATTTTATATTTTATTAAAATAATCACTGTCTGAAATGTTTTAATAATACTTAGCCAACAATAGATATACACTCTCAAGAAGTTACATTTTTAATAAAAAAAAAACTGCACCGCAAATAAAATAAACATACAACTTAACTAAACTGACCACACAGATACAAAGTGTTAATAGAAACATTCATGCTAAAACAGCCAAGTAAGGGGATCATATTATATTGCTTTCCCAGTATGAATAACACTGCCTGACCAACAGAACACAAACATTTATGCTGTATAGTTCTTCCTTTTGTTTCATCAATATTTTTTTTGTTTGCAGAGAATCTATAAAGAAGGATGTGGTTATGACACTTTTGCTTCAAACATACATGAAAACTGCAGCTTTAATAGAGAGGACACTGAGAAAACACTGCCCTTCACAAAACAAGAATCTGTGCATGCACAAAGTGATTTAATCCAAGAAATTACTTAATTGCTTACACAGCTTTCGCTGTATATATCACAGCAATAATCTAATAAAAATGCGACAGTTATAAGGGTTATCCTGAAAACCACATGAAGAGTTTTTGTCAGTTTAAACAAAAACACACCTCCATCTAGGCTTCGGGAAGCACGCTTGCTGGCAGTCCTCTGGAACTGTGGTGCTGGCCTGTCAATCATCGAGCTGGCCTGTCGAGATTGAGCCTGTGTTCTTCCACTATACCGAAATTTGGAGCCTAAAGCCAGGAATCTTCTTGGAGTGGTGGCTTCAGTAGAAGACAGTCTATAATGTAAAGAGTTCAGATTAGATTTTCCTGTATTAAAAAAAAACCAAAGGTATGACGACGTCTACAGTGTCGGGGGTGGGGTTTTGGTGGTGGGATGATGGAACTAGGAGCAAAATAAAACTAGAAAGAATGTTTCCTTTATGAATACTACTACTGAACCCTCTTTTGCATGCAAGTTAAAGATCTAATACTTCCAATCCATGGCAAAAAATATGAAACAGTTTCATATGTGTAAAACCTTAACTATTAATTTTACAGAGGTTAGTAGAAACCTGTGCCTAGAAACCGCACATTATTACCGCAGGTACTTTTAATTGGGCTAGTGGAGGATAAACTGTATCAACCACAGGTATAGTTGAAATTAGCTTTAATGAACATTTTAGACTCTTGCTTTGGCTGTAGTGCTAAACTGTACTATGTTAAGCATTCAGAATCATCTTTAAAAAAACTTGCCTACCGAGTAAATTATTCCTGATGTACAAGGAATAACTAATCAAAACTTCTACTCATCAAGAAATGGAAGTTCTACTTTAAACTGGAAGCAAAAATAGGGTACATATTTAAAACCCAAATCATGATTGTGATATATTTATATTTGCAAGTTTTCTTCTTTGTGTGAATGGCTTTCCTTTACTATTGAATTAAAATGTAATATATGTATATACTGTATTGTGTTTTCTTAATCCTTCCTCTTTATTCTTTAGCCTTCTTTTTACTTTACCAACAGGCATGAGACTAAACCAGCAATGGAAGGGGCACAATTAAATAAAAGATACATTCTCACAAACATGGGTAATTGACTAGTCAGCCAAAGTAATGGTGTGGGCGGAAATTCATAAAAACATGTGGGGTACATGCAAACTCCACACAATACTCCAACCAGGAACTGAAGTAAAATCAGAGCTCTGGGGACAATACTGCTAGATTGTGTATTACTGTTACATCCAAAATTAGTACATGCATTAAAAATATTTCAGTCATAAATCATGATTAGTAGGCTCTCTCTCATTCCTTTATAAGACAGAGAAATAAAACAAAAAACACAGTTGTTTTTACAATGAAACACTTAATTTCTTAGAAATACAATTTATAATAAAATGGAATTAATTTGTATTTCAAATACATTTTTAAAATGTAATTAAAATTAGTTACTCAGTTAATTGGAAAATCCACTTCAAAGTGGTGAGAAAAATAAAACTATTAAAAATTCAAAGTTAACTGAAATACATAAAGTTTAGTTTTCCTAATTCTACTGTTACTATAATACAAAAAAAAAAACTAGAATTTTAAAGAAATGCTCCAACTAAAGTTTTTTTTTCATTTTAAAAATTTTATTTACTCCTTTTTTAGTGGTGGCAAAAAATTTATATATTGAATGTTTTCATGAACAATGCAGACCACAAAGTTTATGATATAATGGGCTTCAAATTGGACCCTACGTCACAACAGCAAAATATAAAAATGTCCATGAAAGAAATCCCAAGTTACTCATGTTTCATAATACAAGTCAGTTATCTAGCTATATGCTCAGAAGTTTTCAAAAAACATTCACATTTTCCTAATATTGTTAAATTCATACTTTAAGAAAATCAGAGTAGTGCACAAGGAGGAAGCTTTTGAACTGAATACACTTTACCAATGGATGAGGAAGAGATACTGTATATATTTCTGTATACATAGTATTTGTGTTAAAATTTGCTTTTTGAGCTATGCTTTTTTATTTTGAGGTTTATTTTAAAAATAGTATATGTGAAAATGTCCAAAGCTGAACTAAACTAAATACTATAATCCTGTACCTTTAAAAAAACCCTGAGACGGCATTCAATATTCTGAAGTGCTATATAAAATGAAAGATTACAAATTAAGTGTTAGATCCAATAAAAAAAAAAATCACTATTAACCAATTACAGACGCTACATAAAACTACAAAAAATTCTTCAGCAGAGCTAAAAAATACTAAAGTTACTGTGTTGCAAAGACAATAATTGCTTTCATTTTAATTTAACAAGATAAGGAATTTCAAAAGTAAACAAAACATAAAGGTGGACCAGAAACTAACAGAGGGAAAATTGGACATCACCTGAAAAAAGTATGATGTTCCACACAGACTTTCCACAGCTTCTTGGAGGCCCTGTAGTTTGGAAGTTTGAATCCTATAGTACTTTCATATTGTTCTTGCTGGAATTGAAGGAACATAGACGGTTATGATACAGACAAACTCCAGGACAAGGAACTGTATAAACAAGAACTCCTATAACTATTCAGATCATTTTTAAAACCATTTTTAAACCGTCAATAGATATTAGGAAGATTGGTAATTATCTTGAAACAGCCTAAAAAACTGCATTTACTGTAAGAATTATTACACTCTTTAGTTAATAGTATAATTTATAAAAAAGTAGTTGGCAAAAACTGTTACTGATCAGTTAGTTAATTATGTCATTAATATGACAGCAGAGAAAAAAATGCATCCAAATGCATGGCAGAAGTGAGAGCTACAGCGGTTGAGGTTCATGTACGATCAATTTACACTTATATCTTCTAAAACAGTCTGCTGCAAGATGAACAAAGCCGGACTTCTGTGAAATATGAATGCAACTGTGATGCACAGGCATCCTAAGAGAAAACAAGCATGAATCGTGCCAAAGTACAAAGCAGATTCGGCATAGCAACATAATGTTTTTAGTGGTAAAATTAAAAACAAATGGTAAAAGAG
The DNA here is from genome assembly GCA_026402145.1 of Polypterus bichir lapradei. Lineage (NCBI taxonomy): Eukaryota > Metazoa > Chordata > Cladistia > Polypteriformes > Polypteridae > Polypterus > Polypterus bichir. The sequence continues at coordinate 10,653 of JANRMT010047889.1, forward strand.
TCTACACAGTCTCTGAAACAATAAAATTACATCCCAAAAATGGCAAACAAATGTTAATTAGCAATCCACAACAGACTGTATATTCATAAAATATACTAGAGAAAAAGTATATGCAACTGAATCGCCAAGTGGAAATTTTTATTGCATTAAAATATTACAAAAATACCAGAAGTACCATGTTTAAAAATGCATCATGGAAGTCCCTGAAAAATTTTCTAAACTATGAGCACTGGCTAACATTACACGTCCACCTCGCTATGAGTGGATATTATGAGTTATGACAGGTCTGTGGGAAGCATGCAGGTTAGAATTTCATTGAACTTTAAACACAACAATAAATTTAAGTTTGTACTTGAATGATGCTTCTGACAGTTTATACCCAGAATCTATAGCCAAGTTTCCATCCAGACTTTTGCAACGTTTTGTTATCGACAAACAGAATATACGTAAAAAAAAATGTGCGAAATTTGCTGTCTCCAGCCTGTTTCCATCCAACTGGCTTTTTATCGATAAAATGGTGTGCGTGATGACGTCACCCCCCCCCCCCCCAAAACGAACTGTCGCATAAGTTTTGTTGCGAAAAAAATCTGCCCTTGAGCCGTTTCCATACATAATTTTGTGTATGTCGCAAATTATCTACCTTTTGTTTTCCACGTTACACCCCCTCCACTAAACAAAGAAACAAAGAAATGGAGAGATTATTTAGACAGTTTTTTGAAATTTGCCAGCGTACTGTTATTTCAGTTACACAAATAATTGGAATTGTACATAATATCCGAAGATGACAGCAGAATGAAGCAGTTGCTTGTCTGATAGCCCTAGAGCTCGAAGAAAGTACCCCAGTGTGACGGAACCCACGGGTATGCGAGAGACAACGGAATAAGACCTTCTGGGAGGAGGTGGTGGAGAGACACTTCACAGAAAATCTCTGGCAGCAACATTTTAGAATGACACGGCTGACTTTTGAGATGTTGTGTGGATTCATCAGTCCTGATGTTGCGCCCATCACAGGTTGCCACAGACCACCTGTTCCAACCCAAAAGCAGATTGCCATCGCCCTTTACAAGCTGGCAACCTGCGCCGAGTATAGAGTAGTTGGAGAAACTTTCGGGGTTAGTAAAACTACCGTCCATCGATGTGTATATGCTGTGTGCACCGCTATTAAAGAAAAATGAATGCGCCGTTATATCATATTATAAATATACTGTAGCGGAGGCCAATGAAATTGCATACCGCAATTCCTTGGTGCATCTTGTGCCACAGATTTACGGTGCGCTGGATGGCACGCATGTGCTTATTCTTCCCCCGACGGAAGGCTACCGCGATTACATTAATCGCAAAGGATGGCCATCTATTGTTCTCCAGACCCTTATTGATGACAGGTGCATGATACGAGACATTTGTGTTGGCACTCCTGGAAGTACCCATGATGCAGCTGTGTTTGCAGCATCGGATCTGTACAGGTGAGCCCACCTTTCAACATCCCTTCTCAGTGCGATAACAACTGAATTAGTACTGT
>JANRMT010047897.1:0-15744 GCA_026402145.1 Polypterus bichir lapradei
GAAGACCATCCTCAGTCAGCCATGGGGTCCATCATGTTTGTGATGTAGCAGTGAGGCACATAGGACCAGCCTGGCTGACCAGCGCATCAGCAACATTGTGAAGATAATGACAAGAAGGCAGAATTGTATGAGACATGGGTGGGCAGTAATGAGGAGGTGGGTGTACACGGAGGCACGCGGATGTTTCTTCTGGGAGTCTTTGCATTTTATTATGCTAATTAAAGTGTCCCGGCCCCGCCCACTGCACTCTCCAAGCGTTTATTGTCTTACACAAGCTGTCGGCTATCAGAGGAGGACATACAAGAAGAAAGACGCCGATTTATTCATTAGCGTCATGTAGAGAGATCTCTAAATTGATCAAAAAAATGAAATATTCATCAAGTGCCATTCATTAGCATGCATGCGTTGGTGTGATGGGAAATGAGGCGGGAAAGAAAATGAGTCTGCCGAAGAGAGACTGAGCGATTAAATTACATCGTGTAACTTTTTTGGTCCACTTTCTACCACCTCTGTGGCGTGATGCCGGTCTGTGAGCTGGCCTGGCACGCATCTCGGCGAGTTGGCAGCAGCGCCTCACCTCTGAGGCACACACGACACGTCTCCACAGCACCTGCTTTCTTTCATTACAGATACTTTGTGATTAAAGAGTCATCAGACTTTCCCAATGTGCTGAGCCGCTGTATGTCTTGTTAATTTTCCAATTAAATCACCACGGAAAATAGAAAGTCAGAAGAAAAAAATGCATACATTTACACACACACACATATTTATATATGTAAATATATACACATATAATGTATATGCACATATATAGCACATATATACAAATATACAGTTGATATGTGTTTATGTAAATATATATAGATATAGATATGTTTGTGTGTGTGTGTGTGTATTTCAGCTCTTTTTGTCCTGTAAGTCCCCCATTTTGGAAACTCGTCAACTGTGCTGTACAATTGAAATCGTTAAAAGCAGCCAAGGTCTCCATCTAGTGGCCACAAGCAGCATTACAGCCTGTTCTTTCCAAAGTCCTTGCAGCAATCGGTATTACCAAAAAAATAACACCTCGGCCTCTCGTAACTTCCTATCCAGGACTATGTGCCATCTAGCGGCCAGATGGTGAATTTTCTCTGGTGCCTTCTTTATGCTCATGGATGCAAAGGAGACTGAGGGCAAGGCACTACAATATGGCCTCAGCTGTAGAGTTTATTGGTTATATTGGTCTCCAATTTTATTGCTGGTATCCTTTCCTGATATGAGTCCTTACCACACATCATTTATGCGGGAAATGGTGCCCTCCTGATGGCACCCATCTGCACCTAAATGTTGCCTTTTCATCTGTCTCCCAACCACTCCAGCTGTTATGATGCCAGTTCCCAACCCTGGACTGGCCTCCAGATATTGTGTGTTAGAATACAACTGCTTATGTGTCAAGATTCACTTGGGATTGAACCTGGGATTTTATAGAGCGCTTTTCACAGTAAACGCCATCAGAACCATTTTACATATACTGCACATTCTGATGGATTTGTCTCCAGATTTACAATCCATGAGCAGGTGACGTGATGAGTTTACGGTCACCAAGTAAGTCAGGGTGATTCATTGGCTTTATATAGCGCCATCCAAATCAGTTTACATATACTGTCTATTATAGTCAGTTGTTTCCAAATTTATACCACACAAGCAGGTTATGAAACATGCCTGCAATCACCCAGACAGTATATAGTGCCTTTTATTTTATAGTGCCTTTCATTGTAAATCCCATCTGAACCATTTTATATACACTTAATTTTTATTAACTTGTTTTATTAAGATTTGTTCCCCTGAATTTCTTCATTTCTTTTCTTAAGTGGCACCCAAACAGAAATGAAACGTGAAGTGAGTTAGCCAACAGAAGACCAACTAAGTCAGGGCCTCAAACTCCAACCAATTTCATTCCAACCAGTTGCTTAATTAGGCGCCGAGTCTTGTTGTTCATTCAACTTGTTTTTTACTTCCATGGCTTGTCGCTGCTCTCATTGTGTGACAGCAGACATTTCTGTAATTGTAGATTTTCTCTTTTCTAAGAGCACTGGGAAAATATTTTGGGGGGCCTGAGCAGAACAGCATTCCTGAGACCTTCACCTTTCTTTATTTTCAGATATTGTATGACGGACACAGTTTGCTGGTCATGTTTTATATCTTATTATTGGTTGGCAGCTAATTAAGGTAAAAGAAACAATTAAGGGCTCCGAGTCTTCAAGAGCGAGTCAAATAAAATGAATTCAAAAGAAGTTAATGAGGAGCAAAAACAGGTCACTGATTAAGTAAAGGGTTAGAATGAAAACCTGCAGCCACTGCAACCTTCCAGGACTGGAGTTGGGGACCCCTTTTCTAAAGGTTTGCTCCACAGAGTGATCTCAAAAGACGGAGTCCTGAATGGGGAGGGCAAGGGACTGCTTTATAGGTGGTAGAAAGGAAGAGGAGGGTCCAACAGGGCACTGGCGGAAGTGAGGTCAGCAGGAGGGTGTGGTCTGGAGAGAGTGAGAGGTTAGGAGGACACGCTGATACAGTACAGCGCATTGCCACACTCACCACATGGCAAACCAACTCAGGATCCCAGATTAGGATCCAAGTGCAACCATGCGATGGGTGACCCCTCACTACCACACTAGTTCAGATGGAATGAAACACTGGGAGGATTTTTTATGGTGGCTGGAGTGCCACCAACACCCAGGTTTGTCCCTGCAGGTTGCAGGTCCTACATGCAGATTAATGTCATACCCAGAACGGAGCAATTACAGGTTAAGGGCCTTACTCAAGGGCCCAATGAAGTAGAGTCACAATTGGCGTATACGGGATTTGAACTGGCAACCTTCCGATTAGCAGTGCAGATCCCCAGCCACCTCCAAGCCACCACTCCGTGGTCAGGAGAAGGAAGTGGAAATGAGTTAGGCTGTAGTCAGTCTTCTCTTCTGTGGGTTTGCAGAGGAGGGGAGAGGAGATGTTAGTGCACTTCATCAACCCCTGGCCCGGCGTTTCACCCTTAGTTAAGCCCGTAGACGACTCCCATGTGCACGTGTGTGACACAATACAACGGTCTCCTACCTTATACAGCATGAGGTGATTTCCAGGTCCACTCAGAGGCACACGCTGAGTCAGTGGTGTGGACTGAACCTGCAACTTGCTGGTTTTAAAAGGCACCTTTCATGATGGATGACATTCTAAATCATTTATCATTGGTTGTAAATTACAGATTGTTTTCAACTGTATAAATAGTGAGATGATTACCAGGTCCGCTCAGAGGCACACAGTGAGTCAGTGGTGTGGAGGGAACCTTTGAAATGGTGATTTTATATACAGTAGCACATTTCACAGGGACTGGCATCATAAGCCATTTTACAGATTCTGCACATTATTGTACAGCTGTTCTTAAATTTAGAAAATGTGAGTTGCAAATCTGAATCACTCAGAGGCACACAAGGTGTCAGTGGTGGAGGTAAACCTTTTGACTTTAGGATTTTATCTATCTATCTATCTATCTATCTATCTATCTATCTATCTATCTATCTATCTATCTATCTATCTATTATATAGTGCCTTTCATATCTATCTATCTATCTATCTATCTATCTATCTATCTATCTATCTATTATATAGTGTCTTTCATTTCTATCTATCTATCTATCTATCTATCTATCTATATAGTGCCTTTCACATCATCTATCTATCTATCTATCTATCTATCTATCTATCTATCTATCTATTATATAGTGCCTTTCACACTATCTATCTATCTATCTATCTATCTATCTATCTATCTATCTATCTATATAGTGCCTTTCACATCATCTATCTATCTATCTATCTATCTATCTATCTATCTATCTATCTAGTGCCTTTCACATTATCTATCTATCTATCTATCTATCTATCTATCCTGTTTCGCTGTTGGTCTGTGGTTTGATTGCGTAGGTCTTTCGTGGGCGTGTCTGTGGGTTGCTGGCGGGAGGTGGTGGTGTGCCGAGTGGGCTCGTGAGTATTTCTTATTCTTTTTTCCTAATCTTTATATTTTTTTGTTTTTTGCTCTCTCTAATGTGTAGGGGTTCTTTTTTGCTGTCTACATATTGTTTTTCTTATTGACTCCAGTGTTGTATTTGCGGCGTGGCCGCAATGGCCGCGCCGAGACAAACACCGCCTGGCTTGATGCCGCGCAATTTTGAAAACCTAACACGCCGGCATGGCGTGAAGTTGCTGGTTGATCCGATGGTCTCTGTTGAGACGTGTGTAGTGGAAGTCGGCAAGTTAATCGGCTGTAAAAATGTCCGTTCAGCATCTAGAATGAATAAAACTGTTGTCGTGTTTCTAAATGATGAGAGTTTGGTACACACTCTTGTTCAGAATGGTGTGATTATTAATGGCACCTTAATTTCAGTTTTACCTCTTTCAACTCCTGCACGGAGAGTGATTATTTCGAATGTTCCTCCGTTTCTAAAAAATGATATTCTCATCAAAGAACTTGAAAGATATGGGCAGATCATTTCAAAAGTTTCAATGATTCCCTTGGGCTGTCGTTCACCTGACTTAAAACATGTCGTCTCTTTCAAGAGACAAGTTCACATGATTTTAAATGATTTACAGGGTGAACTTGATGTGGCTCTCAAGTTCAGAGTGGATGGTTTTGATTATGTGGTATTTGTATCATCAGAGTCCATGAAATGTTTTAAATGCGGACAAGTGGGGCACAAGGCTAGCCAGTGTAAGCGCTCTGAGGTAACAGCAGACGCAGCAGTACCTGGTGTTTCTAAAAGTAGCCGTGTGGACTACTCGATACTGTATGACGATGAAGGCAGTGAGTCCTCCGTCAGTTTTTCTGATGTGGAGGAGGACTTAATGGAGGGCCCTGGTCAGAGTGTGCAGGATCAGAGCAGTTCTTTACCTGCTACGATGGCGCAGCCGGCACCTGAACGTGCAGCTGAGCCGGCGGATGCGGCTGAGTCCGCGCCCGCAACTAAAGATGTGCAGAGTGGTGAGAGCGCCCCAGAGAAGGACGCTGCGGCCGAGACCGTATCACTGCCTACGGACGGTGTTACTGTTCATTCTGCACATATGAGTGACGGTGCTGAGCTGCCTGTGAGTGTGGCTGCCGTTCATGATAACGGGGCTCTGCCCAGCGCCGAGCTCATTGAAACAGAAGCTGTACAACAGATACAAGAGGTTAAGGAGAATGTTAAGGTTGCGGGTGTGATCGATAAGATGAGCACCCCAGCTGACAACAGCAAGAGTGCTGTTCTAGAAATGGAGGATGAGACAGAGTGGGTAAAGCCCGTGACAAGGAAAAGGAAAGACGGGTCCGCATGTAGCGGTGTTGCTGTAAAGCACAATAAAGTTGAGAGCTCAGTCTCCGCAGCTGACGACTCTGAGATTGTTCAGGATGAGCCTGAGGTGCCTGCAGACGTCGGTACTTTGAGTCAGGATGAAGGCGGCGGCTCAGGGACATCAGTGAGGTCCAATCTGTCACCTCAGCTGAGCTTCCGTGGTGGCTACAGTAACGATAGTATAATCCGTTTCGTGAAATTTATTGAGGGCAAGAGGGGTGTGAATGTTAGTCACCATTTCCCCGATCTTCAACTGTTTTTGAGCTCAGCTAAGGGGGTCCTACGCCAGGCTACAGTTTTAGGCCTTAAGAGAACTGAAGCTGTGCGGCTGAAAAATGTGATGAGCAGGGTGAAAAGATCCTTAAATCCCAAGCCAGTATGATGTACTGCTGGACACGTCCTTCCACGTCTTTTTTAAAGTTGTTTTTGGTGACTGCTTTTCTTTTTTGCCTTTTCATGCCTTTGTGTAATTTTGGCACAATTAACATCAATGGAAGTCGACATGACAACAAGCGGGTCGCGGTGTTCGATTATCTACTTAATAAACAGCTTGGAGTTATTTTGTTACAAGAAATTCACACAGACCCTGCTAACCAGGCAGACTGGCATAGAGGCTGGCAGGGACAGGTGTTTTTGAGTCACGGGTCGAGTGTTAGTGCCGGGGTCGCCATTCTCTTTTCTACTTCTTTCTCACCCGACTCGACTAGAGTGACAGAGGTAGTTAAAGGCAGACTACTGAAAGTGGAAGCCTGCTTAGGGGGCACAACATGGGTATTCATAAATGTTTATGCACCCAATGAAGGAAGGGAGCGTTTGCAGTTTTTCTCTTTGCTCCATGACTTACTTGTGCAGTGCAAAGATGAAGATCTTGTTTTTGTGGGGGGAGATTTAAACTGCACCGATGACGCCTCCTTAGATAGAAATGGCCTGGAGCCTCACCCCAGCTCCGCGGCTCACTTGAAGTCAGTCCTCAGCAAGGCCGACCTTTTTGATGTCTGGAGGGCATTACACCCAGGAATTCGTCAGTACACGTGGGTGAAGGGTTCGGGGGGCTCGATCTCCATGGCGAGACTAGATAGAGTGTATTGCTTGAATCACCACAGCAATCTAATAGTGAACTGCTCCATTCATCCTTCTGGCTTCTCTGATCACAGTCTTGCCCTTCTCAAAGTTTCCCTTCCATTTCAATCTTCTTTTCCGTCATACTGGCACTTCAATAACAGCCTACTGAAAGATCTCCGGTTCATTGAAGTTTTTGAATTCTTCTGGAAGAGGTGGAGGTTGACAACAAGTTCCTTTTCATCTCTGCGGCAGTGGTGGGACTGTTCAAAACCTGAAATCAAAGTGCTATGTCAGCAATACACACAGAATGCAACTCAGAATATGAGGAAGGCAATGGCAGAGTTAGAGGAGGACATCTTAGAGCTCTCTTCGTCTTTAGACAGCTCTTTTAACGATGGCGTCTTTGAGAATTTAAAATCAAAGAAACAAGATCTCATGGACTTATTGGACAGACGGGTGCATGGTGCTCTTGTGCGCTCAAGAATTCAAGAGTTGGCTGAAATGGATTCTCCTTCTCAATATTTTTTTGGACTTGAGAAAAAAAGATCACAGAGTAAAGTGATTCATGCTCTGAAAAATGAGGATGGGCGCATCATCGAGGAGCCTGAGGCCACCAGAGCTCTAGCTCAGGATTTTTATAAAAATCTGTTCTGTGCCGAAACAACAGAAGATTCTCCTGAGACCAGGAGCCTCCTAGACAACCTGCCTCAAATCCCCAAAATGGAAAAAGAGCTTCTGGATACAACCCTCAGCTTAGAGGACTTGACTACGGCCCTCAGCGAACTACATACGGGAAAGTCACCTGGCATAGACGGCCTGACGGTTGAGTTTTTTAAGACATTCTGGAATTTATTAGGTGCGGATTTATTGGCGGTCTTCAGGGAGAGCATAATGAACAATGAACTGCCATTATCTTGTCAGCAGGCTGTTATTGCTCTGCTCCCAAAAAAAGGAGATCTATCAGACCTCAAGAACTGGCGTCCTGTTAGTCTTTTATGTACGGATTACAAGATTCTGTCCAGGGCTCTGGCTACTCGCCTGCGCAGGGTAATGGGGTGCGTCATCAGGTCAGATCAGACCTACTGTGTGCCAGACCGCTCCATCTTTGATAATATATCTCTAGTGCGAGACCTGATTACAACTTCAAAGCTTCTTGATTTAAAGGCAGGACTGATCTCCTTGGATCAAGAAAAAGCTTTTGACAGAGTGGATCACCAATATCTGTTCAGAGTCTTACAAGCTTTTGGGTTTGGGTCCTCCTTCTCCAAATGTGTTCAGATGCTTTACTCAAATATATTTGGTGTTCTAAAGATTAACGGTGCCCTGACAGCCCCCTTCTCTTTCGCCAGGGCTGCCCCCTCTCAGGGATGCTCTACTCTCTGTCAATTGAGCCCCTCCTAGAGCAGCTCAGGCGTCGTCTTTCTGGTCTCAGCATCCCAGTTTGCCCCACTACTTGTTTTAAGGTCGTTGCCTACGCAGATGATGTGACTGTGTTTGTGTCTTCTTCATCTGAGGTGGACACTTTAGTCAACTGCTTAGACGTTTTTCAAAGACTGACGTCGGCAAAAGTCAATTGGCTGAAGAGCAATGCTTTCTTGCTGGGTGATTGGGGACTCGCGTCTCCACCAGCTGTTCCTGAGACCCTCCAATGGAATAAAAATGTGTTTAAGTACCTGGGGGTGTATTTAGGCACAGATGGCACCGCTGTAGACAATTGGGTGGGGTGGACAGATCTGATCCAAGCAAGGCTGAACCGTTGGAAGTGGCTTCTGAGGGACATTTCATGTAGAGGCAGGGTGTTAATCCTGAATAACTTGATTGCCTCCATGTTTTGGCACAAGCTCAGGTGTGCTGATCCACCAGTAGCTCTGATCAAATCCGTACAGACGATTATCCTTGACTTTTTTTGGGACAGTCTACACTGGATCCAGAGAGGTGTGCTGCACCTACCAGTGGCAGAAGGAGGGCAGGGCCTGATTGACGTCAAGAGTAAAATCGAGGCCTTCAGGCTCCAGACGCTGCAGAGGCTGTTCTATGGTCCAGACGGCCTGCCTTGGAGAGACCTGGCGTTTGCACTTTTACACAAAGTGAGCGAGTTAAAATTTGACAAACAGCTACTCCTCTTAGACGTTTCCAAACTAACTTTATCATTTTTGCCAAAATTTTATCAGTCCATGTTGCTTACTTGGCATAGTAAATTTATGAGATCTCGTTTTGTTTTTGGCAATCTTCATTGTTTTTTAGAGGAACCTCTGATTTGGAATAATGTGCTGAAATCTCCTCTGCTCTTCTCTTGTCACTTCATCTCAATCCTTATTAAAAGTGGAATCACGAAGATTGGCCATCTTTTAAATAACCACACTGGCACATGGCACACCGCAGCACACCTCACATCGGTCCTGGGCGTGAGGTCTGAACGTCTCGTACACCACTTTCTGTGCCAGGTTAAGGAGGCCTTGGTCAACTTAGGTGCAGGGTCACTGTGCCAGAGCGTCTCTCCGGACAATCCGATCTTCGACTCAGATGTCACAGAGCTCGTCATCCAAGTCAAGCCCAACGTCACAGACTGCACTGACCGTCCGGGCTCCATTCTGATATTTGGCAACTTAGTAGACAAGCAGTTTGACACGATGGAAAAAAATGAGCTCTACCAGGTGTGTGTTAAGGTGACTTTTTACAAATTTCTTAGAGACTTGCCAGACACACGGTGGAGACAAGAACTGCATGTTGGAGTGAATGAAGCTCCAGCGTGGAGAACTTTTTATAAACAACCACTGCAAAAAAGAATTGGCGACCTGCAATGGAGGATTCTTCATGGGGCTCTCGCCACCAACTCCTTTTTATCGGTGATTTCACCGGGAACATCTGACTGTTGTCCGTTTTGTCAACAGCGAGAGACTGTCTTTCATCTTTTTGTTAACTGCAAACGGCTCGAACCATTTTTTACATTTCTCAAGACACTTTTGGATAGAATAGGACTGTCATTGTCAACTGTTGGCTTTATTTTTGGTGTTAAGTATACTCAGAGACAGAGAAACAAGTGTGTGCTGGGAAACTATCTTCTGGGCCAAGCAAAACTGTCAATCCTCAAAACCAGGAGGAACAAAGAGAAAAACTCAAAGACCACTGATGTGCTCCTTATGTTTAAAGTGCTGGTGAAGTGCCGATTGAAGCTGGAATTCACTTACCATCAACTCATTGGAGACGTACAGACCTTCTGTGATTTATGGGGGCTTGGGGGGGGCTTTGTGTTCTGTTGAGAGGGGCAAGCTGGCGACTGGGTGGTGACTTCTTTAAATGTCCTTCAAAATATTTTCATACTGGATGGTTGAAAGCACAGAATAGGAGACTCCTGGGGAATACAATGCTGTGTGTATAATGGAGAGCGATGTATGGAGTAGGAGACGAGTACAGTGGGAGGGATGGTGGAGTAAACTGATTATGAAATGTGTACTTATTATGGACAATTACTTATATTTATATGTGGATCAGGAGGCATGTATAAGGGAATAGTGGTTTAATGAACAAATTATGAATTACTTATTTATTATGGAAATTCTGTACTTTGTGTGTGGAGTAGGAAGCGTGCACGGGGCAATAGTAGTGGAGTAATGCAACATATTTATTAACTGCATATTGCTACTGTGTTCATGTTTTTTGTCATTGCACAAAGTAAAGTTAAATTTTAATTTTAAAATAATCTATTAATGTGCGGAGTGGGAGGAGTGTAAAGGGGGAGTAATGGTGGTCTTTGTGATATAATGAATTAACATTTGATTTTCTTATTAATGTGCGGAGTAGGAGGAGTGTAAAGGGGGAGTAATGGTGGTATGATGTATGGTTCTTTTGTTTATTCCGAAATTTGGCTTTTTTTGTCATTTAACTGTGTATATTGTTATATTGATGGTTTTTTATGTTCACAATAAAGGTCTATCTATCTATCTATCTATCTATCTATCTATCTATCTATCTATCTATCTATCGCCTTGCACATCGATCTGTCTATGGATTGGAAGTTGAACAGTGCTTACTTCTAAAGAGCTCGACTCTCCGTCTCTGCCAGTCATCTAAGTTTTTAAATGTCATTTCTGAACTCCGAAGTGGTCGCACTCTTCTCCCCAGATAAGGTCAGGCTGCCGTTGATCGTTGATGTACAAAGCGGAGATGAATCTTTATAAATGATGGATTATTTCCCCAAAGTGTGTCTAGCACAGAGCAAAGGGCAGTTAAAGATGTCGTCTATCTTGCTGTCTGTGCCGCTAGCCCTTCAGATCAAATCAGTCTTCACAATCAGAGTCGTGCGCGTCTCGCCAATCGGTGGGCTTATACAAAATGCATTTTGACATCCAATCTCCGCCGTTTGCCCACCTGCTTTAGAAGGTCCTCTGTTCATTTGGAAGGTGGGCAAGGCTAAAGCTGGAAATATAGCAAACGTCCATCACTCGTGTGTGTATTTGAGGTGGCGCTATACACGTGCAGACACCCTCAATGACTTTACATTTCACTTTGGCTTCTGTTTTCTAAACTTTAAATAAAATTCTCCGCCAATAAAGTTGTGTTTTTTAAACTACAAGATGCCAGTTCAGTTGTGTGACCCCGAGTGGCACATCATCCATGCCTGTAAGATATATGTATAAACGTCATGTCAGAGTATTATGTAAAATGATTTGGCATAACACATGCTATGAATGGCACTATATCAGCATGTTGCTGATGCAGATGCCCGCATTTAGCTTTTTGAGTTTAATCTTTTCTATTGCATTAAAGGACAATCTCGCCAGTGAGGTGACAGTGCCGCTGATCTGAGTCAGCATTAGAGTATAAACCTGGCTTGGAACGCCTACCATACAAACAGGGGATGCCTGGGCGACTGTCATCGAATTTAATGTTTGTAGATGACCACGAGTCGATTATCATGCACAAGACATGAGAACGGACAGGCATGTTTGAGTATAAGCTGCCCTTTTTAAAGCGAGGCGCATCCTTGTGACTTGAGAGATAGCAGCACTGTCCAGACTACAGCCAGCAGATTGGGGAGGAGCTAGATGTTAGGGGCGGGGCTCAATGTTGGGGGTTGGGGTGCTCATTTACCATATTACCATATTGGGGTGGGGCTCAGTGTTGAGGGGTGGATACTCATTTATCGTATTACCATATTGGGGCGGGGCTCAATATTGGGGGTGGGTGGATGCTCATTTATTATATTACCATATTGGGGTGGGGCTCAATGTTGGGGGTTGGTGGATGCTCATTTATCATATTACCATGTAGAATCATACATTTACTGTAAACTATAACACCTTCTGGAGAATTTACAAAACTACAGCTACACACGAACAAAAAATTGGTCTATTGTGTGGACTATGGCCGGCCAGTCATCAAGGCCAATATCCCCAGGCCGCCAGGTGGAGCTCTCCCTGCAGCATGGAGGTGCCCCGAATACCAGCAGGGAATCATGGACAGTGGAGTTTTCCTTTACAGCCCTGCTGGATACCACAGGGGCCAACAGAGGACGCTGCAGGGAGGCCCAGAGAATCGTATGTGCCCTATAACCCGAAGTACATCTTAGTCACAGCGACAGGAGGAATGGCGTACTTCCGGGATGAAGAAGAGGACTTTTGATCTGACCCGGAAGTGATAGGAAGTCACATGGACTAAAGGATTGGAAACACTTCCGGGTCAGGCAATATGAAAGGACTCTGGGAGATCCCAGACGTCGAGCTGAGCTGGGTGGAAGGGTGGCAGTGCGTCTGGGACTGGTGGAGTGATTATTGCTTATTGATTGTTTATTATTTATGAGTATCGTGGAGAGGAGGGTGCTTTGTGCACTGTGTAGTAATAAAAAGTCAACTTATTGGACTTTTACCTGGTGTCTGACGTTTGCTCTGAGGGTTCAAGAGGACGATAGCGCCCTCTATCTGTCACAATTGTCAAGGCCAGCTTGGGCATTTTTGCTGCCCTTTTAGGCGAAGCTGTAAAAGTCAACCTGCCGGCCATGGAGGACTTGAGAAAATATGGAGGGCTTGGATACAAAATAGTAAATCTACAAACTGATACTCTCGAGAGGGATGATGGATTAACTTATCGTAGTGTCGGTTTACAAGACTCTGAAAAACAGGCACTAGATTCATGAAGAGTTAAGAATACCTAAAGGAACTGAGCTGGATTAGCAGGCTTTATTTATTTATTTGTATTTTGTATATTATACTTTTGTAAATAAATTAAAGCCTTCCTACTTTATCAAATTATCACCTGCGCTTTTGTAAGTAGCTCCCTATTTAAACTGCCAGCCAGACAGGTGCCTTACGATGATGGGTAGGTCTGGTCAGGGATCATGCATTGGTACAGCACATTGGCACACCCACCACATGATGAAACAGCTTGGGGTCCTGACTGGCAACCCCCCAGGCAGACGCGGTCCAGTCCCATCTGCCGGAAGTGACCCTCAACCTGCCGCGGTCAGGTGTTATGTGGGCGACCCCTTGGCCTGGTCCAGCCTCTTGGGTCCTCAACAATGAGGATCCTCTGAGCTGGATGACCCTTGGGTTGTGAATTGCGCCACATGGCCGTAGTGCCATAGCTGGCACTCCCTCACAATGCAGGTCATGCGCCTCATTTGGGACTCCGTGAACAACACAAAGTCAAATAAGCGGCACCTAAGGATTCTCCAAAATAGCAATCACACAAGAAGTCAGAGATTTAAATCGGGTTTTTATCCGCAGATCGGAGAAGGCTCAGAGCACAAGGCTGACCTTTTATCCCTTCTGCTCATTAATTTAAAGTCACGACCCTGGAGACCACGCCCCTAGAAATGTGGGACGTGACCCTGACAACAGGTCAGGTCAGGTCAGGTTGGGGGAGCATACACTGGTACAGCGCGTTGCTGCACCCACCACATGACGAAACAGCTTGGTTGGCAACCCCCCCCAGGCAGACACACAGTCCAATCCCACCATCCGGAAATGACCCTCTATCTGCCGCATGCCAGTTGTTATGTGGGCTTCCCCTTGGCCTGGACCAGCCACTCGGCTAGCCGGATCACCCTCAGGTAATCGTGCCACATGGCCATAGTGCCATAACTGACGCCCCCTCACCATGCAGGTCATGTGCCTCATTCGGGACTCTATGAGCAACACAAAGTCAAACCAGTGGTACCCCAGGACCAAAGAGACCCCCACATGAAGGAGTCCACTAAATGCCAACTCTGACACTGTGGTCCTCATTAGCGGACTCTCTTGTGAGTGTTTTCTGATCGTTGTCACTGCTTTCCTTCTGGCTCTACGTTTTGGGTTACCATTTTGTTTTGCCGCTCTCTCAGTCTGGTTGACTTATTCTTGCATGTTTTTCGACTTTTCACTTCATCTCCTGGCTCTTTTATTTTGCCCCTCCCCCATGGCTTGGCGTTTCCCATCCGTTGGCACTTTGGCTTCATGTTGGCACATCACCATAGCCATATCTTGACTTCTAATCCTGATTTCTTGCCCACTCTGTCCAGATCTGGCAGTACATAACTTAAGAGTGAAAAAAGCCCTTAATCAAAATAAGACCCCAAATATGAAAAAATATGGCATCACGTTTATTAAATGTAAAGTAGACAAGGTAGCAAAAAATAGCGAAAAATGAAAAACATCCGAAGGGCTCGACAAAACAGCTGCAGTTCGGTGGGTGAAACAGGAAAGGGTCGCCACTTTTGACACACATTTGTAATAATTGCAGAATTGCAGAATTTGTAAGTCCATCCCAGTAGGCAGGTCATCCCTCTTGGTCACTTGGCGTGGGGTGGCACGTGGAAATGGTCACATTGATGTCCAGATTGCCACTGTCTTCAAAGAGCTGTGCGATGTTCATGTCGAAGACCAGGCAGTCGCTGTTCATGACTGCCACCGAGATGTCCTCGTGGATGGAGAGCGGAGTCGCCTCCCACGTCAGACGCCGGCAGTGGCCGATGAGCTGCAGGCGGTAAATGAAGTTCTTGGCCTGCTTGCGTGTGCCAATCAGTTGAACGATGGCAAAGAACTGCTGGTGCCCGTCAAACTTCTCCAGTTTCTTCAGGACCAGCAAGAAATGAAAGCCAAAGCAGGCCTGCATCAAAACCCAGTTGACAGCCCCTGGCAGGTTGATGTCCCTGGCCAGCAGCACGATGTCCTCCGCTTGGAGCGTCGTGATGGATTTGTGCTTGTGCGTTAGGTGTGGAATGACGTCACCCAGCGAGCCTTGCCATTTGCACGAGGCGCCAGGGCATGGGCAAGAGTAGGGTCTGAACTCGCACAGCTCCTCGTGGTCCGCTTTCTCACTGTGTGCCAAAGCGACTTTGCAGCCCAGTAAGGCATATCTGCAAGGAAACATTACAAAATGTGCCACTTTCTCCATGGCTAAGTTCCGAATGGAGCCCAGGGGTCCCCGACATGTCGGGCAGCATGTGAGCTTGGGCCGGCAGTTGCTGCAGACCAGGTGGCCGCTCCTGCACTGAAGAATTGGTGGAAGGACGAAGTCAAAGCAGACAGGGCACTCAAACAGGTTGGCCAAGTCGCTGTTAGTTGCAACGGGCGCTTTGGGGGATGGAATGTACTTTAATGTGCCCATTGGGAGGGCTGCTGCCATGTGGCGACTCATTCCTGGAACGGGAAAGGAAGAGAAAAAGCAAAATTCAAAATGAGCACCCCATAGAAAAGCAAAAGCATGGAAGTGTCACCACTTGAAAATGGGTATCATGATGTGCCAGTCTGGAGGCTGGCACTGCAGACTACATACCAGGGGCAGAACCCTACAAGATAAGAATAGAAAGAAATGACAGGCCTGGCAAAATGAATTGACAATTATGTGGAGAATTGAACTACCACCAGGGGGCAACAGTACATAAACATAGACTGAACAGTAAGAAGGGCAAGCCTGGCAAAATGAATTGACAATGCTTTGGAGAACAGAACGACCACCAGGGAGCAACAGTGCATAAGCATAGACAGAACAAATAAGGATGGGCCTGGCAATAAGAATTGACAATGCTGTGGAGAACTGGACTACCACCAGGGGGCAACAGTGCATAAGCATAGACAGAACAAATAAGGATGGGCCTGGCAATAAGAATTGACAATGCTGTGGAGAACTGAACGACCACCAGGGGGGAAACAGTGTATAAGCATAGACAGAATAATAATAATAATTAATAATAATAATACATTTTATTTATATAGCGCCTTTCCCTTGCTCAAGGCACTTAATATAAGAAGGTGACAAATGCAAGCTTTCGAGGCAGCTAAGGCCCCTTCATCAGGCAAGGTGTAACAAAGAAACTGAGAAATACTCTCGCTTATATTGGGACAGCAAA
>JANRMT010047938.1:0-10082 GCA_026402145.1 Polypterus bichir lapradei
CATAACATTTTGTTAATGGAAACACATTCCAAACTTTTTAGATATGTATAATATGTTTCGTGACTGGAAAGGAGGAGATGTCTTAGATCTAGACTTTACAGAATTTATCTATAATTGCCACCATGTCTTAACCTTAACCAACCTAACCTATATATAAAAAATAACTTGACTTTAGGGAGGGTCACCTACACATTTCCAGTTAGACTAATGTTAAGCTGGAGTTCCTATCAAATTTGCTAACATAAATGAACAGGCTTTTTTCTATTCTGTCCCTGCACGTTGCTTGTAAAATGATTTTATATTGCAGATATGTATATGGTGTGGAGGCCAGCCCCAGACACAGACAGGCAGACATCAATGGTTCAAAACACCACCACACGTTTATTTACAATATATACACAAGTGCACACAACCCTGTGCCCCTGCACCACATTCCCTCAAGTCTGAGCTAGTCATCTCTTCACCACCTCCACTCCTCTCCTCCGAGCTTCATCCTCTTCCACCCGACTCCAGTTGACGAATGGAGGGAGGCGGCCCCTTTTAAGTCCACCAGGATGTGCTCCAGGTGCCTCCTGATGAGCTTCTGGCGGCACTTCCTGGTGTGGCGGAAGTTCCGCACGAGCACCTGGAAGCAGTCTGGGTGTCCCTGGTTTTCCTTCCGCCAGCACCTTCAGGTATGGCGGAAGTGCTGACCTCCAGGGCTTCTCAGGTGTCTGGGCGCCCCGTGGCGGTGACCACGGGCCCCTATAGGGTTGAGCCTCCATGCTCTTTTCCCATGGTCACCGTACAAACCAGGGCGGCTGCCCTCTCGTGGTCCGGAGGAGGCGTAATCCCTCTTCTGGTCCTTCCAGGCATCCCGGCTGGGTACCGCCCCCAGCCGCTCGGCGCTATGGCTTAACTCAGCAGTATTGCTTTTAACACAGTGGCATGCTTGAACGCAATGAAAATTCAAACTTGTCAAATAATAATGTTCTATTTTTGAGTATGGGAAAAAATAATAATACTATATAATAGTGTAACTCTGCTTGTATTTTTTACCAAACTTTAACATTAATATTTTTCCACTTTGATTGGTCGACAGTTTTAAAACATATGAAACAGAGTGGCAGGATACTGTAAAGGGGACATGTACATTTCTTGGCTCTCTAATAAGTTATTGTCTTGACTGTGCAAATTCCTTACTTTCTCTAACAGTGACTGTTGTCTGAAACATGAGATTGTCCAAAATAGTAGAGTCCATATTGCCATCTTAATTTGATAAGGGAAGAACCTAGACAGAAAAAAAGTCTCAAATTACACTCTGCCACATTTATTTTAAAAGTGATTTGTGTTACAACATACTTGTCTCTGAAATGTACTTCCAAGATCAACATAAATGATTAAGAAATAAATTATGAAATATAATTTTTTATAAAAATTGTATAGGGCGGTGTGTAAAAAACACTTAAGATATCATTTGCTTTACATTAAGTAGGGCATCCCTCCATTTTCTAAGCCTTTTATCTAGATTAGGGTTATCAGGAGGCAGTGCTTGTCCTGTCCACAGTTGATTGTAAGGCAAGAAGAAATCCTGGACAGGCAGTCTGTTCATCACAGGACACATTAACTAGTACAGGCCATATATGAAGTAACCTGTCCATGTTTACGATATAGAGGAAAAGTGAAGTATCTGGAGAACAATCCACACAGAGCCTGGAGCTACAATTCAGCACCAGTAATCATCATCATACTGTCAGTGTTGCAGGAAACCATTGTTGTTGCAGCATTGAGAGCAAGTCAGGAACCAACAATGGATGGCGTGCATGTCTAATGTAGTTAATTTCCTCTTTAAGGCCTAAAAGAGGATAACCTTTTATCTTCACTTTTGTTCAGAGACTATTTATATTAGTTGCAGTCAAACTATAATTGCTTTGCCAGTGTTGTAGCATGTTCTTGAACAAATGCATAGGAGAAACTATTCAGAATATCAAGAGATCTGCAATTTCATATTGTTTTAACAGTGTAAGATATGACCACCTAAAGTACATATGTCAACAGAGTTCCACACTAATGCCAAATTCAATAGAAAACAAGTAGAAAGTCTTATGAAGCAATGTTCGTTTTGAGAAAATGCAAATGATTGAGCGATTTTTAAAATCTGAGACCTAACACACCAGTGCGTACATACTGCATGACCACAAATAACTGTGCATAAATCTGAATGGCATAAGAAGTTCTTTTATATAGAAGTTATGTTATTCTTTAAAAGAGTGAAAATGTAAGCCATTGTTAATGTCAGGAGTGCAATTAATTGTAGCAATGTACATCTAGTACAGGGGTGCCCAATGCATCGATCGCAATCGACTGGTAGATCACCAAGGTGCTGCAGGTAGATCGCGTTGCATTAAAAAAAAAAAAAATTTTTTAAATGTTAGTCTATCATATATCCTCCCTATGGCATTTGCCACTTGATTGACATACAGGGCGGCCAGTCTGAGATCTCTTCTCTTCTAACACACTGGTCATCCTGCACGCATGATCAAACTTGCGAGCTACTGCAAAACTCCGGCTGTGATCTAGTTAGCATTCCAATTTATATGGACTAAAGAAGGGATTTAAAAAAATTGTTTGGAGAGGGTATGGGCTGGATGTGGAATTGGAAGAGGATTTTTTTCTCACAATGTCACAATAGAAGTGCGTTTGTCTGATCTGTCAATCTATCATTGCTATTCCAAAGAAGGAAAATGTGGAAAGGCACTGTCGAACTGTTCATAAAAACTACGAAACTGACGTCCTTCCAAAAAACCATCTGAGAAAGAGAAAGGAGAGGGAACTAAAATCGCAGTTAATCGGACAGCCGTCATTTTCCACTCGGCTGAATTCAAAAGCTCCTTGATTGCATTATTCAGCTCAACTTATTTATGCCTTTTCCCACATGACGATTATTAAATCCAAATACTGTTGTGACCATAAATGTATTAAATTGTTATTGTGCCATAAAGGTTATTCAGTTATGCAAGGTACGACAACATACATTTTATGTATAAAGTATACACTGTGTATGTATGTGTGTATGTATGTATGTATGTATGTATGTATGTGTATGTATGTGTATATATATATATATATATATATATATATATATATATATATATATATTCACCATTGTTTTGTTTTTATATTACACTTTTTACACAATACGTTTGTAAAAATGTACAGTGCTCTGGTAAGTAAGTGCTTTATAAGAATAAACTGAATTAAATTAACTTGATATAGCACCTGAATTTACACTGTGAATCTATTTTAAAAATAGATTGGTGTGATATTTTGGATTCGGAAAGGGCTGGGAGAATATCCCCTTTGGTGAAGCAAAGAAAATGCTTATAACAAATAAAGCACTTAGGAATATTTTTTTTTTGGAGAAGAGTGATAGCCATTGTCACTGTGAAGCCACTATTGTGGTGGCATCTACCTCAAAGTACTTCAATATAAATTATTCAGTGTATTACACTTTAACGTTGTTGTATTTTTCCAATGCTGGGGGCCACTCAGGATTTCTCATTTCAGTTTTAGATTAGTCTTCCTTAAACTATCAGCATTTTTACTTATTTTGTAACCGTTTTTAGATTAATGCTCAGCGGATTGCTATTTATTTATTTAGTTTGCCTAATAGGTGCAGATATACAGTAGTCGCTGTGGCCAGAATGCACCATGCTTAATAGTATAGTGAACATAGTCAAATATACACTAACACAGACATTCTCAAACCCATTTAATTCAATTTAAGGTTGCAAATAAAATATGAATTATTATGAATAATATCCATAATTTTAAGAGCCTTCTGGTAGTAACTGTAATCCCAAGTTCCAAAACTCTAGAGGGAGTTAACGATAAAAACATATTGGAGTGGGAATATTTTACAAAAGCATCAGGTTGCTTTACATTTCTAGCCTGTAAGTGAAACATTAAGATCATCAGAAATCTGTAGAAAATTAATAAACTCCTCTTTCGATGCAAATGTGAATGATTTCTTTAACTAGTAATATGATTAATAATTATAAGGGTGTTTGTTAATTCCAATAAACACTATTTTACATTGATTTTTTTTTTCAGTTTTGCTTTAGATGCATTTTTTTTTCAATTTTCCTCAAAAACATTTCCTGGAGAGGGTGGTGTGTGTTTTTTATTGATTGTATAAAATAAATCAACTTAAACTTATGCTTACTGCACATTTCACTTAAATATTTGTCCAGAGTGATAATACTACATAACTGAATCTAAATGCTGAATTCACAACATTTTTTTAAATATATATCCTATTTAATTATGTAAAAAACAAGGAGTAAATTTGGAACTTTTCATGGACATTTGTTGTATTTTATTTGTAAATCATGCTGCTTTTAGCAAACTTAAATAATGGAATGAGTATTTTGTGGGGCATTCATTCTGTGATGCACCCATTAAAATAAACTTGAACTAATATTCTCTCTGCCTCTTCACAGGGGTGCGCGATTATATCCATGTGGTTGATCTGGCAAAGGGGCACATTGCAGCTTTGAAGAAACTAAAAGAAAATTGTGGTTGCAAGGTAGAGAATTTAGCCATATTTTTATTGTTCTTTTTTTTTTTTTTTTTTTTTTTCTTTTCCTCCACTCTGAGGATGGTGTTACCCAAACCTTTCTGTTTTTCTTGTTGTGTGAAGGTATATAACCTTGGCACTGGAACTGGGTACTCTGTACTGCAGATGGTCCAAGCTATGGAGAAGGCTTCTGGGAAACAGGTGATTTTGTGTTCCTAAAAAATATTTAGTTTGAAATGCTTGGAGAATCTAATGTAATGTCAAATAATCATCTGTCATAGAACAAAATATAAATCTTATACAACAAAATGCATCTTTTTGACCTTTGTGTATTATAATGGACCACATTCTTTCTTTTTTTTTAACTATATTTTATGATTGACTCGTTTTTTATTAATTTATTTTTATTTCTTATATAAAGCGTTACACATCTCTTCATTAATTTGTAAGACTGAATGTTTACAGTGTATTATAAAATGTACAGTAGTACTACAAGCAATAATAGCTATGTAGACAATTGCAGCTATTATTCCATATTGCTTGTAAATATTTGTGGACTTGCCAATATGATCATTTTTATTCTTCTCTTTAAGTGTGGTGTAGAAATACATAGCTAAATTATACTTAATCCAGAAATTAATTAGTAATTACAGTGTAGTAGTTAAGTAATTACTGTGTCGTATAGTGTAACTAGCTGTGTTTACCCGGCTTTGCTTGGGAAGTTTCCTAAGACAATGGGTGTCAGTTATAGTGTCATTGGTTAATTGGAGGTAAGAAAATCGCTATGTAATTAACTTAGAACATTTTGCTTACGATATTTGTAGAAGCAGATCTTAGTCATTAACACTTTTAACTCTTAGATATGATCTGCACAATTGCACATGACTGAATATTCCTGCCAATTGTTTCTTTTTCTAGTGATTGCCCTTGGCTTTTGTTAATGGTCACTACAAAGCACACTATTACTGGACACTTTCTCTGTTTTAATTCAAAAGAATAATCAGTAAGAATAATGGGAATTTTGGGAGTTTTTACTACTTTTATTATTTATTACTATTATTATATGTTACAGTTTTCATTTATTTACATCACTCATTCAAGCATTACTTTGTGTTTTTTGTCAGCTGCATTTTCAGGCTTTTATTTTTTTATTTATTATTTTTGTCATAGCCATAGCCAGACAATAAAGTCGTAACACTAAATGTTATTATGGTTTGGAACCTTTTAAGTGATTGTTGCTCTGGAGGTGTACCAGCCCACTTCTACCACTGTTTTTCTAAACCTCAATATATTGTAGTGATGTCTTGGTCAGTAGAGAAATGAAGGCCGTCGCTACCTGCTTGTGTTGGACACAAGGAAACCAGCACTCCTGTATTTCTCCCTAATTGGCAACCCGACTTGAGCTTTATTGCTAAACACATCTTACTTGAGCTTAGTCAAACCTTCTTCCTTCCACTTCACAGCTTAGGCCTCATATCCCATATAGTGGTTGAAGTGAAACCATAAAGGAGGTATTCTGTGTTGTTGATGTTTTGTGCCCCTGCGTGATGACATGACATTATAATCTAGTGGACCCCCTTGGAGATTGGAGTGTGTTTTATTTTAGTAGAAATTATCGAGGAGCGGGGGTTGTACTTTTCAGATTGGAGTGTGTTGGTGTTAGTATATGAAACCTTTGAGCCCTTCAAGCCCTGATGCCCTCTTTTTCCTGTGCAGAGCTCTTTGCCTTCTTCACTCCTTACATCTTAATTCTAGTGCCACTGTTGGCGACCTTCATTTGCATACATGGGAAGCCCCATAAATCTGTGTGATCACATCTCGGTGCTGTGCAATGAAAAGGATGCTGTGTGTTAGAATAGCCCCATCGCTACAACGTTATTATTGGCCAATATTGAGAAATAAAAGAAAAAAAAATGCGTCGACTAGTTTTCTTTTTTCTGTAATGTTTCCAGATGTTAAAGACACTCATCAAGGCATTTTTGAGATTTTGGGGTATTTCGTTTTTCTATTTTAGGTTTGAGGTGGTGTCTACTTGTAAGTATTGATATGTTGTCGTGTTCCTTTAAGTATCTGACTATTTATCTAACTTGGGGACACCAGCCTTTCTTTTCATTTAATGTAAATGTGCAAGGTTGATTAATTAAATGTACACATTTTACCTTTTTTACTTAATTTATAAAATTTACTGTTGAAAATGACATAATTGCTGATGTGTGTGTTTTTTCCCCTTTAATTTTCAGATCATGTATAAGGTGGTGCCTAGAAGGGAAGGTGACATTGCCTCTTGCTATGCAGATCCTACACTGGCGGAAAAGGAGCTAGGATGGACAGCTGTCTTTGGACTTGAGAGGATGTGTAAGTTTATAAAGAGAGAAAATAAAAATATTAGTGTGATTGTGCCAACATAAGAAAATAAGAAATCTGACAAATTAGAGGAGACCATCGGTCCATCAAGCTTGTTAATTTAGCAAAAATAGCTAATATCTAATCCAGGTACTTCTTAAAGATTGTCAAGGTTTCTGCTTCAGAATTCATGTTTCAGTACATTGTGCCAGATTTCCTCATATGGTTGAGTTGGTTACTTGGTTACTTTAAAAGCAACATTTTTTTAAATTATTCTATTCTATTGTAGCAGTTAGCAAATATTTCTATGCATCTTTACGCTTTATTCAACCACATTTTCCTCATTGGGGTTATAGCATCTCAGAGTACCCCTTCGCAGCAAGTGGAACAAGGTGGGAACTCGCACTAATAAATACACAATTTTGAGTCTTCTGTTAACCTATACCTTCTATTATGACTGCATCTCTATCAATTCGCTGTTGTGTTACAGACTATGCACTAAGAATGATCACGAGCACTGAGCATATTCTCATTCTGTGTACTATTTAGCTCAGAGTATAAGATGTCCCCTAACCCTATCATGCCCCTGACTCTTTGAGAAATACTTTTTTTTTTCACCCCTGTATGTATCACTTGAAGAGAAAGTGGGGTATGCATGTTACGTGTTAATTAAAGAAAACTGATAAAGGAAAGGCCTGAATAAACGGTGCTGCTGTGAGATGTCAAACCAATTTTAATGTATATTGGCTTGAATTCTGCAAATGTCAAGAACTGTACTGGAAGAAAGAAATCTTATTTCTTGATCTTTTGATGATGACTATGAAACAAACTGTCTTTAATTGAGATCTGGGGTCAGATTTAGAAAACTTGTTTATGCACAGTAAAGGGTCCAAAGTATGTGTACTCAATTTTCAAAGCAAAAATCAGGATGTTTACTGCAAATCTGACCCCTTTGTACGCATTTCAGAGAAAGTGGGAAATGACAACACCCTTGATTAAAGTTGGAAAATGTAGCAAAACCAGCTAAATGACGAATCGCTCGTATAATCATATCACTGAGCTGTTATTATATGCGTTGACATAATGAATATGATTTACAAATTCTGTTTTAGTTCCCTTTTAAAAGTGTCAGTTCTGCATATTTGCACTGAAGATTTTATTTTTGGTTTGTTTGTTGTCAGTTTACCTGTTGTCAGTTCTTAGGAAACTGGCCATTAGGTCAGGAATATCTCAACTAAGCTTCACTCCATCATACCTGCTGAGCCAGAAGTCATTAACCAACTGACAAGGCACTGCATTCAGTTTTCGTATAGTGTGGGTATATTAACATAAAACTGAACATGTTTATGCCAATATAATAAGGTAATTTGCAGCAGTGTCCAGTTTTCCTAACCTATTAGGAGCACTTTATTGCAATTAGGGCACCTAGCGAGAATGAAACTGCTTTTCTTAACCGTAAGCAGTGATATTCCATCAATGCATAAGTCATCTGTGATACCAGGATGAGACTAACAAATGTCATGGTTCGTTGGCCTGTATTGACCCTTGATTCATTTATGCTAAGATAAACTAGCATTGGCTGTATGTGGTAGCAAGCTTGTTGGTAAAGTAACTGGCTGAACTCTTAGTTTTGCATATGGCCAATACTATTAATTATAACAGCAACTATGTCATTACATGCGTCAAGTGATAGGGGCTGCCTGCTCAGATGCTAGGGTCTTACACCTTTCCTTGACCCCCAGAACATAGAATAGAGTTACTACAATGTTGTGCAGAGCACAGCAGAGGACTTGACACGTCAGGTGAGAGGCTGCTCTGTAGCATTGTGATTGCACATGTACAAGGTTGATTAGCGTAATCCATATATGGTTGTTTCAGGGTGGGGATCGTGGCACGTACACATACACTTATTTACAAAGCAATTGTGATTTATAAAAGGTAAATTGTGTAAAAATGTGCATACTCCAGGTTTTATAAATTGGATTTGTTTTTGGCATATGTATTTTCCTGTTTTTTGGTGTACACATGTTTTCACATGGAACATTATCATCCTGGAACATTGCTTTACCATCAGAATTTAAATGGTTTACTGTAGGACATAGGACACCAAGGATAAATAATGGACTGTTTTAAGGTGTTTTATAACTGGTCTATGTGCTAAAACCTTCCTTTTCTTTTCTTACAGGTGAGGACCTGTGGCGTTGGCAGTCTCAGAATCCAAATGGCTTCAGCAAAGCCACATAGTGTTAGCAGGAACTGCTCTACTGTTTTTCATGTGACCATTTGGAATGTAGATAGACTGGGCATTGCAAGTGATGCTTTTGAAAGGAACTCCACAGAAATGAATACTGTTTCGAGTACTAAACTTTATAACTGGATTAATTGTTAATAAGAAGACTGGTGGATAGTTATTCATGACAGACTGTTCTGTTAAGCATAGTTTTTTACTTTTTAATAATGAAGATCTTTTGTAAAAAATATTTTGCTGCTATAGCAAGAATTGAAACCTCTCACTGTAAGAGAATACATTTTTTGTATTATGTCAGGGGGCACAATAGAAGAATCAAGTATGGTCAGATTCTTATACTTGAATGTGACTAAATAAATGAAGTAGCATTTTTAATTAAACAGTTATTTACAGTATCTACAATGTTACTATTTGTTTAATAGGTACTTCATGAAAAGGTATGTATAAATAATACAATAACAATAATAATAACAATGAGGCACATTACCTGCATTGTGAGGGAGCGTCAGTTACGGCATTAAGGCCAATTGGAGCGATTTGCAGAGGGTGATCTTGCTTCCAGGATCCTCATTGTTGAGATCCCAAGTGGCTGGACCAGGTCATGGGGATGCCCATGTAACACCTGGCTGTGGCAGATACAGTGGGATGCAAAAGTTTGGGCAACCTTGTTAATAGTCATTATTTTCCTGTATAAATCGTTGGTTGCTACGATAAAAAATGTCAGTTAAATATATCATATAGGAGACACACACAGTGATATTTGAGAAGTGAAATGAAGTTTATTGGATTTACAGAAAGTGTGCAATAATTGTTCAAACAAAATCGGGCAGGTGCATAAATTTGGGCACCGTTGTCATTTTATTGATTCCAAAACTTTTAGAACTAATTATTGGAACTCAAATTGGCTTGGTAAGCTCAGTGACCCCTGACCTA
>JANRMT010047956.1:0-15787 GCA_026402145.1 Polypterus bichir lapradei
TTTGAGTTGATTTATTCAGGAATAATATTCCTGTCTGTTTTTACCATTCCTACCAAAGATATTTCTGTCGAATAAATAAAAATTCCTTCTGTTTAAAATTTAAATAGAACTTGAACAAATACGATGGTTCATAATATCCACGCAGACTTGCACGTAAGAGCGGGAGTTATCCGTTTTAACAAGCAGCGTATTGCACTGATACGAAATAGCTGTGTGTGTATATATGTAGATATGTATGTATATGTATATATATGTTTATATATGTGTGTGTGTATGTGTATATATATGTATTTGTGTATATATATGTGTGTGTATGTATGTATGTGTGTCTGTATATGTATGTGTATATATGTAGATATATATATATGTAGCAAAGTGTAAAATGTTATCTATAATTTTATTTATTTATTCTTTTTTTTTTTGTTATGAACTTCCCCAAAAGTGTTGATCCCTGTAAATAGTTTATAGTATACCAACAATATAATCGGTTGTAGCACGAGCGTTAATTAGCGTCACACCTCACAACCTGCGTGCACGGCATTTTTGGCTTTAACGCCAGAAGCGCGGTGAACGCTGTAGGGGTAGGTTGTGGTTTCAGTTTTTTTCCCGATATTTTTTTATTTTTTTCATTTACTTTGTGTTAATTTATAATCGATTTAATGTATTATTTAATAGGCAGAGGGAAGAAGACGTGCATGTGACGCTCTGTCTATTTCTTTCTTTTTGTTTTGCAAAGGTATGCTATATAAATATATATATATATTTCCTTTTCATTTGTTAAGAGTATATAATTATAAAATTAGGATTTTTTTGTATAAAGCTATGTGTATTGTAAATAGTTTTCTTTGGAAATTGGAGTAATTTTTTGGTAAATAGTTTTATATGTAATGTGTTTGTATAAAAACGCGAGAAGCGCGGTGAACGCTGTAGGGGCAGAGGGAAGAAGACGTGCATGTGACGCTCTGTCTATTTCTTTCTTTTTGTTTTGCAAAGGGGTTACTGAAAGAGGAAAATAAAAGCTTGTGTTCTAACCCAACGTGCCTACGTGATAATTATTTACACAACGCAGGAAAAAGCAGAGTCGAGTCGGTTACATATATGTATGTGTATATGTATAGATATGTATATATATATATATATGTCTATGTGTGTGTGTAAATAAATATATATATATATATATATATATATATATATGACAGCAACACTCATCACTTACAACGGTGACAAAACAATTACATTGACAATCATGTTACGTTATTTTCAAAATGTTTCCTTTTCTTTTTCATTGCTTCTTTAACACACTACTTCTCCGCTGCGAAGCGCGGGTATTTTGCTAGTCTATAATAATAAAAGGCAAAGCCCTCACTGACTGACTGACTGATTGACTGACTGACTGACTCATCACTAATTCTCCACCTTCCCATGTAGGTAGAAAGCTGAAATTTGGCAGGCTTATTCCTTACAGCTTATTTACAAAAGTTAAGCAGGTTTCTTTTCGAAATTCTACACGTAACGGTCATAACGGTCGACAACGTCCGCCATGTTGAACTTTCTTATTTATGGCCCCATCTTCACGAAATTTGGTAGGCGGCTTCCCTGCGCTAACCGAAACCGATGTATGTACTTATTTCGATGGTATGACGCTACTGTCGGCCGCCATATTGAACTTTCCAACGTCACTAATTCTCAAACTTCCCGTGTAGGTAGAAGGCTGACCCCATCTTCACGAAATTTGGTAGGTGACTTCCCTGCGCTAACCGAAACCGATGTACGTACTTATTTCGATGGCATGACGCCACTGTCGGCCGCCATATTGAATTTTCCAAACGTCACTAATTCTCCAACTTCCCGTGTAGGTAAAAGGCTGAAATTTGGTAGGCCCATTCCTTACAGCTTACTTACAAAAGTTAAGCAGGTTTCATTTCGAAATTCTACGCGTAACGGTCATAACGATCAACAACGTCCGCCATATTGAACTTTCTTATTCATGGCCCCATCTTCACGAAATTTGGTAGCCAGCTTCCCTGCGCTAACCGAAACCAATGTACATACTTATTTCGGTGGTATGACGCCACTGTCAGCCGCCATATTGAACTTTCCAACGTCACTAATTCTCAAACTTCCCGTGTAAGTAGAAGGCTGAAATTTGGCAGACCCATTCCTTACAGCTTACTTACAAAAGTTAAGCAGGTTTCATTTCGAAATTCTACGCATAACGGTCATAACGGTCAACAACGTCCGCCATGTTGAACTTTCTTATTTACGGCCCCATCTTCACGAAATTTGGTAGGTGGCTTCCCTGAGCTAACCAAAACCAATGTACTTACTTATTTCGGTGGTATGACGCCAATGTCGGCCGCCATATTGAACTTTTCAACAGTCTTTGTTACTTATGGGCCCATCTTCAAGAAATTTGGTACACGGGTTCCCAACGCTAACTGAATCCTACTTACGTACATATATACGTCCATAGCCTGCAGCTTGGTCACCATGTGAGGCGGCGTTGGGTCCCCCATCCCAACGCCTCCCACATTGTTGGCTGCCTGCCTATATAAGGCCGTCCGTCGCTCCAGTCTCTACATTCCCTTCCTTGCTTCACCACGGGATTCACGTCTCCCTGCTGATAACTACAGCCTTTTTGTTTAATCCACGGCTTCTCCGCTGTTTTATTGTTTGTTTATTACAATTATAGTTATTGTATAGGTATTTTACACTTACTTTACATTACTCAGGTACCCATTTCCTTCATCATTCCAACCCCCATTACCATGTCTATCGAGGTAATCACCATCGATCAAAGAACTCTCACTTATCGAGTGGTTTCCATGCCCGGAGATGGCACCTACCTTTTCCATTCTCTGTGTTACATATTGCACGGCCATATCAGGCTCACTCTTGATATCCGGAAGAACATTGTGTCTTATGTATTGAATGACTGGGACAGGTTCAAGGTGTGGACTGATGACGGTACAGGAGATAATTATACTACACAGGAGTACTATAAGAGTGAAATGCTTAAGCCCTTCACCTATGGTTCTGCATGTGAGTTGATGGCTGCCGCTGAATTGTTCGGTTGGTGCTTTCAAGTGTACCGAAATGGCCAAATATTTTACACCTTTCGACAACCGCCAATGCCTCTTAAACATCTTACATTCACAGGTGACGATTTCAGTAGTGGACACTTTGATGTTTATGAATGTTTAAACTCTCAAAAGCTGGATGTGAAGTTATCGATGAATCCGGTTGTAAGCTTACAACGCTTGACAGATGCCGAATGTCACTTCAACACAAGTCCTGCAAATACTGTCGTAATTGAAACAAACCATGAACCTCAAACTGATTATGACAGCAGCAATCCAAGCTGTGAGATTTGAGACAAGATTACTGTTCACATGGCCAACTGTAAGTTGCATGCTCAAGAGTAAGCTCAGCGCACAGCTTGGTCATGTTACAACCGGAGGGCCAAACTGACAACGTGGTATACAAAGAGATCCTTAACAAATAATTATTGCCATATTTTCCCTCAGTTTAAAAAGGTTAAATTTTCTTCTTAACAAAAATTTTAATGCAGTACTTCGCCGCTGCGAAGCGCGGGTATTTTGCTAGTAAAGAATATAGTTGAACCAACTGAGTGGGTGAATTCATTAGTTATTGTGGATAAAAAGAAACCAGAGAATACGAATAGACCCTAGAGACTTGAATCATGCAATAAAAAAAGAGTTACCAACACAAGAAGAAGTAATGTCACAGATCCCAAATGCTAAATATTTCTGCATGCTCGATGCATCCTGTGGATTCTGGCAATTAAAATGGGATAAACCAAGTTCAAAACAGTGTATATTTAACATCCCTTATGGCAGATACAGATTCCTCAGATTGCCATCTGGCATCGCCTCAGCACCTGAAGTGTATCATAAAACAATACGCATGATTTATGAGCACCTGGACGGCATAGACATATCCATGGATGACATAACTATAATGGGAAAATCTAAGGAAGAATATGATTGCAGACTGAGAGGTTTTAGAATCAACAAGAAAAGGAAGTTTGAAATTAAACAAAGAAAAAATGCCAAATGGGATGAAGTGAATTGACATTTGTTGGAGACATCATTAGTAGTGATGGCATTAAGCCTGACCCAAAAAAGATTTCAGCTGCAGTAAATATGCCCAGGCCACAGTTTAAGAAAGATGTACATAGGTTGAAAGGGATGGTAAATTACATGGGCAAGTTCACACCTCACCTGTCAGAGAAGATAACCCCACTCTGAAGATCGACAGAAAAGGAAACAGAATGGGAATATAATCATGAACATGAGAATGCATGGAATCAATTGAAAAAGCAGCTAACAGAAGAAGCACTACTTAAGTTTTATGGTCCCTCAACACTAATTAAGATTTCATTAGATGCATCACAGAGTGGACTTGGATCAGTTCTTTTTCAAAAGTATGGTGATAATTGGCAACCAGTGACATAGGTGTCTAGATCCATGACAGACCCAGATGTGTTATGCACAAATTGAAAAAGAGTTGCTCAGCATAGCCTATGCTTGTTACAGATTTCATCACTTTGTGTCAGGACAGAAAGTTATGGAGTCAGGTCTTAAATATTCAATTGTATTATTCCAAAAGCCATTCCAAGACTGTCCTCTGAGAAAACAAAGAATGATGACTATACTCTGAGTGACATATACACCAGGGAAAATGATGTACTCAGCAGACCCTCTTTCCCAAGCAGTTGATCCAAAGGTACATGTTAACTCTACATCAGAAGAAGATTTTAAAACATATATTGTTATGATAACAGAATCATTACCAGTTTCAGATGCAAAGATGGACTTCATACGAAGTGAGACAGATAAAGATGTAACATTAAACAGATTGAAATAAAAAATAAATACTGAATGGATGGCCATATGACAAGCAGAACTGTTCACCAGACACAACAGAGTATTGGTGCTACGGAACTGAATTAACTGCAATTTATGACATAATCTTCAAAGGAAGTAAAATAGATATACCAAAAAGCCTGAGAAACGTAATGTTGAAAAAGATTCATGAAGGACATCAAGGGATTGAGAAGTGTAAAAAGAGATCATGCAAAGTGATACATTGTCCCAGAATTAATCAAGATGTGAAAGAAAAAGTATCCAGTTGTCCCACATGTCAAAAACAAAAAGCATTTAAATCTACAGAATCACTGAAACCACATAGTACATCAGCAAGACCATATCAAAAGGTAGGAGATGAGCTTTTCGCATGTAATGAAGCAGATTCTTATTGTGTCGGACTATTCTTCTCTTTACCCTGAAGTATACAAAATGAATAATATCACTGCAGATACTATGATAACATGCAGAAAGCCCATATTCTCAAGACATGGCATACCAAAGGAGGTGTTTAGTAATAACGGACCACAGCTAGGTAATGAGAAGTTCAAAACATTCTGCAAAGACTGGGACGTTATTCATAATACTTCAGACCCACATTTCCCTCAGTCAAATGGACTGGTTGAGAAGTCAGTACAAATAGTGAAGCGGCTGATACAGAAGGACAAAGATAGTTGAAGGAATTTCTGTAAGAGTCTACTTGCATATTATACAACACCCCTAGAGTGTGGCTATTCTTCAGCAGAGCTACTCATGGGAAAGGAATTAAGAACAAATATACTCTTTAATGAGAACCTGCTAAGAACAAAAGAAGGGGAGAAGGTGAAGAAGAACAAGGAACAACAGAAAGAAAAACAAAAGTTACGTTTTGACAGAGGTACACGTGAATTACCAGAACTCCACCCGGTGATTTGGTAAAGTGCAAGGATAAATACAGCCCATGGACATGAACAGGGACTATATTAGAACAGACACAGCCTAGATTATACCATATACAGAAAGAAGAAGTGGCTGTTCTATGACGAATTCATTGAGACATTAAAGCACCAATAACCTCTAATCAGAACAGAAACACAAGTCAAACAAATATTAATGAGAAGACAAACCTAAATCAGGGAAGGGAACCTCAACTGCAAGGCCAAATAACCAGATGATCAACACTTCAAGTAACAGATTGTTCAGTTGTTTGAAATTTTTAAGTTTATCAAAGTAGTTTTTGAAATGTATACCATAATTAAGCTTAAAAGCAATGCCTTACTTTTCTTTAAGAGGGGAAGATGTAATGATAGTTGATTAGCAAGGTCAATTGATGAACATGTACAATATGATTAGTAATGTCCTGGTGAGGGGTGTGTAGATGCTGATGTAAAATGTAAAATGTACCTACCAGCAGCCGCATCCTTCAGGTAATGTATACGTTTTTCAAATGCTTTACCACTGAGTTGGGAAAGGAGGGTTGTAGCTTCTCAAGTGAGTTCATTTCAGTTTTGCTACAGTATTGTTCATTCAACGTTTTCTCCATCTTCAAACTTTACAATAATCACATTGTAGTCAACTACAGTAAGCAAAACCTGTTCATTTTACAAATTGTAAGGATCAGTGTTAAGACAGACATGCAGACTTTTCCAGATACGTAATTCAGATTGTCATCTTTTGTCGTGAATTTGAATTTCATTTTGTGCTGCAAGACAGATTTAACTAATTCTGCTGTTACAACATTCCAGACATCTTTCATTTGAAAGTAACTGAAATCCACTGATAAAAATCAGTTTACAAAAGTTGCTTAGTTTCTAACTATTATAGGTTACTCAGAATTTTGCAAGCATTTTGTGCTCATGGCATCATTATATGATAGCACATACATCTGCAAGCAGTTTGTTTCACAAAATAAATGACTAAAAGCAACTTTAGATGTGTACTGTACTAACAGATACACATCTTTCAAATGAATTAATTGTTGTGACGACCAGTATCCCAGTTGATATTAACAGTTTGTGCAGAAACAAGCAGTTTCATATTCAGGACTAGAACAATGGCACAGAGAAATCCCTGTGCTTTGAAATGACTCTCTTGTTGGTGTTTGAGCTTTGCTCTTAATAGTTTAGTTGCTTAATTTCTTGCACCAAATGTTAAAGTTTATTATTAACACATGTGATCGACTACCTGGATTCATATTAACACATAGATTTTATGTGGGAAATGTAATATTATTATTATTATTATAAGGTCCATTTTATGAGTCATTACTGTGTGGCCTAAACTATGGGAACACAACGGGCCCTTGACATTTAAGAACATTGTGTAAATATCCCTATGGTGCACTAGAAGGCAGCGTTAAATAGCATATACTGAAGGTGTAGATTCATTACTACCTCTAAAAGTGACCTCTAAAATGGAATCTTTCATATGGGACACAAAAACTGAAAATCATGAGTCTGATGAGACAAATGCATTGTCAACACTTTGGTTAGAAAAGTGTGTCATGAAAGCGTGGATAGTGGACATCTTAAAGGCTCCAATGACTTAAACACTTCCACCCCAGATCGAGAGGATGCTGCTACTGACTGTATGTTCCTTTTTACCTGCAATTTCGAGACTTATTCCAGAGAAGACCACTGACCCAGTTCCACTTCCTCCTAATATCTTCTCTCCTTCCAGCCAGACAGCATAAACCACCATGAAGACAGAAGTCTTTGCTCATTTTGGAAGTTGGAGTGCTCTTCACTATCAAATGGAAATTATATTTGTTTTGTATTCTTGTGTGCCTGTTTGTTTGTACTCTTTTTCCACCAAATATATAGGTTTCTCCTCCTAGAGCCTCGACACTGTTTTGTTGTAATGTTCTTCCCTTTGAACCCTTTTCAAGTGTTTGTAGGTAGGAGGTAAACAGGAGCCCATAGAGGGCAGCCAGTTATTTTATTTGTGTTTTCCCTTCTATAAACCATTTTGATTTTGTCAATTAAAAAAACAACAAAATTTACACAGTCATGTAATATTATTGTGCTGTGTCAAAACACTGCACTCTATTTCTATTAGCTACTCAGCACTAAATACATTAACCTTTCCATCCACCACGGGATACATGCATACATATCGCACATTGTCTAAACCGCTAAATTAAATTTGCAGTGTTGAGGTCAACTAGCACCCTGTTTGTTGTGACAGGAAGAGTTAAAATTCACATTACGCTGGTCTGCAACTAAATCCTCCCATGCAAACACATCAGTGTACTTTATAGATTTAGATGTACTGAGTCCATTTCTGAAATTTGAATTTCTTTGCCTCAAACCATTTCCACTAGATATCAGATTCAATGAAAAACACTTTTTAGACAAAAATATTGATTTTTTTTAAATAAATATGGTTGTTTTATAGCGTATTTTTCATGCTCATAATATTAGTTGAAGTATATTTTGAGCTGAAACAATTTCAGTCTTGCTTGTTCTCAATGTTAGTTGAGGTGGAAACAACCCAAAATCAAGTATTTGCTACACATTTTTTGCTCTCAATCATAATTTTTTTGTCTTTTTATTCCTTCAAAAAAGCCAGTAATTTATATTTACAAAGTTATAAAGGTTAATTTAATAGTGCATTGTTCATTTGTATCATTCATCTTACCATTACATCATCTAAGCCACTGCACCTACTTTTCTCTTAAGAAACTGAACAAAATCTTACTTCCACCCTTCATGTTCATAATGCATGATTAATGGACCATCAGTTGTGTTCTGTGGTTTCTGCGTCATGCTAAATGCTATCTGATACATTTTCCTTCCATCCGTCAAATCATTGTTTTAGTTATTATGGTGCTACAGTGAGCTTACGTCTATCCTGGCCACATTAAGATCCAGCTCTAAATGGTATGTCAGTTCATCATGGGGTACACTATCTCATTAGGTCATGCATGTCAACCAATTTTAAGCCACCAGTTAATCTAACACACACATTGGATTGACAGAGTAAACTGGGGTACCCAGAGAAAACAAACAGACATGTATACACACAAGATGAAGTATGGTACTCTCTGTTTTGTAATTGATTAATAAGCACAGCATCAGAGTTCTAGATAGCTGATAGCTGAACATTTAGTCACAATGTAAGTAAATTTATAGACAACTACAGTTGGACGTAATTGTGCTCAGATTTACGTACCTGCGGTGGCATCATAAGAAGGATGGGGGACTGGCCCAATGGCAACAGGCAAGGGGAAGAGGTATCCATGTATGCAGAACTTATGGGAAGCTTGATTTGCTGTAAAAGTGAAAGACAAAGTATGGAGTTACAACACGCTCTGTACTTTCCAGATAAAACAAAACATGTCTCCCAGGTTAATGAAATGGTCTTTTAACTCAACAGGCATCAGAGCACTGAGAATATAGTAAACTCCATCTTAAGACAGATTGTTCATTTCTGAATATTTCCCACAACATAACTAGCATAGGGGTGATACGGTGGCGCAGTGGTAGCGCTGCTGCCTCACAGTTAGGAGACCTGGGTTCGCTTCCCGGGTCCTCCCTGCATGGAGTTTGCATGTTCTCCCCGCGTCTGTGTGGGTTTCCTCCGGGCGCTCTGGTTTCCTCCCACAGTCCAAAGACATGCAGGTTAGGTGGATTGGCGATTCTAAATTGGGCTTGGTGTGTTTGTGTGTGTCCTGTGGTGGGTTGGCACCCTGCCCAGGATTGGTTACTGCCTTGTGCCCTGTGTTGGCTGGGATTGGCTCCAGCAGACCCCTGTGTTCGGATTCAGTGGGTTGGAAAATGGATGGATGGATAGATAACTAGCATGTTTAATCCTTTGCTGTCTTTGTGTCCCTCTATCCACTCATTAATCACTATGAGTCTCTTAAACTGACTGACAGACATATGGTCACCAGGCAGAGAACATAAATTCACTTCTTAAAAATTGTCCAGAAATTTAGAATATTTTAGAAACTGACTGTATGTGAGCTTATAGCTCTAGAATTTTATTTACAGTTCAAGTGAAAATATAATTCAATTTTGAAACAGATGCTTTCATGTATACCATACATAACTCAATCCCACTTATTGTAATGGAGTTTATCTTGACAGCACTGGGCACAAAGCTGGAACCTGCCCTGGACAGGGCACTAGTCCTTCAGAGGATCATAACACACACACACACACACACACACACTACCCAGACTCACACTTATACAGGGCGAATTAAAGGTCACCAGTTAAGCTAATCATAACATCTTGGGGGGGTTTAACCACTTGGAAAAAGTATATTTTATTTTTTCAAGTTATTCTTTTAAGCTATTTAATCTTTTAAAATTTTAGAATGAGGCTTGATGGTGTACAGGCTATGGTCTGCATCTGAGGCTTTTCTTAGAGTTCTCCTAGTTTTGTTCCACTTCCCATAAACGTGCATGCTGAGATGACTGTCAGCGCTGGACTTACATAGTGTGTATGTGTAAATGTCACACAGGGTGCTTCCTGCCTTATGCCCCATACTACTGGGATGAGCACTGGTTCAAGTTCTTGTGATATTAAAGGGGAGTTTGAAAATCAGGCCTTAAGTTAAAAGAAAGAGAGGCCTTCATAAAGCTTGTGCAGAGTTGCCTTTTCTTTTAGACATTTTACAGACTGACATTCTTCTCTCATGAAATTATATAAAGAGACACTTACTGAAGAGGAAGTTCCATATGCTATCTTGGGAGTCATTTCTTTGGAACCAGCATCTCCAGAAGAAACCCTCATGGTGAAAAGTGGTTTCTGTCAGGTCATGCACGACTTTTAAAGTTGTTTTCTTTACCAGGATCTAAGAAAAAGAAGACAAAATGTAGACTCGTCAATATGTGAATTTGAAACGGCGAGAGTGGTGTTTGCTCTGGCATCCAAAAGCACATTGCCATTTGTCTAAGATCAAGTAGAAATATCATTTGCTCTGTGGTGTGTCATTTAAAAGCAAGCTAGCAGGGTCCACCCCTTACAACATTCCCACAGGAAGGGCAGAGTGTCATCGAGGAGCTCAGCATCAAATGCCATCAGTTCAAACTACAAAACTTGAAGCTTTGGTAAGAGTAACAATAGTCATTTCTTTCTAGTTCATAACATTCATTGGTTTGGCTTCACATACTGATACTAAGTTATGGGGAGCAATTTAGTATTTTCCAGGATGCCATTGGCTGTGCCTGCTTCTGCCTTCACATGCATAGTTTATGCATTCTCCTCCCAGCATTGGAATTAACAGTTAAGTATAAACACAGTGAGAAGATGCTCTGGACATTAAAGTTCAAGACGGTGCAGCACATTGTGAGGATAGCTAGGGTGATGACAGGGTGCCAAGGGTGAAGGAAGCACCTGCATAAGGGGGACAAAAGTTAAGCTTAAAAGTGGATTATAAGATAAAGATTAACCAACTTCCTGAAGAGTAGCAATAGACCACTGGTGTTGCTACGCCTTGGAACTGTGAACAATGCCTCAAAGATGAATGCCTCAAAGGGATTCAACTGAAAATGAAGTCATGGTGGACTGACAAGATGGCCAGCAGAATTATTCTGGGATAGCAGGACACATTATAGGTGTAATATTGCTGACTTTGAGAGACAGATGACTGGAAAATATATAATACCAGTAATGGCGCCCTGCACGATAACGTGCAGTGAATACACTTGACTTGATCATTCATAATTTTCATCCTCTTTCTCTGTAAGTTTAGCATTTGTTTGCTCAGAGGTTGATGCGCTTGCTTCTTCCTGAGCAGCTCTTCTTTTCTTCACCCTAGTGGCCCGTTTCTTCTCTTCTTTCATCGGCATCTTTTTGCGTTAAAACTGATTAAGTCAGTGTTTGTGTTGCAATTACTTAGTACGTTTTCTTTAATCGTTCACTTAAGCTGGCACTTAAATCTTCAATCTGCCTCAAGAATGATTTAAGATATGAAGAGGCGAAGGTGGTAGGGATGAGAACGGTGCCTGTACACATGCGCAGCACGGTCACCCTGCTGGCCGCTGCCGAGAATTGACTCTACAATAAAATAAAATAGAAGAGAAATAACCTTGGAGGTCAATCATCACTCCGAAAGCAGATTGCAGATGTCACGTAGTATATGTGTACCAAATTTCAGGTCAATAGCTGTAACAGTTTGCGAGCTTCAGGTAATTTAAACAAACAGCCACGATAGCGTATTATATATAAAGATAATTTTACAGAATTGTCCACTAATGTACTAAAAAATACAGTCCATAAGATAAGTCCATTTTAGTGTTGACATGATTATGAACCTTAGTTACCAACTGTAGACAATGCTAGTTGTTCAGTACCCGGCCTTACTGATTATTTCAAAAAATTTAAGGGTAATGTGGACTAAGGTAGAAAGAATCTCTACTTGCTTATCATAAAGATAAACATGCACCAGATCTAACAGTTTGCCTAAGATTTGCCTTTGCTAAACAGGAAATCCATCTAATTTTTCTATCATGTAAATTTGGCCCAAGTTAAATAGACCCTTACACTATTTTGAAAAAGATGAGACCATTTTCTTTTAAATCTGAATGGTCCTAACATTGTAGAATACTACAATACTAGCCTCAGGTTAGAGCTGTCAATTGCATTGTCTAGAAGGGTAAAACCCCCACCCCATCAGTGGCTGTAGATGAACGTGAGAGTTCACCAGTTTCGGACTCTCGATTTTGAGCTTCACTTATGTATTACTTAGTTCACTGGAATGGATACGGTCTCGAGGAAAGACTCTGGGTTCTGGCTTTGGACACTTTATGCACCTTTCGTCGTATGTGAGTTTTATCTCGGGCTTCCTGCCTGTACTAAGAGGGATGCTCTGTCATGATCATTCTGGCACCCATATAAAATGCTTTATTTTTTTTCTTTTTATGTTATTTTCAATACCTTTATTTTTTGTGTTTGCTGCCATTTTATGTGAATTTCATATCATCACTTTAGTCTTATTTATTTGTCTCAATGACTGTTGCCTGTCATGTTACTGATGGCAATGTGGTGTAATTTTCTTATCCAATAAATAAAAGAAGCATATGGCACACATTCTCCATTTTTGTGGATAATCACAAACCTAATTTAACCAGTGCTTTTGTTTTGGATTTGGTTTCTAGTTTTAGTTTTGAGCTCCTAATTAACATTTCTTCAACTTTGATTTTTGTCTGGTATTTTGGTTTTGACATTTTTCATCTATGACATTGTGTTTACACTGCCCTTTGCCTTACATTTTAAAACATCCTTTTTCCTCCAAGTTCTGTCACCCTGCTGTCCCTGGGACCTGCCATTCTTCCAACCAACCACAATAAATTGCACTCAATCATGTATGATTTATTACATGGTTATTGATGTATTATTTATTATTAGCCACTATTTGCTATTTATCCTCATTCAAAGGGTATACTTATAACAATCCCATTTAGAATCCAATGAAATCTACATAATGGCCACTGGATCTTCTATTACCTTTTATTTACCAAGATACATTGTGAGTGCCGCTAACTCCTCTAACCAGTCAAAAGACGCAGTATAACATTTAAACACTCTACAAAAACATTTCCCAACAAATACTTATTAGTAAAAGCACACATACAGATAGGCATTTCACATAAGCACATAAGAATTTAAAAAATTCAGTTTTTACTATACATCGGTGTCCTCAAAATAAAGTCTTGCATTTATTACCATGATGTAGGAGAATCTCTTGAGTCATGCCACTGTTCACATAGTACAGTTAGCACTTTATATCCACGGGATCTGTATCCGCAGATTCCACCAACCATGAATTGACATTTTCCATCCATCCATCCATTATCCATTGTCCAACCCGCTATATCCTAACTACAGGGTCACGGAGGTCTGCTGACATTTTTCAAAAAAAAAAATCAGAAAGTTCTTAAAACCAAAACTTGAATTTGCCATAAGTGTAGCACTATGGTGAATCCATACAAATGAAGTGATATGCGGACATACCCTACTGTAGCCTCCCACCTAACTGAGGGATGACCACAAGCCTACAACTACTGAAAGATTTGTTTGATGTAAAGAAAAAGAATAAAAAGCTTTCTATAACAATGTTTCTAACTAAAGCGTCTACAACTGTGAAGCCTCAGCCTTTAACGCTTGAATATCCTCAACCTGACATTACAATTGTAGCAACCTCAGGGTCTAGACCTGTGAGGGACAAGCTCCTCAACTGGGCGCAGACCACCCAAAAAGGTGGCAATACCTGGAGAAGTAAGCTATGAAGCAGCCAGAAATGGGGGGGATTGAACATTTAGAGAGCACATTGATCACATCTCCTGGCTGCTACAGCCCATCGGTCCGAATGCATGGCTGCCTGTCGAATTAGGACACTGGGCTTGGGTCAGTTCACAGAGACTCGGGAGAACAGTGCAGTATGCAGGTTGCCTCTAACCCACGCAGTGAGGTGGAACTGGGGGGGGGGGGGGGGGCGTGCATGAGGTTACAAAGGGACAAAGCAACTAGGAGTTTGTGGCACTTCTGAAGACCTAAGCGGCATAATCGAACCAGTGCTGAAGACGCCCGATCTTTTTAGGGCCACTCACCATTAATAAGGGTAAAGAGACTAATTCCATTCGTCCATCTCAGTATTATTATTCAATTATAATATTATTGAGCATCTTCTAAAACATCAACACCTGCAACACTGTGTGTGTTTGTAAGAGAGAGAGAGCATACATTTATATTTACTCTTTTTATAACTATATTTTCTATATATACTTGTATTTTAAATATTCTGTGAATTTCTTTTTCAGGTCATTAAATGAAAGCAATCTGTACATGCTGGAAGAAAGGAAATGTTATTTTGTTTCGAATGTGTGCTACATAGTTAGGCATAGCCATGGTTGTGTTTGAAATGAAACTGTACTGACTTTTTTTCTTATCATTATTCCCTAAACAATATAGTACTATATAACAACTATTTACATAAATTTTACATTGTATTAAGTACTAGCAGAATACCGCGCTTCGCAGCGGAGAAGTACTGTGTGTGTTAAAGAAGTTATGAAAAAGAAAAGGAAACATTTTAAAAATAACGTAACTTGATTGTTAATGTACAGTAATTGTTTTGTCATTGATATGAGTGTTGTCATATCTATCTATATATATATATAGCAGAATACCCGCGCTTCGCAGCGGAGAAGTAGTGTGTTAAAGAAGGTATGAAAAAGAAAAGGAAAATTTTTAAAAATAACGTAACATGATTGTTAATGTAATTGTTGTGTGTATATATATATATATATATATATATATAGCAAAATACATATCTATATACATATCTACATATACATATATATATATGCATACCTATCTACATCATATATACACACACATATACATACATACATACACAGACACACACATATATATAATTTGTGTGTGTGTATGTATGTATGTGTGTGTGTGTGTGTGTGTGTATACACATACATACAAACATACACACAGGTATATATAAATATATGTGTATATATATATATATGTATGTGTCTATATGTGTGTGTATAGCTTTGATCACTGAGTGCAAGGGAAAAATAATAAAATGTAGTCTATAAGTTATTAAACAGTAAAACATTAACGTTTTAAGAAGTAAAGGTACATTGAGCACTACTGGAGTGGTTGCGGGTAAACTACATTTTAAAGACGGTATAACAGAAGAGGTAAGTAGTACTAACAGCAGCTAAAATGTATATGGATCATCTCTCGGTAGTAGATCCCTTTTGAAAGGCGCTACACGACGGCTGTGGTATAGAAATTACATTTTCTATGTGAAAGTCCAAATTTCTGCCTCTGGTAATGTGCCTTACCAGCAATTAAAGAAAATTAGTTTTGTGTCCTCTGCAGTGTTAAGAGAGAAAGGCTTTGGTTTGGGATAAACGGAAAAAAGGTGTAAAGAAAGGAAAGTTG
>JANRMT010048004.1:0-11025 GCA_026402145.1 Polypterus bichir lapradei
CCTCGAACCAATAGGACATCATGGTACTTAGATGCCTCTAAGACAAGCCAATTCCAAACAGCCATACCTCAGACCAAGAACATCTTAACACCTGCCCCAAAACCATATGTTAAACATCCTGGCTTCCTTGCAGGGGGTTCAAAGACTTTAGCAGAGAAATACTCACCAAACTGGTTTAAGACACCTCCCCCCAAATCCTGTCATAAAATTACAAAGAGACAGTCGTAAAAGGGGGAGGGGAGTGGCAAACACGAATACCTCTAAATTACATTGGTTTGCCTAAATTATAAATAAAGACATACAAAACATTTATCAAGTTATATGCAAAATCTCACATCACAACAACATCTTATGTCAACTCTAAGTAAATATTAATGTTTTTGCCCTCCCTGGTTTATCTCGGGTATCCCTGAGACCTTAGCCACACTCAGTACTCTAAAATGACTGGTGTTCTGTCATTCCTTTTTGAATTGTATTTGATGTTTTGAAGATCCAGGGCAAATGGAGAAACCATCAATGGGTTAAACATGGCCATCATGAGGCAAATTAGTACAATACTGTGTAAAAACGCTGTATTGTTTTATTATCTTGCTTTCATCTCCTCTGTTAATTTCCGGCATGGAATATCCACCCATATTCTAAATTATTTTAATTCAGTGAGAGTTGGTAGCATCATACAGTAAGTACAAGCCAGCTCTGGGTGAGGTGCCATTCTATCAAAGTGCACTTTTCTGCACTCATTCATGTGGACTCAATTTAAAGGTTATGAGGAGTTTCTTCAAACTCCAAGCAGATAGTAACCAGGACAGAAGACAAAGATTGGTCTCCATCTCAGTAAGGTAGCAGTAGACATATGCTTCAATATTACATTCTTCCACATGCATGTAGCAATGTGTTATGTTCCTGTGTACACATTATTGCCTTCAGGTAAGCAGAAATAGCATCACAATATTTAATCAATGGTCAGCACAGTGTTGTAGAAGGTCTTTTAGTGAAGTTATCTCTGACTGCTATGCTTCCACTCGGAGATTATGTGTTCTTGTGGGTTTTATCCACAAACTCTAGTGTCCTCTCTCAGCCCAAACATCCATTATCCAACCCGCTATATCCTAACTACAGGGACACGGGGGTCTGCTGGAGCCAATCCCAGCCAACACAGGGCACAAGACAGAAAACAAACCCTTGGCAGGGTGCCAGCCTATTGCAGGGCACACACACACACACACCCACACACCAAGCACACACTAAGGACAATTTAGTTATTTCAATTATTTATTTTTTAACATTCTATTGAATTTCTTAAAAGCAAATAACATTCCATACAAGCAAGTCAAATTTTACAAAACAAGTTCAAATCAAATCAACCCTCACCCATGAGAAAGAAAGCTAGGCCAACAGAGTAAAACTTTAATAGTAGGAAAAGTAAATAAATAAAAATAATTCCAAACATGTCATTTTAGGTTTCTCTGTGATTCAGCTTGGCGCAAGAGGGTGTATGCCTGTTGGAACCCTTTCAGAGACAGCTTCTGTGTAGATGGCTTCAGGCTTGCCACAGCCATTTCTCTGGGAAAGTACAGTAGAAAATGACTGGAGCATTACTTGTGCTTTCTTTGCCCAATAAATATAAATGAGCAGAGACCCCAAATTCCCAGTATTGTTAAAAAAACTTCTTTCACTCAGTGGTCTAAATACTAACGGACACTACTGTATATATGGATACTTTTTTAATGTTGGTTCTAACTTGGTAATATCAGTT
This sequence comes from Polypterus bichir lapradei, assembly GCA_026402145.1. Taxonomy (NCBI): domain Eukaryota; kingdom Metazoa; phylum Chordata; class Cladistia; order Polypteriformes; family Polypteridae; genus Polypterus; species Polypterus bichir. Next base: position 1,757 of record JANRMT010048004.1, read on the forward strand.
GAATAAATAGTGTGTTAGTATTTTTTTATACTATTTTTCAGATTCAGGCTGAAAAGAAATCAAAGTCTGGTATCTTTAAGTGATTTAAAACATCCATCCATTATCCAGCCCACTATATCCTAATTACAGGGTCACGGGGGTCTGCTGGAGCCAATCCCAGCCAACACAGGGCGCAAGGCAGGAAACAAACCCTGGGCAGGGCTCTAGCCCACCGCAGGGCACACACACACACACATACACCAAGCACACACTAGGGACAATTTAGAATCGCCAGTGCACCCAACCTGCATGTCTTTGGACTGTGGGAGGAAACTGGAGCACCCGGAGGAAACCCACGCAGATATGGGGAGAACATGCAAACTCCACACAGGGAGGACCCAGGAAGCAAACCCAGGTCTCCTTACTGCGAAGCAGCAGCGCTACCACTGTGCCACCGTGCCGCCCTTGATTTAGGACAGACATACATAAATTGGCCAGTACATGCCAAAGTACAGGGCAAGAAGAATAAACAAGATATTGCTCCATTAAAGGCATATCCAGGAACTGAGGTAAATATTTGAGAGTCAATGTCATTAATATTCAGTATGCAGGAGTCCAAAATGTAAATTATCATACTGAATTTGAGGCTATTATTACCATTTGCCAGACTAACTGCAACCAAAATCTCCCAGGCTCCCAGGCTCATTGACTTTATACTGGGCATAAATATACAACATGAGACAATATTACAGAGTTTATAATTGCAAATGATTTGATTATAAAAATCATGAAGATGCATTTTTCATTGTGGAGTTTTAGTAAAAATACAGAAATATAAATTATTATTAACATAAATACTGTAATAAGAACGACCCAGAGACATTGGGAAGGTTTGGGGCAGCCACTCATATAATATTTCCCAGCTGCAAAATTGATTAAACAGAGCCGACATGTTTGCACAACTGAGTTCAAAACAGAACTGATCATTGTCTTTTGCATGGCGACTTTTAAATGCTTGCAGAGGATGTGATGTCATCAGGACCGGGAACGGAAGTGACGTCGTTGGTTGCCCCTGAACCAGGCGAGATTTCCCGAGAATGGTCTGCAAGGAATTGAGAGAGAGAATTAGTACTCTTCGCCACCTCCTGGTCCAGCGTGGAATTACATTTATTCAGGCCCTTTAGTTGTCCCCTAAACTAATTAATTGCAAAGTTCAATAAAGAAATAATTAACTTTATATACTGTAGATAAAATGCATTTGTGTAAAATACTTTGGAGTAAACTTTGTTTCATTTTCATTGTAGTTGCAAGTGGAAGGAGACAAATCTGTGTATGCCACCATTTCTTGCAATAAACCAAGCACTTCAGTGCAAATGCCAGAATCCAGCATAATCTACAGTAATGTGAATGCCACGAAGGGATGGAAGGCGTGGGTCCCATTAAATACGAAAACAGTATATTCAAAAATTAGGGAAAAAGGCCCATCTGAAATGGTAAGGTACCAGATCTTTATTTACAATTACAGTATTAGTTTCTTTGATGACTGCAAAAGAATTATTAATAACATCATGAAAGTGAGATAAATAAATGATCTATTTTATGTAGTATGCCTTTCATTTCTATCTTTCTATCCATCTATCTCTAGTGCTTTATAAAAGTATTTAGATACTGCTGAATTATAAATATTTACACATCTTTGAATCTATAATGAATTCAAAATGTATTCAGACCCCTTTCTGCACACTTTATTGTGTTCTATATTTAGTTTTAACTGGATAAATTTGTAATTTTTGACCATCAATCTACACTTCATGGCACATAACTGCAAAGTGAAAGCATGTATAAAAAAATTGTGGTTATTTTATTAAAAATAAAAAACTGAAAATACTCATTCATATACGTATTCAGATCATTAATTCAGCACTTTGTAGAAGCCCTTTTTGTAGCAATTACAAGTTCGAGTAATCTCTACAAACCTTACACACATGCATTCCATTCTTCCTGGCAGATCCTCTCAAGTTCTGTTAGATTGGATGGGAGGTGTCTGTGAATTGCTGTCTTCAGGTCTCTCACAGATTTTCTATGGGGTTTAAGTCTGGGTTTTGTCTTGGCCACTCAAAGACAGAGATTTATCCCAAAGTCACTCCAACATTGACATGACTGTATGCTTCAGGTCATTGATATGCTAAAAGGTAAAACCATCGCCCCAATCGGAGGTGGCATGCACTTTGGAGCAGTTTATTTTTCCAAGAACATTTCTGTATTTGGCTGCATTCATCCTTATTTCAAATCTGTCCAGTCTCTCAGTCCATGCTGATGAGAAGCACCCTATTAGTATGAAGCTGCCACCACCATGTTTCACTGTATGGATGGTATTAGGCAGGTGATGAGCAGTGCCTGGTTTTCGCCAGATACAGTGTTTGGAGCTCTACCCAAAGAGTTCACATGTTACATGTCAGACCAGAGAATCTTTTTCCTCATGCTTTTGTCTAGCCATTCTGCCATAATTGCCTGATTGAGTGCTGCTTATATAATCTTCATTCTGTCAGATTCTCCCATCTCAGGATAGGAGTTCTGAAGTTCTGCTATTGTGACCAATGGGTTCTTAGACACCTCCCTGACCAAGGCCCTTCTTGACCAGTTACTTAGTTTGGCCAAAAAGTCAACTCTACAAAGATTCCTGGTGGTTCCAAACTTCTTTCATTTCACAATAACTAAGGCTGGTGTGCTTCTGGGAACACTCAACGCTTACAAAATGGTTTTATACCCTTGTCCTGATCTGTGCCTCACTGCAATTTGATCACAGAGGTCTACAGAGAGTTCCTTGGACGTCATGACTTGGTTTAGGTCCTGACACACAGTGTGAATTGTGAGACCTTATATACAGAGGTGTTTACCTTTTTAAATAATGCCCAATCGATTCAATTTACAAAAGGTGGGCTCCAGTCAAGTTCTGGTCACATCTCAAGGATAATTAAAGCAACATGTTGCACATGACCACAAATTGGAGTGCCAGAGCAAAGGGTCTGAAAACTGACATGAATGAGGAATTTTATAGATAATGATTTTTTTTTTTTGCAAATGTTTGTGAAACCACATTGTCACTTTTTTATTATTGGTTATTTAGTGCAGAATAATGGGCAAATATACCAAACGTATCCACAAATTCTGTAGAAAGTGAAGGGGCCTCAATATTTTCTGAATCAACCCTCCATTTGTACAGCAAAAGCACCCACTCAAGGAAAACATTTTTGGGCCCATTTTATTTCTGAACCACACCAAAAATTGAAATACATTGCTTGCATAAGTATTCAGTGCTCAATTATTATTATTTGGTTAAATCCCATATTGTTACAACAACAGCTTTAAATGTTCTTGAGTATTGTAAGTGGTTACAGGATATACAACATGTGAAAATGTGAAAGCAGCTTTTAATTAGCTGAGCACTCAACTCTTTTAACTGCATTCAGTAAGGGGCGTAGACTTACGCTTTTTGCAGTAAAGACTCGTCAGACCTTAATTGCCCTATTGTTTGGTAAATAGGAAGAAATGTAAACTGAAACCATGTGATGCTGGACAAAACATTACCTGCCTTCTCCCAATATGTGGATTGTAACACCCGGGGAAATAGGACTATTGACCTACTGTATGCAAACGTTAAAGATGCATACAGTGCCACCCCGCTGCCTTTGCTTGGGAAAGCAGATCATAACCTGGTTCTGCTTCAGCCTCACTACAAACCAAGAGTGAGGGAACTACCTACAACCACATGCTTATTCAAGAAGTGGTCCCCTGAGGCAGAGCAGGCTCTGAGAGACTGCTTTGGAAATACGGACTGGGATATCCTGCAGGGGTCACATAGTGAGAACATTGAGGAGGTTGTTGACTGCACTACTGACTACATCAGCTTCTGTATGGACATTGTAGTTGAAGTAAGAACAGTACACTGCTATGCTAACAACAAGCCATGGATTACGTGACATCAAGAGCCTTTTAAACCAGAAAAAAGGGCTTTTAAAGGCGGTGATCAGCATGAGCTCAAGCGTGTGCAGAAGGACCTCCGAGTCCAGCTCAGGGAGATGAAGGAGCAGTACAGGAGAAAGCTGGAGCAGAAGTTGCAGAATAACAGCATGAAGGAAGTGTGGAATGGGATGAAGATCATCACTGGCTGCAGCCCGAAGCGGGGTACCACCATCGAGAGAGACGTGGAGAGAGCAAACCTGATGAACAACTTTTTTAACAGGTTTTACCACCCTAACCCACTCTCACCTCAGAGTACTGCATCCTCCACCCATCCTTCTGCTGATACCAGCATAGGAGAGACATCCCCACCCACAATTACAGCAGCTCAGGTAAGCAGAGAGCTGAGGAGACTTCGTGCCAGCAAAGCAGTGGGTCCAGATGGAGTATCGCCTCAACTGCTGAAGGTCTGTGCATTGGAGCTGGGGAGTCTTCTACAGTGCATCTTTAACCTGAGCTTTGAACAGGGGAGAGTCCCGAGGCTTTGGAAAACATCTTGCATCACCCCAGTCCCAAAGGTATCACGTCCTGGTGAGCTGAATGACTTCCGGCTTGTCGCTCTGACATCACATTTCTTGAAGACCACGGAGTGGCAGTTGCTTCACCACCTGAGGCCACAGGTCCACCATGCCCTTGACCCTCTGCAGTTCACATACCAGGAGAAGGTGGGAGTGGAGGATGCCATCATCTATATGCTACACCAGTCCCTCTCCCACTTAGACAGAGGCAGTGGTGCAGTAAGAATTATGTTTCTGGACTTCTCTAGTGCCTTCATCACCATCCAACTTCGGCTTCTTAGGGACAAGCTGACAGAGATGGGAGTAGATTCATACCTGGTGGCATGGATCATGGACTATCTTACAGACAGACCTCAGTATGTGCGTCTCGGGAACTGCAGGTCTGACATTGTGGTCAGCAACACAGGAGCGCTGCAGGGGACTGTGCTTTCTCTGGTCCTGTTCAGCCTATATACATCGGACTTCCAATACAACTTGGAGTCCTGCCACATGCAAAAGTTCGCTGACGACACTGCTGTCGTGGGCTGCATCAGGAGTGGGTAGGAGGAGGAGTATAGGAACCTAATCAAAGACTTTGTCAAATGGTGCGACTCAAACCACCTACACCTGAACACCAGCAAAACCAAGGAGCTGGTGGTGGATTTTAGGAGACCCTCATGGACCCCGTGATCATCAGAGATGGCTGTGTGCAGAGGGTACAGACCTATAAATACCTGGGAATGCAGCTGGATGATAAACCGGACTGGACTGCCTATACTGATGCTCTGAGCAAGACAGGACAGAGCCGACTATACTTCCTTTGAAGGCTGGCGTCCTTCAACATCTGCAATAAGATGCTGCAGATGCTCTATCAGACGGTTGTGGCGAGTGCCCTCTTCTACACGGTGAAGTGCTGGGGAGGCAGCATAAAGAAGAGGGACGCCTCATGTCTGGACAAACTGGTGAGGAAGGCAGGCTCTATTGTAGGCACGGAGCTGGACAGTTTGACATCTGTGGTGGAGCGACGGGCGCTGAGCAGACTCCTGTCAATCATGGAGAATCCATTGCATTCACTGAACAGTATCATCTCCAGAGAGAGGAGCAGCTTTAGCAATAGACTACACTCACTGTCCTGCTTCATTGACAGACTGAGGAGATCTTTCCTACCCCACACTATGCCACTCTTCAATTCCACCCGGGGGGATAAACATTAACACTATACAAGATTATAGACTGTTATACCTGCCTTGCACTCTCTCCTTGCATTTTTTAACTTGCATTGCATTTTTATCACTCTTTAATTAATATTGTTTTTTATCAGTATGCTGCTGCTGGGGTATGTGAATTTCCCCTTGGGGATTAATAAAGTATCTATCTATCTATCTATCTATCTATCTATCTATCTATCTATCTATTAGATTGTCTGCACAGATAACATTAAACACCAATCTATCCATTTATGTGACTAACTATGTTCAATGCATGGTCAACAACAAAACAGATCCTGTCCTACCAACTTGGGATGTGTATCCAGCCATCTGACCATACCTTATTGTGTTGTTATTTATTCTTTAATATAATTGCTTATTTTTAATTGCTTTCTCTTCTTGTAACTTTGTTTTTGTCAGCTTGTAAAGCATGTTGGGCTACATTGCTGTATGAAAATGTGTTATATAAATAAATGTTACTGTTGTTGTTATTATTCCTACAACATAAAAGGAGGATTATTGACAAATCTGGCAAACCAATAGTTTTTTTTATGAAAGTCTTAAATCTCAATATTAAATTACTTACATTCACAGTAGGACATTCTAATTTTAAGTGTAAACTGATTGCGAATGTGAGCTTTTAAACTATGTATAATCTCATGTAACAGGTATGACCCTGCATATTAAAATATATGCACTCTTTCTTGGTGGCACAAATATTTATTTTTCTTTATCTTGCAGAGACAAACAGACCTAGAAACCAATCATTATGGTCTCAGAGGTTTGGATATTTCAAAGCAGGCTGCAACAAACTTTCCAATCTATGCTAAAGTGAAGGGCAAGAAGGGGAACAGGAACATGGCGCCCCTCAGTGCAGTGACTGAACATGCAGACACTACAGTAAGATGCTTAGTGCAATATGGTATAAATAAAATTCTGACCATTGTCCACGCACAAACTTATTTTTTATTCTTCCCTGGCTCCTTTCAACTCTGAACAGAGACTAATCATGAGTAGCTCTGTCCTAATAAGGTGTACTCAATGGAGCCAATAAATGGAAGTTTAAGTTGGCCTTTCAACCTGGCTTAATATTTGTCTCTAATAGTAGTATAAAATATATATATATATATATATATATTTGCAGTTGGAGATCCACAAAGGGAGAAAATGAATCACGTATCATAAAGTAGTTTTTATTCCTGAGCTTTCAACCCCTATCAGGGGTCTTCATCAGAGGATAATGTTTAGACTTACAAGAATCAAAGGCAATATATAGTAATAACTTACGGGGTGGGGGGAGGGGGGGAAGAGGTGGGGAGGGGTGGTTAGGTCCGTGTGGTAGGGGGGGTTATTGGGTGTAAAGTCTTGTTTATTAAGAATAAGTTCTTCTTAAGTTTGCATATGCTGGATTTATGTCCAAGTGTCTGTTGATGGCGTTCTCATTTGATAACCAGGATTCAGCCAGTTCTCTGGCACTTTTATTATTGGCTTTAAATTTTACTTGTACATCGTCCCAATTAAATGTATGTCCTGTTAATTTAGTATGCGTATAGATCAATGATAGTGAGTCCTTTCTTCTGACGGCGTTGCGGTGTTCCTGTATACGTGTTGCGATTCTTTTTGAGGTTTGTCCAATGTATACAGCTGAGCATGAACTGCATGGAATGCTGTACACTGCGTTTCGTGTTTCTGCTGTCGATTTCTTGTTTTTAGCATTAAAGAGGACCGTGCGCAGATTGTTCGTGGGTTTGTGTGCTATTCTGACACCTGACTTGGCCAGGATTGTTTGTTGAGTTTTTTGGCGTCTTCTGTGTAGGCTTCGATTAATGAATGCTTTTGAGTATCCGTTTGAAGTGAAAAGGTGGAAGAGATAGCGTCTCTCTTTCATTTTTGTTTCCTTCGTATTACAATGGGTGTGGACTCTTCTGAATAGAGTTTTAACACAACTCCGTTTATGAGATATCGCGTGGTTGCTGGCGAAGTGTAATATCTTGTCTGCGTAGCATTCTTTACGGTAAACACTAGTGGTCAGGGTGGCGTCATTACTTCTTTCAATGTAGATGTCTAGGAAGCTGATATGTCGGTTAATTTCTTTCTCTATTGTGAATAGGATTGCCGGGAATATTGAGTTGATGTGGTTGTAGAATTCATTCAGCTGATCATTTTTTATTATGACGAATGTGTCGTCCACATATCGTATCCAAATTTTGGGTGTGAACTGAGATAGAGCCACGTTTTCAAATCGCTGCCTTACCAGTTCTGCTAGAAATCCTGATAACGGCGATCCCATTGGCATGCCTTCTTTCTGAGTGTAGTATTTGCCGTTGAAATGAAAGTGAGTTTTTTGGCAGAGTGATATTAGGTGCATTACGTCTTTAATCGATAGTTTAGTTCTTGTCTCTATAGTGGGGTCACTTTCCAGTTTCATTAATAGTGTTTCTGTGGCTAGATGAATCGGTATCATGGTGTATAGCGACACAACGTCAAAAGAGACCATGATTTCATCCTCGGCAACGGATACATCTTTTAAGCGTTGTAATGCCAACTCAGCGCTGTTCACAGAATATTCTGAGTCATAAGTTAGATGTTTGAGTAGCTGGAAAAGTCTTTTTGATAAGTTGTAGGATGGTCCGCCTATTAGGCTGATCACTGGTCTGAATTTTAGTGGTGTTTTATGTATTTTCGGGAGTCCGTAAAATTCAGGGCAGATAGCATGGTTGGATTTCATTTTATAATAATTCTGTGCATCTAGGTGGTTGTTATTCCGGAGTTTGGTCAGAGCAGTGTTTATTCTATTAAGTGTAGTTTTCGTTGGGTCATTACTCAGCTGTTGATAAGTGTTAGTGTCAGAGAGCATTTCTTCTATAGCTGTGGTGTATTGTTCTTTGTCTAAAACAACAGTTGCGCCTCCTTTGTCGGCTGGTGTGATGATGATGCTGTTGTCATTCTGTAGCAATCGTAGAGCTTTTTCTTCACTTGTCGAAATATGTTTGGTCGGTTGTCCTGTGTGTAGTTGGCTGGCGACGTTGCACCTTATTTCTTGTGCATTTTCTGTCGGTACTTTTTCGGTTGATAGGATGTGTTCCAAGGCACCTAGGAAGTTCATGTTAGATGCGTCTTTGTAGTTGAATTTTAATCCTCTGGAGAGAATATTATGTTCTGTGGTGGAGAGCTGTCTTTTAGATAGGTTGTGTACTCCGGATTGGAGTTATCAAATGAGAACGCCATCAACAGACACGTGGACATAAATCCAGCATATGCAAACTTAAGAAGAACTTATTCTTAATAAACAAGACTTTACACCCAATAACCCCCCCCCCCCCCCCCCGACCACACGGACCTAACCACCCCTCCCCACCTCTCCCACCGTAAGTTATTGCTATATATTGCCTTTGATTCTTGTAAGTCTAAACATTATCCTCTGATGAAGACCCCTGATAGGGGTTGAAAGGTCAGGAATAAAAACTACTTTATGATACGTGATTCATTTTCTCCCTTTGTGGATCTCCAACTGCAAATATGCAAACCGTATCACAGACCTTCTCTTCCATATATATATATATAT
>JANRMT010048047.1:0-10517 GCA_026402145.1 Polypterus bichir lapradei
TTTTGAAAGTGACAATATTAATGTTTGGTGAAATGATATTAACCACTAATGACATGTGGGGATATTCTCTCATAGTTCAGAATTACTTGAAGAATACTGTATAAGAAAGCCAATCTGAAGAATCAGGAAAAGCCATAAGACATGGTTCCTAAACTCTTTAATCTGAGAGCATAAATTACAAAATTGGTGTTGGGCTGGGTCCCAAGAACAGGATTATTATCATCATGGCAGTGGAGTTATAAAAAGACAAATCAAAATGACCATATAATAAAAAAAATGCTGTTTTTGTTTTCTTGAAACAATATTCCTCATATGAATATTACTGAAAGAAAAATGCGGAAAAAATTTATTGTGAAAACAATAATACATCTATCCATTTTCCAACTCGCTTGTCCTGAGCAGGGTTGCAGGGCAGCTGGAGCCCATTCTAGAAAGCACAGGGTGCATGGCAAGATCAATATCTCAATAGGGTGCCAGCCTGTTATAGTGTGAACACTCACATACACACAAATCAAGGGCTAATTTAGCATTGCCAGTCCAACTAACCTGCTTGTCTTTGGACTGTGGGAGGTATTGAAGGACCAAGAAATAACACACTTGCACATGGGGAGAATTTGAAAACTCATCAATGCAGGGAGCTCCCAGGGCATGAACATAAAACTATTATTTATTAACTTAAATAATTTAAAACAGGAATAGATTCCTGAGGTACTATATATCACTGCCAGTGGAAATAATTAGTGCAATATTTTTTAAAAAATCATGCATAGTTTGTGTTTTATATGAGTGATAGAATAAATCTTGCTGAATAATTTGGCAAACAGTCCAGTTTGAAATTTTAGCTTGTTATTTTTATTTCAACATTTGGATTTAGTGCTGCAGTCCCTTCACCTCACAGGCTTGTTGGTGTCAGTTCTTCCTCTCTCCCTCTTTCTTATACATGTCTTTCTTGTCAGTCTTCTCAGTTTGACTGTTTAAATAGGTTGTGAGGTGCTCAGTACTTATGTTTTCGGGCCATAGAAATAAAAGCGCTCTGTAATGTTTTAATGGTGTTGTTTCACATAAACAATAAATGGTCCGCTAAATAAAGGGTGGCGTGTCATCTGCCACAGAAGGTGCATGTGGATGAACTCTGCAATTTTATTAAACAATCATGTGATGATCCAATGCAATTGGGTCACGACCTGTAGTTCAAGAAACACTGTATTAAGATGATAGCATCAAAGAGGTGCTTGTCTATCCATTCAACTAGTGCCTCAGACTTGAGTTTTCTGAATTAAAGCCCCAGCACCGAAATTATTCACAGGCATTATTCCCTTCTACAGATGAGTTGGGTCCATACTGCATACATACACATTAAGGAGGCTGTTTCTCACCACATATGTTCATGTTATCTAGATCTGCAATTCTCAACTGGGTCAGGGGTGGTGTCCCACCAGGGAGCCCCAGTAAACTTTCAGGAGGCCACAAGAAGGCTGAAAATAATTATAAAATTGCAGAAAAATATTTAAATACATAAATATCAAACTACAGCAGGAATGTCAAGTTTATCTTTTTAAAGCCGACTGCTTCATCAATTTTTAAAACATATTACATACAGAGCCCAATGAGTGCATCATTTAAAGCCCATTTCATATTGTAGCGATTCAACCTGTGAGAGAACAGAAGCAACTTAAAAGGAGATGAGCTTGACTATGTAGGAGGTTGACAAAGAAAAGAAGATGGTTGGTCTGCCTTGAAAGCTCATGGGGACAGCAATCTCCTGAGCAAACTTCAGATTTTAGAGGTGTCTCCCAGGACCAACAGCAGGAGTTGGTCAGGACATTTTTCTAAAGTTAATAAAAAGTCCTTCCAAGGATATTCATTAGCTGCTGGTGTATATGTGTCAGCTTTTCCACCACAGCACCTCAGGTTGTTTCAATATTTAGATTATATCCATATGTAATTGAGCTGGATTGCATATGCACCTAGCTTTTAAATGCATCTCCAGTGTAAAATACATCATGTCCAGATAGACACTGGATGGACGTCGTAATAGTAGTAATTTAAATGTATGGTGTGTAACAACAACAACAACATTTATTTATATAGCACATTTTCATACAAATAATGTAGCTGAAAGTGCTTTACATGATGAGAAAAGAGAAAAAAGACAAAGTAAGAATTAAAATCAGAGAACACTAATTAACAGAGAATAAAAGTAAGGTCCGATGGCCATGGAGGACAGAAAAAAACAAAAAAAACTCCAGACGGCTGGAGAAAAAAAAATCTGCAGGGGTTCCAGGCCATGAGACCTTTCAGTCCCCTCTAGGCATTCTACCTAACATAAATGATCAGTCCTCATTGTATTCAGGGTTCTCATGGAAGGACTTGATGATGACGGTCACATGGACTTCTTGCCTTTAATCCATCAATTTAGGGACATCATGGTGCTTCGATTAGGTGGTGGGTGGCGCAGGTCGCCACCACAGAAAACCGGAAAAAGAACAGAAGAGAGAGTAGGGGCTAGTACGGATTTTGGAGCCACCATGAATAGTAATGATAGTTAATTGAATATGCAGAGCATCAGGATTAAATTAAAATGAAGCTATGAGAAAGCCATGTTAAAGTAATGTGTTTTTAGCAGTTTTTTAAAGTGCTCTACCGTATCAGCCTGGCGAATTCCTATTGGCAGACTATTCCAGATTTTAGGTGCATAACAGCAGAAGGCCACCTCACCACTTCTTTTAAGTTTAGCTCTTGGAATTCTAAGCAGATACTCATTTCAAGATCTAAGGTTGCAATTTGGAATATAAGATGTCAGACACTCCGGTATATAAAATGGAGTGAGATTATTTAAGGCTTTGTAAACCATAAGCAGTATTTTAAAGTCAATTCTGAATGACACAAGTAACCAGTGTAGTGACATCAAAACTGGAGAAATATTGCTCGGATTTTCTTCTCCTAGATAGGATTGTAGCAGCTGCGTTCTGCACTAGTTGCAGTCAATTTATGTCTTTTTTGGTTAGTCCTGAGAGGAGTGCATTACAGTAATCTAGTCAACTGAAAACAAAAGCGTGAACTAATTTCTCAGCATCTTTCAATGATATAAGAGGTCTAACTTTTGCTATATTTCTTAAGTGAGAAAATGCTGTCCTAGAGATCTGATTAATGTGCGATTTAAAATTCAGGTCACAGTCAACAGTTACCCCTAAATTCTTTACCTCTGTCTTGACTTTTAATCCTAATGCATCAAGTTTATTTCTAATAACCTCATTATATCCATTATTACCAATCACTAAAATTTCAGTTTTTTCTTTATTTAGCTTGAGAAAATTACTACTCATCCACTCAGAAACACAAGTAAGACATTGTGTTAGTGAAACTACAGAGTCAGGGTCATCCGGTGCTATTGATAAATACAGTTACGTGTCATCAGCATAGCTGTGGTAGTTCGCGTTATGCCCTGAGATAATCTGACCTAACGGAAGCATGTAGATTGAAAAGAGCAGTAGACCCAGGATAGAGCCTTGTGGAACACCATATAGAATATCATGTGTCTTTGAAGTATAATTACCACAACTAACAAAGAATTTTCTTCCTGCCAGGTAGGATTCAAACCAATTTAAGACACTGCAAGAGAGGCCCACCCAATGACTAAGGCGATTTCTAAGAATATTGTGATCAATGGTATCAAATGCGGTACTCAGATCTAAGAGGATGAGAACAGATAAATGGCCTCTGTCTGCATTTACCCACAAGTCATTTACTACTTTAACGTGTGCAGTTCCTGTACTGTGATTTGTTCTGAAACCCGACTGAAACTTATTAAGAATAGCATGTTTCTTGAGGTGGTTATTTAGCTGCATAATGACTGCCTTCTCTAGAATTTTACTTAAGAAAGGCAGGTTAGAAATAGGTCTAAAATTTTCAAAAGCAGCGCAGTCGAGATTATTTTTCTTAAGTAGGGGTTTAACCATAGCATTCTTAAGACAGTCTGGGAAGACCCCTGTATCTAATGACGAGTTTACTATGTCAAGAATACTATCAATTAGCACGCCCGATACTTCTTTGAAAAAACTTGTTGGTATTGGGTCAAGGACGCAGGTGGAGGGTCTCAGTTGAGAAATGATTTTATATAAATCGGGTAAATCTATCCTGGTGAAAGAATTTAATTTGTTTATAGTGGAGTACTGGGGCTTAATAGGATGCACAGTGTTAGGGAGATATACTATATTATTTCTAATATCATTAATTTTTGGATTGAAAAATACAGCAATAGCCTCACAAGTTTCATTGAAAGTATTCTGGAGGCATTCCATTGAGTGACCTGGGTTTAGCAGACGATCAATCGTAGAGAATAAGACTCTGGGATTACTAGCAGTGTTATTTATAATTCTAGAGAAATAGCAGCGCCTCTCAAGACGGACTGTGTTATTGTATTCTGTGATTTTAACCTTCAATATCTCATAGTGGATAGTTAGTTTAGTTTTTTTCCATTTACGCTCAGCTCTCCGGCATGTTCTCTTTAAATCAGACATTCTTTGGATCTTCCATGGTATAAGAATCCTAGAAGATTTTTTAACTGTCTTTTCAGGTGTGGCTATGTCAGCAGCAGTTCTCACCTTAGTATTCAATTTTTCCACCTTACTATTTACATTATCCTCGCTATTGTAGTTAGCACTACAAACTGACTGGTTGCTTAGAATGTTTGTAAATTTTGAAGCTGCTGATGAATCGAAGAAGCCTTTTTTAACAATATGCTTCCTGTGAATGTTTTCTATCATTATTTATATATTAAATAGTAAAAGAAAATGGTCTGATAGACCAATATCAATCATGTGCTTCACATCAACTTTCAGTCCTTTAGTAATTACTAAGTCTAACGTATGAACTGCTTTATGTGTAGGCTGATTAACAAGCTGTCTCAAATCAAAAGAGTCCAGGAGGTTCATAAATTCTTTTACTTTTGGGTCACACTGTTTATCGATATGAAAGTTAAAGTAACCAACTATTAGGAGCGCGTCATGGTTCGTAATTATAATTCACACCAAGTCTGAGAATTCCTTAAAGAAAGACGCATTGTATTTAGGAGGTCTATACACGGATAATACTAGAAACTAAGAAACTCCATGAATAGCAACGGCAAGATACTCAAAGGACTTGAATTTACCAAAACGGACATCTTTACATTTAACTGGCTCGAGTAAATGTTTGCTAAACCGCCGCCTCTCTTTCCTTGGTGATCCGCATGAGTAAAGCTGTAATTCGGAATTGCAGATTCAATTAAAACAGGTTTCAGTTAGTGCAATAAAATCAATTTTTATTGATTTTTTTTTAACAAATCTGAACATGCTGTAAGAACTATAAACATTTAGAAAAAGTTTTGAAAATCCCTTTTTCCATATTCCATAATCAAACTGAGGTATTTAGTAGTATACCTTTGAAATGATTTTAACCTTTTAAAATTAAATTGCAAATTGCATATCAATTTAAAAAGAATGTTTTAAGACATTCCTGTAAGACCATAACAATACAAAATAAATATATGAGAAGGAAAGGCTATATGTGATGGATAATTTATTTATTCTTCTTTCTGTTAAGGAACATCACAAAAGATCAATTCCAAAAGACACATGGAACCTTCTTCTAGATTTTGGCAATATGATTGCAGACGACATGTCAAACTACGATGAAGAAGGTAATGGGCTTTTAATTATATGTCAATATGTATGGATGGTTTAAACAAATAGAAGAAGCTTTAAACACAACTAATCTAAGCTTCTGCTACTATAAAATAGAACTTTTTATGTCTGAAGTTCTTGTTAAAAATGATCTTTTTAAAATTATACTGTTGAAAGGAAAACCGTTATAGAACCAAAAATAATATTTTGGCTAAGACAAGGAAAAAATGTTTAAAATATTATAGGTTTTACATTGGTTATATAAATTAAAATTTCCTTTTCTTCGCAAGTCCAGCAAAATATTAAAACTTGTTTTTTATTTCCAGTATTGTATTTCAGAAGTGTAAATTATATTATTTAGGTTAGATGTATTATATTTTTGCTTCTTTTTTTGCCCAGTGCAGCATCTTATTTAATTTTATTTACATTTGATATGTGAATTAAAATTTCCCTTGCCTCTTAAATACATCTGCAAGTAAAAACTTGTTATTTTACTGTATTTCAAAAATGTATGGTATATTATTTAGTTTAGATAATTAACATTTCTTTTACTTCTAGTTTGCCAGATGCAGTATCATATTTAATTCTTGTCATGTCAAATATTAAACATGTAGAATTAATCTGGTAATTTAAAATAAAATTTACAGAAGAAGATGCATTCTTAAGTTAAACTCTATCCCCAATTAATGTATTATCATATATCTCCCTTTTTGGTGACGATCATGTCGAATAACATCAGTGTGTGAGCCGCAATTGCTTAGGCCTTGAGCTATAAACCTCAATTTTTTTCAATAACTGATTATGTGACTCTACTTGTGCTCATATTATAAAATATGTAAACTGTGGAATAGTTCTTATGATTAAATAGATGTATTTTACATCTAAACATACTGAGATATATGCAATATATTTAATATGGTTTAGGTTTTAAGTTACATATCTACTTCTGGTTAAAAAATAACAAGATTGTGATTTTCTAAAGGGCATTTTTATGTAGCTTAATCACAAAATCACTATAATGGTGATCCACAATATTAAATGTGCATATTTTAATAAATACATTACCAAACAGTATTTTAGAAATCACAATATAGACAGAACATGAAATAAAGTAATGTATACTGAACACATTATACATTATTATATAGTATTTATTCTCTATATTAACAAAATACTATTATATAAGGACAGTTTTAGGTATTTAGAACTAATACTGAAACAATGCAATGAAATATGAAGCCTTAATAAATTCAACAAATATTTGGAAAACTTAATTTATTGTTGGTTGGAGCACCTAACCTTTCATCATTTTGTACATGCTGATACAATGAAAAACTGTCTTTAGGAATGTACAATTTGCTTGATGTGTGGCAGAATTTTCTTTCAGCTTAACACCACATGTGTTACTTTCAAAATCTTGTCTGTGTTTCAGCTCTTTGCTGTGCAAGTCTACATAATCCAATCTGTTACTGGTACTTTTATAATCCCAGGAAAAAGAAAAAGTTACCTCCATGCAGTGACAAAAATAATTGAGGGCAAAGGGCAAAAATGCTACTAAATTAATTATGCTCCATAGAGCATAAGGGCAGGGACAAAAAATGCTCCTCAAATTATCTGTGATATAGGTAATAATTTAGCATGTAAAGGTGTCCGTCAGTGTATGAACAAGTTTCATTCCTGCCCGATGTTTGTAATATAGTTTTGTATGTAAATTGGAACTTTCTCTGAAAATGTCTGTTAATCTAAATACAGTATAAGCAAAATACATAATGCTTGGGCCTCAGGTTACAAGTGAGTTTAGTTTCTGGGATTTGAAAGCTGAGACCAAAGGGGCATCTCTTATAGTAGGAGGCAGACCATTCCACAGTTTAGGGGCCCTGTAACTAAAAGCTCAACCTCCCACTGTTATTTTATTAATCCTTGGAAGCATAAGCAGACCGACATCTTGAGATCTTAATGTACGTTCTGGTTTGTAAGTCATGATAAGTTCAGACAAGTAATCTGGACCTTGGGCATTTAAGGCTTAATATGTTAAAAGGAGGATTTTGAAATATGCCCTTAACTTAACCGGGAGCCAGTGTAAGGATTTAAGAACTGGAGTTATGTGTTCATACTTTCTTGTTCTTGTAATAATTCTTGCAGCAGCATTTTGGATTAACTGGAAGCTGTATAAAGAACAGTTTGAACATCCAGTAAACACGACATTGCAGTAGTCAATCCTACTAGAAATAAATGCATGAATTAATTTCTCAGAATCCTGCTTATTTAGAAAACACCTTAATTTCCCAACTTTTTTAAGATGGAAAAAGCATTATTTAGAGAGCTTTGTAATGTGAGCTTTAAATGACATGCTAGAGTCAAAAATAACTTCCTAGATTGAGGCCTGATTAAGTAAAATTAATGGTGATTCCAACTGAGTTAAATGAGGACAAAATACTGTTGCGATCAGCATCATTTCCTCCAATAATTAACATTTCTGTTTTATCAGTGTTTAAAGGCAAGTAGTTCTCATCTATCCACTCCTTTAATTCACTAACACAACTAATTAAGGACGACATTGGAGAAACATCATTTGGTCCAAAAGAAAGGTATAGCTGGATGTTATCTGCGTACGAGTGAAAATTAACATAATGTTTTCTAAAGTTAAATCCCAGTGGAAGCATGTAAAGTGAAAACAGTAAAGGTCCCAGTACTGAGCCCTGTAGGACACCATATCTCAGTTCTGTGTATAATGATGGAGTGCTGTCAGCACATTTCTGTACATGCTGGAATCGATTTGATGAATAAGAACTAAACAAGGCAATGAAGGTGCCTGTAAGCCCAACATCATTTTCCAGCCTATGCAGTAACCTAGAATGGTCAGTGGTGTCAAATGCTGCGCTTAAGTCTAACAACATAATTACACTGGGGGTTCCTTCATCAGAGGATATCAGAATGTTGTTTATAACACACACTAGCAAAATACCCGCTCTTTGCAGCGGAGAAGTAGTGTGTTAAAGAAGTTATGAAAAAGAAAAGGAAACATTTTAAGAATAACGTAACATGATTGTCGATGTAATTGTTTTGTCACTGTTATGAGTGTTGCCGTCATCAAGGATTTGATTATCATTATTTCTTTTAATCAGGTTCGTATTTGAAGGACGTGTTGTGTTCAAGTTACATTCCCTGTTTGTCAACCGTTGTAAAGATAACAGGTTTCATTCATCGAAGTGTTCACTACTGTGAAAGACGCTACACAGACTACGCAGAGGCACGTGTAAAAAACACACAGGCTTTTTATTTTAGTCTTCAACGGTGGGCACACGTCTTCCCCGTGTCCCACAGGCCTAACACAGTCCCAAAAGCACTTTAGTCCAACACAACAACTCTTTCACCTTGCACCACCACTCCTCCCAGGCAACCTCGACCTCTTCCTCCCGATTCTGGCCCCTGAGTGGTGGAGGCTGGCCCGTTTTATAGCCCACCCAGAAGTGTTCCAGGTGTTTGACCACCTGGTCCCAATTGCACCTCCGGGTGGGGCTGATGACTCGTCCAGCAGGGTTCTCGAGACTCGGCAGCACCCCCTAGAGGCCATCCCAGCTCCCAACCAGGCTGTGGAATACTCCACCTCCCATGGAGCCAGGTGGGAGGCTGGGGAATCATCGTCAGCCCGGGAGGCTGCCACCAAGTGTCCCGGGGGAGGTATTGAGCTATCCAAAGTTGCTCCCCCGGAACATGCATAGCAGGGGCTTCCCGGCCAGGCATGGAACCCAGCCGTCCATCACACTACCCAAATCGCTACTCGTGAATCTAAGATGTTTAACAGGCATTCCAGGTATTAACTTGTGGATTTGCCTGCGAATATTTAGCAGCAGCGTGTCTGTGAACTTGTGGAATCGCCTGCGAGTATTTAGCGACAGCCTCTCTATTACGTTGTGGAATTGCCTGCGAGTATTTAGCGACAGCATGTCTATTAACTTGTGGATTTTTCTGCGAGTATTTAGCGACAGCGTGTCTATTAACTTGTGGAGTTTTCTGCGAGTATTTGGCGGCAGCGTCACGAAGTTGTTTTCGTCTAGCTGCATCAGAAAATGTACCACGACGTCTGACACGCCTCCTTTTTACTGTTTTCTCACAGCTTGGATTGCTGCTGTCATAATCAGTTTGAGTTTCATGGTTTGTTTCAATTACTTTAGTATTTGCAGGACTTGTGTTGAAGTGACATTCGGCATCTGTCAAGCGTTGTAAGTATACAACCGGCTTTATCGATAACTTCGCATCCAGCTTTTGAGAGTTTAAACATTTATAAACATCAAAGTTGCTGCTGACGGACAGCCTTATATGGGCAGGCAGTCAATTACGTGGGAGGCGTGGGGATGGGGGACGCAATATAGGCGGGCAGCCAACTACGTGGGAGGCGTGGTGATGGGGGATGCAACTCCGCCTCACACGGCGACCGAGCTACAGGCTATGGACGTATATATGTACGTAAGTAGGATTCAGTTATGACCGTTACGCGTAGAATTTCGAAATGAAACCTGCTTAACTTTTGTAAGTAACCTGTAAGGAATGAGCCTGCCAAAGTTCAGCCTTCTACCTACACGGGAAGTTGGAGAATTAGTGATGAGTGAGTGAGTGAGTGAGTGAGTCAGTCAGTCAGTCAGTCAGTCAGTCAGTGAGGGCTTTGCCTTTTATTAGTACAGACTAGCAAAATACCCGCGCTTCGCAGCGGAGAAGTAGTGTGTTAAAGAAGAAGCGGAGAAGTAGTGTGTTAAAGAAGTAATGAAAAAGAAAAGGAAACATTTTAATAATAACGTAACATGATTGACAATGTCATGAGTGTTGCTGGCATATATATATATATATATATATATA
>JANRMT010048070.1:10106-25654 GCA_026402145.1 Polypterus bichir lapradei
GAGTTCTCTACAGGTCTTTCCCGGGAAATCCCACCAGGAGCCGACACCTCAAAGCGGGACACATCCCTTCCGGTTCCGGCACCAAGGACGACATCACTTCCGGTTCCGGCACCGAGGACAATGTCACTTCCGGTTCCGGCACAGAGGACGACATCACTTCCGCCCTCCGTCCTATAAAGCCTCCTGCCTTTGCTCTGGCAGGGAGTTCTGTTTTGGACTCTGTTGAGTAAACTTGACCATGAGAAATCTATTACTTTTGCAGCCAGGAAACCGGAATAAACGGGTGGCTGCCCCAAACCTTGCCATGCCTCATGTCTCTTCTTCCTACAGTGGCGTAGTCGGCAGGATGATGTCCCTGAAGAACCCGGGACACGACCCTAGAAGGAACCAGGTGGGAAAGTACTGGGGCCGAGTTTCAGGGCGGGGAGTGCGCCAGGGGGTCGGGAAGGACCCGGTGCAGGCTCTGCTCCACGAGGGCAACCCTGGGCTGAATCCCCTTCTGGTGGAGAAGGTGGAGGGGACCCACAGGCGTGGGCTGGTTTCTGGGGAACACACATAGGTGGCTCAGTATGCTCTCCTGGGCAGGAGAGCCGAGCCGCCCATCGGGACCAAAGTCCCTGATAGAGATGGGTTGACCCCAGGCCAGCAGGTAAAGAGTATACAAACCTGGGAGTTTAACCCAAGTAGAGGGCTTACAGAGCAGGCTATGGCTCTCTGGCAACAGGTGGGTCAGTGGCTACGGCCATTCGAGTTGACCCCGCTACAAATTGTGCAGCAGGTTGCCTGTTATTTGCTATTACAGCACCTACCCCAGGATTTTGCCCAGCCGGCCTGGGGCGAATTTCATTCCATGCAGGAGCTCGTACAACTCCTAAAGACCCCGAGGCCGGTTCTGAAACCTGGGAGGGCAGAACAGCCGCTTTGTGGAGTACCCGGGAGCTATGTCCCACTAAAGCAGTCCCTACCACGCAATCCAGAGCCTGTTCCGAAGTCGCCGGACCGTCAGGCCTGCGACCTGTCGGGGAACAAGGCGGACCGTAGGGGGCAGCGGCGGGGTTGTTTGTGTGCCCTTAGCAATCCCCTGGCAGACAACCATACGGGGGAGCTTCTCATTAACGGACATACAGTAACAGCCCTGTTTGATTCCGGCAGTAACGTGTCTGTCGTTGCTCGCCGTTTTGTTCTACCGCAACAGTGGACTAAAAGAAAGACCAACCTAAAATGTATACACGGAGATATCCGCATGTATAAAACCGCCCGATGTTACGTATGTCTCGGAGGAACCCTTCGAAAACTTACTGTAGCGGTGCACCCGGATCCTCCGTTTCCCGTAATCCTCGGGCGGGACTGGTCTGAAAGTAACAGCGGTAGCCTAGAAAGCATTCCCGAAAAAACTTTAGGCCTCGTTATAGGTGAAAAAGACTCATCTTAAGCTGTTTCCTCACCGTGTAATCAGCCGACAGGGAGTGGGGCGGAAGGCCAAGAGAGTGACAAAGGCACTCCCGGACCGTCGAGGGCTGCTACGTCATCCACCAGCGCCCCGGCAGCGAGGGAGGAGTCTCCGCCCCTTGAGGTCAGACCGGACCCGCTCTCTGAGTTGCACTTTCAGTTTAGAGCGACGCCGGTTTCTTTCAAGAGAGAACAGTGGAATGATGACTCTCTGAAACACGCAAAGAATGCAGTGGTCCTCGTTAACGGCCAACGCACTCATCAGCCCATGCCACAGGGACCTCACTTTGTCATTGATAATGATTTGTTGTATCGGGTCGCTGAGCATGAGGGGAAGGTCCGGAAGTTGTTGCTAGTCCCGCGAACCTACCGGCGGCAGGTCTGCGAGTTAGCACACTCCCACCTTCTTGGAGGCCATCTCGGCTCCGACAAAACACTGGAGCGAATCAAGCTCCGGTTTTTTTGGCCAGGGATTAATGAGGAGGTTCGCCGCTTTTGCATTTCCTGTCCAGGGTGTCAACTGCGGCAAATTCCCAAGAGGGACCGTGCTCCTCTGGTCCCCCTTCCCCTGATTGACGTTCCCTTTGACCGAATAAATATATACTCGTCCTCGTGGATTATGCAACCCGATACCCGGAAGCCGTTCCATTGCGCTCGGCTACTTCTAAAATAATTGCACGGGAACTAGTAGGAGTCTTTGCGCGGGTGGGCATTCCTAGAGAAGTCCTGACGGACCAAGGGACGCCTTTTACCTCGGAAACGTTCAAGGAGACTGCCAAGTTACTGAAGATAAAGCATTTAAAGACCTCAGTGTATCATCCTCAAACCGATGGGTTAGTGGAGAGATTTAACCAAACTCTCAAACAAATGCTGCGTAAGGTGGTCAGCAAGGATGGGAGGAATTGGGACCAACTCCTCCCCCTTGTCCTCTTTGCCTACCGAGAAGTTCCCCAAGCCTCTACGGGCTTCTCTCCGTTTGAATTATTGTACGGAAGACAGCCCCGGGGTATATTAGATATTTTAAAAGAGGGCTGGGAAGGAGAGGCACATCCCTCAACAAATATTCTGGAGTATATCGCCCAATTGCGCGATAGATTTGATGCAATTAGACCCGTTCTAAAAAGTCATATGGAGGAGGCGCAAGCAGCACAGGCCCGCCTTTATGACCGTGGCACGACTCTCCGGGAGTTCCGCCCGGGGGATCGCGTCATGGTGTTGGTGCCTACTTCTCACTCCAAGCTGCTCTCACATTGGCTGGGCCCTTACGAAATTAAGGAGAGGAAGAGTTTGGCCGACTATTTGGTGAAACAACCCAATCGTCGACCAAGTGAGCGGGTGTATCATGTAAACCTGCTGAAACCGTGGAAGGAGAGGGACCCCGATCCCTCCTCCGGTCAGCCCCGCTCTCTCTTCGCTGAAGTAAGTTCCCTTAATTTCCGCGAGCAGCTATCTCCCAGACAGAGGCAGGAGCTCGAAGCAGCTATCCGCTCCGTCCCAGAGGTGGTGAGTGAACAGCCCGGTCGGACCTCTCTGATTGCGCATGACATATTGACTGACCCGGGGGTGATCGTCCGAGAGCGGCCCTACAGACTCCCGGAGGCAAAGAAAGCGGAGGTGGAACTGGAAATCAAGCGAATGCTGGAACTAGGAGTAATCAAGGAGAGTAGTAGTCCCTGGTCCAGCCCCATCGTCTTGATTGCTAAGCCCGACGGCAGTTGGAGGTTTTGCAATGACTTCCGTCGGCTCAACCAGGTTTCCCGGTTTGATGCTTATCCGATGCCTCGCGTGGACGACCTCCTCGAGAGACTGGGACCAGCCAAATTCCTGACCACACTTGACATGACAATGGGGTACTGGCAGGTTCCTTTAACGGAGTCCGCGAAGGAAAAGACCGCGTTTAGCACTCCTAGAGGACACTGGCAGTATCGTGTCCTTCCATTCGGGTTACACGGGGCGCCTGCGACTTTTCAGCGTCTGGTGGACAAAGTGCTCCGACCCCATAACTCGTTTTGTGCTGCCTATCTGGATGACGTCGTCATCTATTCCAGCACATGGAAGGAACACATACAGCAGGTCACAGCAGTGTTGCGGACATTGGGGGAGGCCGGGCTTCGTATCAACCCCAAGAAATGTTTCTTCGGATTGAGAGAAGCCAAATATTTGGACTACCTAGTGGGCCGGGGTACTGTGAGGCCACAGTGTTCCAAGTTACAAGCCATACTGGCCTGGCCCCGTCCGCAGACCAAGCGGCAGGTCCGATCCTTTCTCGGTTTGGCCGGGTACTACCGCCAGGTTGGGCCTCGCTTCTCCGAGAGAGCGGCGCCCTTGACCGACTTGACGAAGAAAAGAGCTCCTAACACGGTGGTATGGTCTGATAAAGCGGGGGCTGCATTCAGTGACTTGAAAAAGGCTCTGACTTCAGCACCCATTTTAATTTCCCCTAACTTCTCTCTCCCATTTGTCCTCCAGACGGACGCTTCGGACACAGGCTTGGGAGCCGTGCTGAGCCAAAGCGTCGACGGTGTTGAACAGGTATGCGGCGGTGGAGAAGGAAGCTCTGGTGATGAAATGGGCGGTGACTCAGCTGCGGTACTACCTCTTGGGTCGCGTGTTCACTCTGGTGACGGATCATGAACTTCTGTAGTGGATGGCCCTTAACAGGGAGTCGAATCCACGGGTCACGAGGTGGTTTCTTGACCTGCAGCAGTACAAGTTTACGCTCGTTCATCGACAGGGGTCTCTTCATGCCAACGCCGATGCCCTCTCCCGGGCCCACGACCTCTCGGTGCAGGTCGCCCGACCCGACGGGTCTGGGCTGAGGGGGGAGTCTTGTCACACACGTGTGCATGGGAGGCAGCTGAAGGGCTTAGAGAGGACTGATTATACATCTGCCCGGGGGGGGTGGGGTATGCTAACGCTCTTTCTCAGTTCTCTACAGGTCTTTCCCGGGAAATCCCACCAGGAGCTGACACCTCAAAGCGGGACACATCCCTTCCGGTTCTGGCACCAAGGACGACATCACTTCCAGTTCCGGCACCGAGGACAATGTCACTTCCGGTTCCGGCACAGAGGACAACATCACTTCCGCCCTCCGTCCTATAAAGCCTCCTGCCTTTGCTCTGGCAGGGAGTTCTGTTTTGGACTCTGTTGAGTAAACTTGGCCATGAGAAATCTATTACTTTTGCAGCCAGGAAACCGGAATAAACGGGTGGCTGCCCCAAACCTTGCCATGCCTCATGTCTCTTCTTCCTACAGTGGCGTAGTCGGCAGGATGATGTCCCTGAAGAACCCGGGACACGACCCTAGAAGGAACCAGGTGGGAAAGTACTGGGGCCGAGTTTCAGGGCGGGGAGTGCGCCAGGGGGTCGGGAAGGACCCGGTGCAGGCTCTGCTCCACGAGGGCAACCCTGGGCTGAATCCCCTTCTGGTGGAGAAGGTGGAGGGGACCCACAGGCGTGGGCTGGTTTCTGGGGAACACACATAGGTGGCTCAGTATGCTCTCCTGGGCAGGAGAGCCGAGCCGCCCATCGGGACCAAAGTCCCTGATAGAGATGGGTTGACCCCAGGCCAGCAGGTAAAGAGTATACAAACCTGGGAGTTTAACCCAAGTAGAGGGCTTACAGAGCAGGCTATGGCTCTCTGGCAACAGGTGGGTCAGTGGCTACGGCCATTCGAGTTGACCCCGCTACAAATTGTGCAGCAGGTTGCCTGTTATTTGCTATTACAGCACCTACCCCAGGATTTTGCCCAGCCGGCCTGGGGCGAATTTCATTCCATGCAGGAGCTCGTACAACTCCTAAAGACCCCGAGGCCGGTTCTGAAACCTGGGAGGGCAGAACAGCCGCTTTGTGGAGTACCCGGGAGCTATGTCCCACTAAAGCAGTCCCTACCACGCAATCCAGAGCCTGTTCCGAAGTCGCCGGACCGTCAGGCCTGCGACCTGTCGGGGAACAAGGCGGACCGTAGGGGGCAGCGGCGGGGTTGTTTGTGTGCCCTTAGCAATCCCCTGGCAGACAACCATACGGGGGAGCTTCTCATTAACGGACATACAGTAACAGCCCTGTTTGATTCCAGCAGTAACGTGTCTGTCGTTGCTCGCCGTTTTGTTCTACCGCAACAGTGGACTAAAAGAAAGACCAACCTAAAATGTATACACGGAGATATCCGCATGTATAAAACCGCCCGATGTTACGTATGTCTCGGAGGAACCCTTCGAAAACTTACTGTAGCGGTGCACCCGGATCCTCCGTTTCCCGTAATCCTCGGGCGGGACTGGTCTGAAAGTAACAGCGGTAGCCTAGAAAGCATTCCCGAAAAAACTTTAGGCCTCGTTATAGGTGAAAAAGACTCATCTTAAGCTGTTTCCTCACCGTGTAATCAGCCGACAGGGAGTGGGGCGGAAGGCCAAGAGAGTGACGAAGGCACTCCCGGACCGTCGAGGGCTGCTACGTCATCCACCAGCGCCCCGGCAGCGAGGGAGGAGTCTCCGCCCCTTGAGGTCAGACCGGACCCGCTCTCTGAGTTGCACTTTCAGTTTAGAGCGACGCCGGTTTCTTTCAAGAGAGAACAGTGGAATGATGACTCTCTGAAACACGCAAAGAATGCAGTGGTCCTCGTTAACGGCCAACGCACTCATCAGCCCATGCCACAGGGACCTCACTTTGTCATTGATAATGATTTGTTGTATCGGGTCGCTGAGCATGAGGGGAAGGTCCGGAAGTTGTTGCTAGTCCCGCGAACCTACCGGCGGCAGGTCTGCGAGTTAGCACACTCCCACCTTCTTGGAGGCCATCTCGGCTCCGACAAAACACTGGAGCGAATCAAGCTCCGGTTTTTTTGGCCAGGGATTAATGAGGAGGTTCGCCGCTTTTGCATTTCCTGTCCAGGGTGTCAACTGCGGCAAATTCCCAAGAGGGACCGTGCTCCTCTGGTCCCCCTTCCCCTGATTGACGTTCCCTTTGACCGAATAAATATATACTCGTCCTCGTGGATTATGCAACCCGATACCCGGAAGCCGTTCCATTGCGCTCGGCTACTTCTAAAATAATTGCACGGGAACTAGTAGGAGTCTTTGCGCGGGTGGGCATTCCTAGAGAAGTCCTGACGGACCAAGGGACGCCTTTTACCTCGGAAACGTTCAAGGAGACTGCCAAGTTACTGAAGATAAAGCATTTAAAGACCTCAGTGTATCATCCTCAAACCGATGGGTTAGTGGAGAGATTTAACCAAACTCTCAAACAAATGCTGCGTAAGGTGGTCAGCAAGGATGGGAGGAATTGGGACCAACTCCTCCCCCTTGTCCTCTTTGCCTACCGGGAAGTTCCCCAAGCCTCTACGGGCTTCTCTCCGTTTGAATTATTGTACGGAAGACAGCCCCGGGGTATATTAGATATTTTAAAAGAGGGCTGGGAAGGAGAGGCACATCCCTCAACAAATATTCTGGAGTATATCGCCCAATTGCGCGATAGATTTGATGCAATTAGACCCGTTCTAAAAAGTCATATGGAGGAGGCGCAAGCAGCACAGGCCCGCCTTTATGACCGTGGCACGACTCTCCGGGAGTTCCGCCCGGGGGATCGCGTCATGGTGTTGGTGCCTACTTCTCACTCCAAGCTGCTCTCACATTGGCTGGGCCCTTACGAAATTAAGGAGAGGAAGAGTTTGGCCGACTATTTGGTGAAACAACCCAATCGTCGACCAAGTGAGCGGGTGTATCATGTAAACCTGCTGAAACCGTGGAAGGAGAGGGACCCCGATCCCTCCTCCGGTCAGCCCCGCTCTCTCTTCGCTGAAGTAAGTTCCCTTAATTTCCGCGAGCAGCTATCTCCCAGACAGAGGCAGGAGCTCGAAGCAGCTATCCGCTCCGTCCCAGAGGTGGTGAGTGAACAGCCCGGTCGGACCTCTCTGATTGCGCATGACATATTGACTGACCCGGGGGTGATCGTCCGAGAGCGGCCCTACAGACTCCCGGAGGCAAAGAAAGCGGAGGTGGAACTGGAAATCAAGCGAATGCTGGAACTAGGAGTAATCAAGGAGAGTAGTAGTCCCTGGTCCAGCCCCATCGTCTTGATTGCTAAGCCCGACGGCAGTTGGAGGTTTTGCAATGACTTCCGTCGGCTCAACCAGGTTTCCCGGTTTGATGCTTATCCGATGCCTCGCGTGGACGACCTCCTCGAGAGACTGGGACCAGCCAAATTCCTGACCACACTTGACATGACAATGGGGTACTGGCAGGTTCCTTTAACGGAGTCCGCGAAGGAAAAGACCGCGTTTAGCACTCCTAGAGGACACTGGCAGTATCGTGTCCTTCCATTCGGGTTACACGGGGCGCCTGCGACTTTTCAGCGTCTGGTGGACAAAGTGCTCCGACCCCATAACTCGTTTTGTGCTGCCTATCTGGATGACGTCGTCATCTATTCCAGCACATGGAAGGAACACATACAGCAGGTCACAGCAGTGTTGCGGACATTGGGGGAGGCCGGGCTTCGAATCAACCCCAAGAAATGTTTCTTCGGATTGAGAGAAGCCAAATATTTGGACTACCTAGTGGGCCGGGGTACTGTGAGGCCACAGTGTTCCAAGTTACAAGCCATACTGGCCTGGCCCCGTCCGCAGACCAAGCGGCAGGTCCGATCCTTTCTCGGTTTGGCCGGGTACTACCGCCAGGTTGGGCCTCGCTTCTCCGAGAGAGCGGCGCCCTTGACCGACTTGACGAAGAAAAGAGCTCCTAACACGGTGGTATGGTCTGATAAAGCGGGGGCTGCATTCAGTGACTTGAAAAAGGCTCTGACTTCAGCACCCATTTTAATTTCCCCTAACTTCTCTCTCCCATTTGTCCTCCAGACGGACGCTTCGGACACAGGCTTGGGAGCCGTGCTGAGCCAAAGCGTCGACGGTGTTGAACAGGTATGCGGCGGTGGAGAAGGAAGCTCTGGTGATGAAATGGGCGGTGACTCAGCTGCGGTACTACCTCTTGGGTCGCGTGTTCACTCTGGTGACGGATCATGAACTTCTGTAGTGGATGGCCCTTAACAGGGAGTCGAATCCACGGGTCACGAGGTGGTTTCTTGACCTGCAGCAGTACAAGTTTACGCTCGTTCATCGACAGGGGTCTCTTCATGCCAACGCCGATGCCCTCTCCCGGGCCCACGACCTCTCGGTGCAGGTCGCCCGACCCGACGGGTCTGGGCTGAGGGGGGAGTCTTGTCACACACGTGTGCATGGGAGGCAGCTGAAGGGCTTAGAGAGGACTGATTATACATCTGCCCGGGGGGGGTGGGGTATGCTAACGCTCTTTCTCAGTTCTCTACAGGTCTTTCCCGGGAAATCCCACCAGGAGCTGACACCTCAAAGCGGGACACATCCCTTCCGGTTCTGGCACCAAGGACGACATCACTTCCAGTTCCGGCACCGAGGACAATGTCACTTCCGGTTCCGGCACAGAGGACGACATCACTTCCGCCCTCCGTCCTATAAAGCCTCCTGCCTTTGCTCTGGCAGGGAGTTCTGTTTTGGACTCTGTTGAGTAAACTTGGCCATGAGAAATCTATTACTTTTGCAGCCAGGAAACCGGAATAAACGGGTGGCTGCCCCAAACCTTGCCATGCCTCATGTCTCTTCTTCCTACACAGGATAAAATCATTGGACCCATGGTGAGATCCTATGCTGGTGCAGTGAGTTCTGTGTTCCTCTTGGTGCACGACAATGCCCGGCCTCATGTGGCGAGAGTATGCAGGCAGTTTCTGGAGGATGAAGGGATTGATACCATTGACTGGCCCCCATGCTCGCCTGACTTAAATCCAATAGAACACCTCTGGGACATTATGTTTCGGTCCATCCAATGCCACCAGGGTGCACTTCAGACTGTCCGGGAGCTCAGTGATGCCCTGGTCCAGATCTGGGAGGAGATCCCCCAGGACACCATTCGTCATTTTATTAGAAGCATACCCCGATGTTGTCAGGCATGCTTACAAGCATGTGGGGGCCATACAAACTACGGAGTACAATTTTGAGTTGCTGCAATGAAATTTCAGGAAAATGGAATAGCATGCCGCATCATTTTTTCACTTTGATTTTCGGGGAGTCTTTGAATTCAGTCTTCTGTAGGTTGATAATTTTCATTTCCATTAAATGATGTGGCATCTTTTCATTCCTAACACATTACCCAGTCCATATCAGTACAGATATCCAGCATGTTTTTTTTCCCATTGAGATCTGATGTGTTCCTTTAATTTTTTGAGCAATTTATATATACATACAGTATATTGTGGCAGACGACCAGGGACCTTGCCCAACCAGAACGCCTGAAACAGGGAAGGACCGGGAGTGGGGCAATATATTCCCCTGGACAAAAGAGGACAGCCCCCTTGGATTCCATCAGGGCCACGGATACGGAGCTGGGAAGCTCAGCCTTGTGGGGGTTCGCGGCTGCCACCAGGGAGCGCCTGGATGGTTCCTGAGCAAAAGACAACAGGAACAATCTACGCCCGGAGTGCTTCCAGGTGAAAGGGCAGCACTTCCGCCACACTAGGAAGTGCTGCCAGAAGACCATCATGGAGCACCTGATAAAAGGGGTCGCCACACTCCATTCGGGAACCTGAGTCGGGTGGCAGCAAACAGAGCTTGCAAGAGAAGTGTGGAGGCAGCTGAAGGAAGGAAGGAAAAAAGAAAGAAAGAAGCAAGGACAGAGTTGAATTAAGGTGATTTGTGCACTGTGTGTGTTGTGGAAAAAATAAACGGTGTGTGTTTTGGACATTTGGAGTCCATATCTCTCTGTGTCGAGGCTGATCTTTCACTATATATATATATATATATATATATATATATATTGTGAACGCTGGCCCCGGCACAGACAGACGAACATCGTTGGCTCCACCACACACCGTTTATTACAAAATATATACAAATGTCACGTGCACTCACAACCCCAGTGCCTCCAGCACCGATTCCCCCAATGTCCAGGGCTCACAGTCCTTTTGCCTTCCTGGCCGCCTCCCGTCCTCTCTCTCTCCAGCTCAGTCTGCTTCCTCCCGACTTCCACCTTGACTGGAGAGAGGCGGCCCCTTTTATGGGGACCCGGATGGGCTCCAGCTGCTTCCCGGCACTTGACGTTGGCCACACACCTGTGTGGCGGAAGTGCCGGCTGCGCACCCGGAAGCCGTCCGTGTGTCCCCTGTCGTCTTCCCCCCAGCACTTCCTGGTGTGGCGGAAGTGCCGGGCTCCCGGGATAATTAGGCACTGGGGCGCCGCCTGGCGGTGGCCATGGGTCCCTACAGGGCTGGGCTTCCAAGCCCTGTACCCGAGGCCCCCGCATAACCAGGACGGACACCCCCACTCGGTCTGGAGGAGGCACACGCCCTTCTCCGGTCCTCCAAGGCGTCCCGACCGGGCTCCAGCCCCGGCCGAGGACCAGATGGGACAAACCGGCATCGGGGCACCGCCTGGCGGTGACCACGGGCCCCTACAGGGTAGGGCTTCCATGCCCTCGACCCGCGGTCCGCCCCCTCACGGTCTGGAGGAGGCACAAGCCCTCCTTACGTCCTCCTGGGCGTCCCGGCCGGGCTCCAGCCCCGGCCGGGGACCACAATATATATTTCTGAATAAATATGACCTAAAACATCATCAGATTTTCACTCAAGTCCTAAAAGTAGATAAAGAGAAACCAGTTAAACAAATGAGACAAAAAAATTATACTTGGTTATTTATTTATTGAGGAAAATGATCAAATATTACATATTTGTGAGTGGCAAAAGTATGTGAACCTCTATGATTAGCAGATAGTTTGAAGGTGAAATTAGAGTCAGGTGTTTTCAATCAATGGGATGACAATCAGGTGTGAAAGGGCACCCTGTGTTATTTAAAGAACAGGGATCTATCAAAGTCTGCTCTTCACAACACGTTTGTGGAAGTTTATCATGGCACGAACAAAGGAGATTTCTGAGGACCTCAGAAAAAGAGTTGTTGATGCTCATCAGGCTGGAAAAGGTTACAAAACCATCTCTAAAGAGTTTGGACTCCACCAATCCACAGTCAGACAGATTGTGTACAAATGGAGGAAATTCAAGACCATTGTTACCCTCCCTAGGAGTGGTTGACCAACAAAGATCACTCCAAGAGCAAGGCGTTTAATAGTTGGCGAGGTCACAAAGGACCCCAGGGTAACTTCTAAGCAACTGAAAGCCTCTCTCACATTGGCTAATGTTCATGTTCATGAGCCCACCATCAGGAGAACACTGGCAGTGTTGCAAGGAGAACGCCACTAATCTCAAAAAAAAACATTGCTGCTCATCTGCAGTTTGCTAAAGATCACGTGGACAAACCAGAAGGCTATTGGAAGAATGTTTTATGGACGGATGAGACCAAAATAGAACTTTTTGGTTTAAATGAAAAGCGTTACGTCTGGAGAAAGGAAAACACTGCATTCCAGCATAAGAACCTTATTACATCTGTGAAACATGGTGTTGGTAGTATCATGGTTTGGGCCTGTTTTGCTGCATCTGGGCCAGGACGGCTTATCTTCATTGATGGAACAATGAATTCTGAATTATATCAGAGAATTATAAAGGAAAATGTCAGGACATCTGTCCATGAACTGAATCTCAAGAGAAGGTGGGTCATGCAGCAAGACAACGACCCTAAGCACACAAGTCATTCTACCAAAGAATGGTTAAAGAAGAATAAAGTTAATGTTTTGGAATGGCCAAGTCAAAGTCCTGACCTTAATCCAATCGAAATGTTGTGGAAGGACCTGAAGCGAGCAGTTAATGTGATGAAACCCACCAACATCCCAGAGCTGAAGCTGTTCTGTTGGAGGAATGGGCAAAAATTACTCCAAGATGGTGTGCAGGAATGATCAAAAGTTGCCGGAAATGTTTAGTTGCAGTTATTGCTGCAAAAGGGGGTCACACCAGATACTGAAAGCAAAGGTTCACATACTTTTGCCACTCACAAATACAGTATGTAATATTCAATCATTTTCTTTAATAAATAAATGACCAAGTATAATATTTTTGTCTCATTTGTTTAACTGGTTTCTCTTTATCTACTTTTAGGACTTGAGTGAAAATCTGATGATGTTTTAGGTCATATTTATGCAGAAATATAGAACATTCTAAAGAGTTCACCAACTTTGAAGCACACCTGTATATATTGTAATAAAAAACACAAGGCTCATAAAGATTTGGGGTTTTTAGCCCCATATACTGCAACAAAAAAAGGTCAATAGTTTCAAATAACTCAAAGACATAGAAGGATAGGTAGACAGACAATTTATGGGGTCGGACCGGAAATTAAACAGTGGGATGCCGGGAAAATTGTGGAGAACCTAGAGGTTAGTACACTGCCGTTGTCCCCTGGCACGACTTGTCACGGTGTGTGTCGGGTCCTTAAACTGCTCGCTGTGTGCGCGTGCGTGACAATATATATATTGCCAATCCTGCAAGGGCAGTTCTTCCACGGTGGGAAGCTGACACACTCCACTCCAGGGCTTGCAAAACACAAGTTGGAACAAGGGGCGGAGACGTTACCCTGATGCTGCCACTCGGCATCTTTCTGCTTCGTATACGGTCAACACTCCCCCCTCTGACTGGCACCCCGGTGCCTGTTGATCAGTTTCACGCACCAGCTGCTTCCTGTGGGGCCTCTCCTCCAGCCCAATCGGGTCCTTCCCCAGCTCGGGATGGACATTCCTTGGTCCCGCCTCCATCCAATCATCAGTGGGCATACAAGACAAACCATCCAATCCCTTGCCTGTCTCGGGGAGGGACTTCCAGTCTGTGGCCATCTTGCTTCCCCTCCTCTTGGTGTGGCGATGAGCCTCCAGGCAGCTCCGCAGCTGCCGCGGCTTTGTGAGCTGCACTTTCTCATCCTCGGCAGCTCTCCCGGCTGCCGTCGCGTCGACAAAGCCCTGCAGATTGGCACATGTCTGCCACCGACACGGATCCAGGCAGCCCTTGCCTGCAACACACAAAACACGCCTGGCCCGGCTGCTGGTGGGCAAGGAACTTACCTCCCGGATCCCGCCTGTCCGAGGAAACATCCTCAGCGTGGCCTCACTAGATGCAATGCCATCCCAGGCTCCTTCAGTGGTGGCGTGCTCGTAAGAGCCCGCCGCACTCTGGCTACGCTCATGGTTGTCTTCCCACACCAGGTGGGAATGGCCTTCCTGTGGTCTAGTGGCGATCCAGGGGCGAGTCTCTCTCACGGGGTTGTGTGCGTGCCGCTCATGCGGCGCGTGTGTGGGCGCACCTGCTGCGCTGGGCCATCCACAAAATTATTTGTGATGGGTCCCCACATTGCAACAGGCGGAGAGTCCCATCTGGGATGCCATTGTGGAACATGGCCCAGACACAGACAGGCAGACATCGATAGTTCACCCAACACACGTTTATTGAACTATTTACAAAGTAAGAGACACACACAACCCCAGTACTCCCCCTTACCTTCCTCCTGTCCTTCTGGGCGTCCCAGCTGGGTACCACCCCCAGCCACTCTTCACAATATATATATAAACTAGCAGAATACCCGCGCTTCGCAGCGGAGAAGTAGTGTATAACAGAAGTTATGAAAAAGAAAAGGAAAAATTTTAAAAATAACGTAACATGATTGTTAATGTAACTGTTTTCTCATTGATATGAGTGTTGTTGTCATATTTATATATATATATATATATATATATATACATACATACATGTGTACATATATACACACACACATATACTATGGGGTGCGAAACAGGCAAATACATTGATTTTCTGAATATATAAAGTCGGCGTCAGAATATATAAAGTCAAAACTTGAATATATAAAGTCATTCCCGAATATATAAAGTCACTGTCGGAATATATAAAGTCATTCCCGAATACATAAAGTCAGCGTCGGTATATATAAAGTCAAAACTTTTTTCTAAATATATAAAGTCAAAACTTGAATAAAGTCATTGCTGGAATATATAAATTCAAAACTTGAATATATAAAGTCAGCGTCAGAATATATAAAGTCAGCGCTGGAATATATAAAGTGAAAATCTGAATATATAAAGTCAGCGTTGGAATTTATAAAGTCATTCCTGATTATATAAAGTCAAAGTCAAAATATATTGATTGAAATGACTCTGAACTGAAGTAAGTTAACAAAAACGTATTCAGAAAAATAAATTAAAAAAACACTATTCGGTTAATGTTTTGAAAATGATGCATTTGCCCTGCCCAGGATTGGTTCCTGCCTTGCACCCAGTGTTGGCTGGGATTGGCTCCAGCAGACCCCCGTGACCCTGTGGTCAGATTCAATGGGTTGGGAAATGGATGGATATTGCAGCACTGACTTTGTATATTCCAACGATGACTTTATATTGTGAGCTGGAGGGCTTCGCTA
This sequence comes from Polypterus bichir lapradei, assembly GCA_026402145.1. Taxonomy (NCBI): domain Eukaryota; kingdom Metazoa; phylum Chordata; class Cladistia; order Polypteriformes; family Polypteridae; genus Polypterus; species Polypterus bichir. The sequence goes on from JANRMT010048070.1 coordinate 24,927, forward strand.
TTACGTGTGGTGATGAAACTTCACTTTGGTAACTGATCATGCTCCACTTCAATGGTCATACCGACAGAAAGATACAAACTCTCGCCTCATGAGATGGTTTCTGGGCTTACAACCTTACCGTTTCACAGTAAAACATCGACCAGATTCTGAACACGTCAACGCAGACGTATTATCAAGACTAAATGAACCTGGTACAGAGAGTCGCTTGATTCACGGAAATGTGAATAAAGCTGAGGGGGAGGGTGTGAGCTGGAGGGCTGATCGCACCCCAAGAAGATAGACGCCTCTGGGAAAACCACAACCCCTGAAACACAGACTACCCTCACATTGCTCCTTAGTTTCTCACTTGCGCCATAACGCGTAATGCAAACCTCGCGCGATACTCCGCTAACTTAAAAGCCTTGTGCAGCGCCTGTCAGTTGAAAATTGATTGTTTGCTTGCTTTTATCACTCTCTCTCTCTGCTCCTAGCGGAACTGTCATCTCTGACTTGTCATGGAGCACGTTTAAGCTCATGTGTTTGCAGTGTTTGAATAAAAACCCTTCTTGTTTCTACGACCTCCTGTGTTTCGGTGCAAATCTGTGACCCAAGCGTGACTTTATATACAGTAATCCCTCCTCGATCGCGGGGGTTGCGTTCCAGACCCCCCCGCGATAGGTGAAAATCCGCGAAGTAGAAACCATATGTTTGTATGGTTATTTTTATATATTTTAAGCCCTTATAAACTC
>JANRMT010048071.1:0-10120 GCA_026402145.1 Polypterus bichir lapradei
TATCTATCTATCTTTCTATCTATGTATGGAAGACCAGACCGGACACCACACAGACTCAGTCAAATCAGGCCAGTCCAAAGTGACCAACTTGACCACCAGAAAGCCTGGAGGACCACATGTATTCAAGAAAGGACCCCAAATCCTCAGATATCCAGTAGTGCATTCTGAGATGCGATGAGACCCCCTCACTTTCTGCACAGCTCATTTAGTTCTCGTTTTTATTCTTAGTAGATACAGGTGACATTTTTGCCCATGACTCTGCACTCGGTGTCCCAGAATATCAAAGTGTAGACATGTTTTCAGATTTTCAAATGTATTTAAAGTGAAATCTCTCTTTTCTAGACGTATTCAGGCCTTTTGCACTGACACTCCACATGGTGCTCCGGTGCCTCTTTGTTGGTGTTAATTCACCTTGAGATCTTTCCAGAACTTGACTGGAGTCCACTTGTGGTAAACTGAACTGCCTGGACCTCATTTCAGAAGGCCCATGTGTCTCTTTGTATACTGTAGAAGGTCCCACGATTTACATTGCATGTCAGGTCAGAAACGAAGCGATAACATCCAAGGACCTCTCTGTAGGCCTCCACGAACAAACTGTGGTGAGGTGTAGATCAGGGCTAGGGAAGAAAAGCATTTCTAAAGCTCTGAGTGTTCCCAGGTTCAAAGTTTCTTTATGTAGTTTGCCTTCTCAGTTTGCATGTAATATCAAGTCAAGTCAAGTTGGGGAGCAGGCACTGGTACAGCGGGTTGCCGCACCCACCAGACGACAAAACAACTCCGGATCCTGATTTGCAACCCCCCAGGCAGACGCACGGTCCAGTCCCACCCTCCAGAAATGACCCCCTATCTGCCGCTGCCAGGTGTTACGTGGGCGACCCCTTGGCCTGGTCCAGCCACTTGGGTCCCCAACAATGAGGATCCTACGAGCCAGATCACCCTCGGGTAATCGCGCCACATGTCCGTAGTGCCGTAACTGACACTCCCTCACAATGCAGGTCATGTGCCTCATTCGGGACTCCCTATGAGCAACACAAAGTGAAACCAGTGGCACCCAAGGAGAGACACAGTACCAAAGGAGTCCAGTCTTCGTCTCAGGTCACTGGATAGCGTCCATGTCTCACAACCATATATCAAGACAGGAAGCACCAGGAATCTAAAGACTTGGACCTTTGTCCTTTTACAGAGATATCGGGAGCGCCACACACCACTTTCCAGGGACCTCATGACCCCCCCATGCTCTCCCAATCCGTGTACTGACTTCACAGGAAGAGTCACCAGAGTCATGAATGTCACTGCCGAGGTAAGTAAACCTCTCAATGACGAGGTCAACACTCTCTCTGCAGACAGACACACTGCTGATGGCCGTGCCCAAGAGGTCATTAAAGGTCATTGCCAAGGTTAAGGCAGGTTAAGACAGGTTAAAGTAAGACATTTGGATAACACATAATTGCACAATTACACAATTACACAGAGACATGTGCGTTGCCTTTGTCATTCCAACAGATGGCACATCACAAACATTAGCCCCGCTTTTACAAGTCTCATACCAAATGGCATATAAAAGAGACACATACATTGCATCTGTCATTCCAACATAAAAATATTAACACTGCTTTAGCATGTAACAGAGACTAATGTATTGTATTTGTCATTCCAGTAGATGGTGCATCACAAACATTTGTAGTAATAAAATGCCTTGCATTTGTCATTCCAACAAATGGCACATCAGAAACATTAGCATTGCTTTTATTTATCTCTTACCAAATAGCATATAACAGAGACATATGCATTGCATTTGGCATTCCAACAGATGGTGCATTACAAACATCCATCTGTCCATCCATTATCCAACCTGCTATATCCTAAGTACAGGGTCACGGGGGTCTGCTGGAGCCAATCCCAGCCAACACAGGGCGCAAGGCAGGAAACATACCCCGGGCAGGGCACCAGCCCACCACAGGGCGCACACCTACACACCAAGCACACACTAGGGACAATTTAGGACCACCAATGCACCTAACCTGCATGTTTTTGGACTGTGGCAGGAAGTCGGAGCACACGGAGGAAACCCACGTAGACACGGGGAGAACATGCAAACTCCACGCAGGGAGGACCCGGGAAGCGAACATGAATATAAATCTGCGATGTAAAATATATCTACTTATATAAATATATATATCCCTCCACCAAAGCAGCTAAATGAAACAACAACAGTACAATAACAAAACCTCCCCTGCCCCTGTAAACGTATAACAAACACAACACACAAATAATAGCGATGTATGAGTACTGAATGACAATGAACGTGAAATTGAGTCCGGGTAAAATCACTGTCCAGAATACGGATGACTGATCAAAATGGAGGTGTCTGAATCTCCCGAAAAACAGAACGACCTCACCGTGCTTTCTCAGCGGATGGTGGAGTATAATGTCCAACCCCGGGGTTTCTTGGCGATGATGGTGTTGATGTGATTTCAGCAGAGTGAGAATCAAACTGGAACCGGGCGTAATGAAAAAATAGCAGAATGATGTTGATCGGATGTCTGTACTTGAAATCTCCGTCTCTCCTTTTTTTATCAATCAATCAATCAATCAACATTTATTTATATAGCATATTTTCATACAAAAAAATGTAGCTCAAAGTGCTTTACAAAATGAAGAATAGAAAAATAAAAGACACAATAAAAAATAAACATAAGTCAACATTAATTAACATAGAATAAGTAAGGTCTGATGGCCAGGGTGGACAGAAAAACAAAAAAAAACTCCAAAAGCTGGAGAAAAAAAAAATAAAATCTGCAGGGGTTCCAGACCAAGAGACCGCCGGCCCAGTCCCCTCTGGGCAATCTACCTAACATAAATCAAACAGTCCTCTTTGTATTTAGGGTACTCATGGAAGGACCTGATGATGATGGTCATGTAGACTTCTGGCTTTCAGTCCATCAATGTTGGTGCATCATGATGCTTTGGGTAGGTGGAGGTGGCACAGGCCGCCACCACAAAGAAACCGGAAAAAGAAGCAGAAGAGAGAGTAGGGGGTCAGTATGGATTTTGGTGCCACTGTGAATAGTTATAATGAAGAATTGAACATACAGAGTATCAGGATTACGTTAAAGTGAAGTTATAAAAAGGCCATGTTACAGTAATGTGTTTTCAGCAGTGTTTTAAAGTGCTCTACTGTATTAGCCTGGCGAATTCCTATTGGCAGGCTATTCCAGATTTTAGGTGCATAACAGCAGAAGGTCGCCCGCCTCACCACTTCTTTTAAGTTTAGCTTTTGGAATTATAAGGAGACACTCATTTGAAGATCTAAGGTTACGATTTGGAATATAACGTGTCAGGCATTCCGATATATAAGATGGAGCGAGATTATTTAAGGCTTTATAAACCATAAGCAGTATTTTAAAGTCAATCCTGAATGACACAGGCAACCAGTGTAGTGACATCAAAACTGGAGAAATGTTTATCTTTCTTCTTTCCCTCCTAATGGTTTTTAAAATGATGAACCGGGTGCAACTGTTAAAATCCCGGTTCTGACGTGTCCAGGGGGTCGCTGACTCCCTGCAACACCCTTCCCCGTTTCTTATTACGGGGACGACATTTAAACAGACGCACATTAGTTTAAACGGGGTGCTGAGACGAGACGCGACTGAGTGCAAACACAATACACAACAACACCTCTGTGGCCCCGCTACAAGGGGATTCATCAGAGAAGATGACTTTCCCCTCAGCAGTCCAATCCCAGAATATCAGATTGTTTTTCTTGCCTTCTTTGCTGCCCTTCTTGATACCCACCAGGCCAGCCTTCAAAAGTCTTTACCTCACTTACACCTGCCTGCTGCCATTCATGACCAAGCTCTGCCCTGGTGGTGCCCGCAGCTGAATCAACTTTAGTAGACGCGTCTGATTCTTGCTGGACTTTCTTAAGTGCCCTGACGCCTTCTTCACCTCTCTATTGTAACTCCGTCAGCGTGACAGAGTGACATCCAGCCTCGTCCCCGTTAACGAGAGGATGACATGAAATGACATCAGCAGGTCCTTTAGTGGCAGAGCTGACATGCAGTGGAAATGGGATTTTTAAGTTAATTCTCATGGCAAAGAGGGACTTTGCAATTAATTACAATTTATCTGATCCCTCGTCATAATATTCTGGAGGAGATGCAAATTGCCATCATAAAAACTGAGGCAGCAAACTTGTGTCATTCTCAAAACGTTTGGCCACGAGTGTAACGGGGAGTGAGGAAGAGAAGTGAAGAAGAGAGTGCAGGAACTGACTGGAGAAGAATGTCAGGAGTGATTGGTGACAAACGGGTATCAGCGAGAGTGAAAGGGAACGGAAGGGTACATGCAGGTGATGAGTGTAACAGAACAAGATGCAGAGGACAGAAAGATATGGAAGAAGATGATCTGCTGTGGCGACCCCTAACAGGAATACCCTGAAGATGAAAAAGGGTATCAGCAAGAGTGAAAGGGAAGGTCTACAGGATGGTGGTGAGACCAGCTATGTTATATGGGCTAGAGATGGTGGCACAGGAGACACAGCTGGAGGTGGGAGAGTTAAAGATACTAAGATTGGCATTGGGTGTGACGAGGATGGATAGGATTAGAAATGAGGACTTTAGAGGGTGAGCTCAGGTGGGACGGTTGGGAGACAAAGTCAGAGAGGTGAGATGGCATTGGTTTGGACATGTGCAGAGGAGAGATGAGGGGTATAATGGGAGAAGGGTGCTAAGGATAGAGCTGTCAGAAGAGAGGAAGGCCTAAGAGAAGGTTTATGGATGTGGTGAGAGAGGACATGCAAGTGATGGGTGTGACAGAGCAAAATGACGAGGACAGAAAGATATGGAAGAAGATTATCTGCTGTGGCGACCCCTAACGGCAGCGGCCTGAAGAAGAAGAAGAAGAAGAAGAAGAAGAAGGGTACCAGCAAGAGTGAAAGGGAAGGTCTACAGGACGGTAGTGAGACCAACTATGTTATATGGGCTGGAGATGGTGGCACAGGAGACAGAGCTGGAGGTGGCAGAGTTAAAGATGTTAAGATTTGCATTGGGTGTGACGAGGATGGACAGGATTAGAAACGAGGACATTAGAGGGTCAGCTCAGGTGGGACGGTTGGGAGACAAAGTCAGAGAGGCCAGATTGTGCCGGTTTGGACATGTGCAGAGGAGAGATGGGTGGTAAGGATAGAGCTGTCAGGAAGGAGGAGAAGAGGAAGGCCTAAGAGGAGGTCTATGGATGTGGTGAGAGAGGACATGAAGGTGATGGGTGTGACAGTACAAGATGACGAGGACAGAAAGATAAAATAATAATAATAATAATAATAATAATAATAATAATAATAATAATAAATACATTTTATTTCAAGGCGCCTTTCTAAACACCCATTGATAAAATCATAAACCCAATTAAAACATGCATTTACACATTGTCATACTCAAGTGATTGGGGGGCAACCAACGGCATAGAAACCCTCAGGAAGGGACTACCAGACAGCGCATTCATGCCTTTCTCTCTTTCTCACCAGGAAAAAATCAAGAGACAACATCCGACAAAACAAAAAATGGACTACTTCCCAACAAACACACTTTCCCCATCAGCCTCCCTTCCCCTTGGGATGACTTCATTTCCGGTCCCTTCACTGGTGTCCTCACTTCCGGCTCCCTCCAATGACGTCACCTTCATTCTGCCCCGCCTCCGTCACCCTTATTTCCCCTCCAACTGTACTTCATAAAACCTCCCTCTGGCAATTGTTTTGTTGTCCGCCATGTACTTTCCTAAGAATACGACCGGTACGTCAGTGCTAATTCTTTGCCTGAGCTGTACGCACAATACGGGGACAGTTTCCCCAACTCTTAATTGGTTTCTCTATGTCTTTCATACTTTACAACATATATACACATATCTTTCTATTACAGTATATAATAATATCCTGGGACAAGACAAGAATTTTTCCAAGAAATACTTTCCAGTCCTGCCCTCCTTTCAACCATTTCAATTAGTTTAGTGCCGGTCCCTTAGCATTTTCATTGTTTTTTTTCGGTACGTTTTCAGTAGAATAATGTCATAGCAATCGAAATTAGCTGGGTTTAAAATAATAGATCATAAAAGACCTCTCAAAAGACCCCTGGAATGGCTCATTCAGGAGAGCCCCAAAATCCTTAAAACAATTCCAACTGTTAATATAAAAACTGAAGTAAGAAACACAACCGAGAATCCCAGCACCACAGGAGCCAAACGGAGTAGGCAGGCACTCTAAAAGGGAGAATTCAACAGGAATTGGAGGCCCCATCCCCTTAGGCTCAATCTTAAAATAGAGAACAATTAGAAAATTATAAATATATATATATATATATCTATCTATACTAATAAAAGGCAAAGCCCTCACTGACTGACTCACTCATCACTAATTCTCCAACTTCCCGTGTAGGTAGAAGGCTATAATTTGGCAGGCTTATTCCTTACAGCTCACTTACAAAAGTTAGGCAGGTTTCATTTAGAAATTCTACGCGTAATGGTCATAACAGTTGACAATGTCCGCCATGTTAAACTTTCTTATTTATGGCCCCATCTTCATAAAATTTGGTAGGCAGCTTCCCTGCACTAACCGAAACTGATGTACATACTTATTTCGGTGGATTAGACGCCACTGTTGACCGCCATATTGAACTTTCCAACGGTCTTTGTTACTTATGGGCCCATCTTCAAGAAATTTGGTACGCGGGTTCCCAACGCTAACTGAATCCTATTTACGTACATATATACATCCATAGCCTGCAGCTCGGTCACCGTGTGAGGCGGCGTTGGGTCCCCCATCCCAACGCCTCCCTCGTTGTTGGCTGCCTGCCTATATAAGGCCGTCCGTCACTCAGGTCTCTTCATTCCCTTCCTTGCTTCACCACGGTATTCACGTCTCCCTGCTGATAACTGCAGCCTTTTTGTTTAATCCACGGCTTCTCCGCTGTTTTATTGTTCATTTATTACGATTATAGTTATTGTATAGGTATTTTAGACTTACTTTATATTGTTCAGGTACCCATTTCCTTTATCGTTCCAACCGTACCCCCATTAACATGTCTATCGAGGTGATCACCATTGATCAAAGAACTGTCACTTACTGAGTGGTTTCCATGCCCGGAGATGGCACCTGCCTTTTCCATTCTCTGTGTTACATATTGCACGGCCATATCAGGCTCACTCTTGATATCCGGAGGAACATTGTGTTTTATGTATTGAATGACTGGGACAGGTTCAAGGTGTGGACTGATGACAGTACAGGAGATAATTATACTACACAGGAGCACTGGAAGAGTGAAATGCTTAAGCCCTTCACCTATGGTTCTGCATGTGAGTTGATGGCTGCCGCTGAATTGTTCGGTTGTCGCTTTCAAGTGTACCGAAATGGCCAAATATTTTACACCTTTCGACAACCGCCAATGCCTCTTAAACATCTTAGACTCACAGATGACGATTTGAGCAGTGGACACTTTGATGTTTATGAATGTTTAAATGCTCAAAAGCTGGATGTGAAGTTATCGATGAAACCGTTTGTATACTTACAACACTTGACAGATGCTGAATGTCACTTCAACACAACAAGTCCTGCAAATACTGTCGTAATTGAAACAAACCATGAAACTCAAACCAATTATGACAGCAGCAATCCAAGCTGTGAGATTTGAAACAAGATTACTGTTAACATGGCCAGCTGTACGTTGCATGCTCAAGAGTAAGCTCAGCGCACAGCTTGGTCATATTACAACTGGAGGGCCGAACTGAAAACGTGGTATACAAAGAGATCCTTAACAAATAATTATTGGTATATTTTCCCTCAGTTTAAAAAGGTTTAATTTTCTTCTTAATAAAAATTTTAAGTCAGTACTTTGCTGCTGCGAAGCGTGGGTATTTTGCTAGTTTATTATAAAAGAAAACCTTGAGACAAGACGAGACTATTGCCAAGAGATTTTTTCAAGTCCCGCCCTCCTCTCCACCATTTCCGGTTCACGGCCCCCACCCGCAGTCCTCTCACCTCTCATTGGTGTGAATGCTTTTGACTCAGTTCCTGCGCTCTCAGCTCTTATAAATATTTATATAAATTTTCCTCACTTTAAGTTTCCAATAAAAGAAGACGTATTATGTCCAAATCTTATTGAAGAATTTCATCCCGAAGGGCTATCAACAGAAGAAATAAGAAAACACAGGAAATCCTAGCAGAGAGAAACGATGAAGTCAAACGAATTTACGTGAAAATTGTTGATGGGTTACACGGCAAATTAGTTAAATGCGTATCAATAGGCTCTGCTGAAACAGTTGGTGGTGATGGTGCGGAAGATGAAAACATCAACTTACAATATCATGAAGAATATCTACAACCGTTAACACTGTCTGGCCTTCCACCGCACAAATTACTGATGAAAGAAGGACGTATCGTAATGTTACTGCGTCATTTATGTCTGAGTGATGGGCTGTGCAACAGGACAAGATTAGTTGTATTCAAAATTGGTCAAACAGTTCTGACATGTCAAATATTAACAGGTGACAAGAAAGGTAATGGAGTACATCTAACATGAGACACCAAAGGAGATCTCGATATGCCAGTCGTATTAAAACCTTTACAGTTTCCCGTTAGAAGAGCTTTAGCTGTGACAATTAACAAATCACAGGGACAAACATTCGCAAAAGTCGGTTTATTTATTAGAAAGAAAGAAACGAAATTCACTCACGGGCAGTTATACGTTGCGTTGTCACGATGAAAGTCCAAACACGGAGTCAAAATTCAGTGCGAAAGACGAAAAGTTAATTCCAAATATTGTTTTTCCTGAAGTTTTACAGTAAAATTGTACGTTTAAAAAGTATTTGCGTGTTCATTTCAAAGCCAAACAGAACGGAAACGTATAACGCGATGAATACCTCTAATGCAACATGAAACAGAATTTACTTTCAATTTATTTTATTATTTTTTACTTTGGTTAATTACTCGCCGTAATGTAAAGCAGTTAGTTCTATTATACGTATGTAACAATTCCCATGAAAATCTGTTTAAATTGTACATCTGCTTCACCATACGCGAGTGGCAGAGCCGTGAAGTGGCTAGTGGGTAGCACCCACCTGGGGGTTGGCGAGCGAAGTGAGTGGGGGGGGGGGGGCGGGGGCAGATCCCTCTAGTGTAGATCTATGGAACTGAAATACAGCAATCAGAGTACAGCCTAAGGTTATGTAATTGTTGTGATGTGAGATTTTGCATATAACTTGATAAATGTTTTGTATGTCTTTATTTGTAATCTAGGCAAAGCAATGTAATTTAGTGTTACTTTGGTGAGAGGTAGTCGTGTTTGCCCCAGCCCCATACCCTCCAACCTCCCATTTACAATTAATTTTACGATAGCATTTGAGGGGATGTGTCTTAAACCAGTTTGATGAGTATTTCTCTGTTAAAGTCTTTCAACCCCCCCTGCAAGGAAGCCAGGATGTTTAACATATGGTCTTGGGGGGGTTGCAGGAGATAAGATGTTCTATTTCCCCCATTGGTCTGAGATATGGCTGTTTGGAATTGGCTTGTTTCAGAGGCCATGATGTCCTATTGGCTGTAGGGGGTTGGACAGAAAACCTATAAATTTGCTTGCTCAACCACATTCTCTCTCTTTCTCTCTCTAACCAACATATGATGAAAGAAGCATCTCTCTTGCTAACCTGTGATGATGTAGAAGTATCTTTCTCTTGTTAACAACTGATGAAGACCATCACACCATGAACTGAAGACAACACAATGAAGAGCACAGCTTCAGCCATTTTGAACAGACATGTAGCTGAAAGCTGAGCACCAATGATGCCTTAACTAGAGACATTAAGTAACTACAAGTCTGTGTGCCACCTGAGCTACACATCACCATTTTATCAGGTTGTATGGTTGCCAATATTCAAATGTACTTTGCATTTTGTTATTATTTATGAATATTATCAGTAATACATTATTTTATGTGTAACTTAACTCCTGCTTGTCTTTTTACTACATCTAATTTCCTGCGGTTATAGATATACAGTGGTGTGAAAAACTATTTGCCCCCTTCCTGATTTCGTATTCTTTTGCATGTTTGTCACACAAAATGTTTCTGATCATCAAACA
>JANRMT010048111.1:0-11118 GCA_026402145.1 Polypterus bichir lapradei
GAAGGCTGAAATTTGGCAGGCTCATTCCTTACAGCTTACTTACAAAAATTAGGCAGGTTTCATTTCGAAATTCTACGCATAACGGTCATAACTGGAACCTGCTTACGTACATACTGTATATACGGCTATAGCCTGCAGCTCGGTCACCGTGTGAGGCGGAGTTGCGTCCCTAATTGTCACGCCTCCCATGTAATTGAGTGTCTGCCCATATAAGGCCGTCCATCAGCAGCAATCCAATAGACATGCTGCCGCTAAATATTCACGGGTGAAGGACTGTGCTTATGCAAACGAGGATGAGATGGTCAGGGATAGACTGGTGTTTGGCACAAACTCAGCGAAAGTGAGAGAGTGAGAGCTACAAGGAGGGCTGAACAAGAAACGCATTACACAATTGAGAAGGCAGCAAAAGAATATGAAGCGAGTAACGCATACAAGCATTTTCATAAGTGCAGCTACTGCGGAAACAAAGCAAGGTGTAAACCTTAAGGTTAAATTAAGTTCATAGACACGCTGCCGCTGGCGTTTTGTCATACCTACGACGAATACGATATTCGCGAGATACAAGTTTAATGAGAAGACACAGGGTATAAACAAGACTTTTGATCACTTTGTAACGGGGTTAAAATTGCTGTAACGGAGTTAAAATTGCTGGTGAGGGACTGTGCTTATGCAAACGAAGATGAGATGGTCAGGGATAGAATAGTGTTTGGCACAAACTCCCTAAACGTGCGAGAGAAACTTTTAAGTGCCAGGTCTGAGCTAACATTAAATAATGCTGTGGACATCGCAAGATCACGCGAGATACCACAAGCACAGCTGAGAACCTTCGATGCATGTACTCCGAGCAGCTCAAGTGAACTGACTTTGCAGGACTGGGAAAGATAAACCCATGCATGCAGTGTGTGATGTCTCAGATAAAGAGGAAGACGAGCTGCTTATTGATGCAGTAAGACAGAAACGATCCTCTGACGCTGAACAAGCCTTTGTACACATATCAATAGGAAAGCAAGGTGTAAAGCTTAAGTTTAAATTACATTCATAGACACGCTGCCACTAAATATTTACAGGCAAATCCACAACTTAATACCGGGAATGCCTGTTAAACGAGGCACGAGTTCACGAGTACCGATTTGGGTGGTGATCACTTCAATAAATGAAACCTGTTCAAAAAGTGCATTACACAATTGAGAAGGCAGCAAAAGAATATGAAGCGAGTGACGCATACAAGCATATTCCTAAGTGCAGCTTCTGCGGAAACAAAGCACGGTGTAAACCTTAAGTTTAAATTAAATTCATAGACAGGCTGCCGCTGGCGTTTGTCATGCCTATGACGAATACGATATTTGCGAGATACAAGTTTAACGAGGAGACGTAGGGTATAACCGAGACTTTTGCTCACTTTGTAACGGAGTTAAAATTGCTTTAACTGAGTTAAAATTGCTGGTGAAGGACTGTGCTTATGCAAACGAATGGGAAGACAAGGTGTGAAGCTCAACTTTAAATTACGTTCATGGACACGCTGCCACTGGCGTTTGTCATGCCTAAGACGAATACGATATTCGCGAGATACAAGTTTAGTGAAAGGATGCAGGGTATAAACGAGCCTTTTCATCACTTTGTAACAGAGTTAAAATTATGAAGTGCATGCAGTGTATGATGTCTCAGATAAAGAGGAAGACGAGCTGTTTATTGATGCAGTAAGAAAGGAACAGCCCTCTGGATCTGAACAAGCCTTTGTAGACATATAAATAGGAAAGCAAGGTGTAAAGCTTAAGTTTAAATTAAGTTTATAGACACGCTGCCGCTAAATATTCGCAAGCAAATCCACAACTTAATACCGGGAATGCCAGTTAAACATCTTAGATTCACGAGTACCGCTTTGGGTAGAGAACACTTCGATGAATGAAACCTGTTATCTTTACAACGGTTGACAAACACGGAGTATAACTTGAACACAACACATCCTCCAAATACAAACCTGATTGAAAGAAATAATGATAATCAAATCCTTGATGACAGCAACAGTCATAACAGTGACAAAACAATTACATTGACAATCATGTTAAGTTGTTTTTGATATGTTTACTTTTCTTTTTCATAACTTCTTTAACACACTACTTCTCTGCTGCGAAGCGCCGGTATTTTGCTAGTACACTAATATAAGTTTAATTTAAAACCTTAACTTTCTAAGATTGGCTCTTACACTTCTGGCCCATAATTGTTTATGCAGAAGCAGAGACAATTAATATATTTAACTTCAATAAGAGCCATAAACGGTACTTTTATACTAACTATTCTTTTCAAATAACTAGCAATAAAACTGCAAACAAACATTTAAAAATTTCTTATTTCAAACTTTAGCTGTTTCATGAAGCAGGCACAATTTATTCTGTCCAGTGTGCTGGGTTTGGTCTGTACATAAACTCTTCTGACTGCACCTTTGGCATCTGGTATTGTCTTGATGACTCGACCCATTACCCAGGAACTGTGGGGTGCAGTATCATCTACAATTAAAACAATGTCTCCTGGTTCTAGATTTCTTCTTGATGCTAGTCATTTTTGTTGTTCTTGAAGTATTGGCAAATACTCTTTAGACTATCTTTTCCAAAACAAATTGGCCAACTAATGAACTTGCTTCCAGTTTATTTGTGTACTGGTCAAGAGGCATGTTGGGTTGTGTCTTCAATAAGAGCAAAATGATTGGGTGTGAGTGCCTCCAAACCATTTGGGTTATAAGAGGTCTTTATGAGAGGTCGGCTATTGATAATTGATTCCACTTCACACATCACTGTTTGAAGACTTTCATCGTCAAGTGTTTGTTGGTTAAGTATTGAATTAGAATCTTTCTTATGCTTCTAATTTGTCTCTCCCATACTCTACCTTGATGGGAGGCTGATTTGATTTCTTTCTTCATCATTGTGTTGCCAATTTTTTCTTGGTCAAGATTTTTAATTGCTTCTTGTAGCTCTCTTTCAGCTCCTACAAAGTTTGTTCCATTATCTGAGTGCATGATTTTAACTTGTCCTCTTTTGCAACTGAATCAGCGTATGGCATTGATGCAAGAGTCAGTGTCAAAGTTATGTGCAATCTCTATGTGTACAGTTTTGATTGTTAGACAAGTGAAAATTACTCCGTACCTCTTGACCAAACTTCATCTTCTTTTGACTTGAAAGGGACCAAAATAATCAAAACCAACATAATTATGGAGCAACGCAGAATAATAGAGTGACCCCGAAAGACTATGCAACCTTTCTTGATAGCTGTATGAGCACCATGACCAATACAGGGAGCCATGACACATTCAACAGCAACCCAAATGTCCACACTATACTCTCAAAGTTCCCATACTCCTTACGAGATAGTTGGTGAAACTCAGTTTATAAACATCAAGAAAGAGGAGATAGAGAGGCAGGTATTGATAACCTAACTACTTTTCTACATCAACAGGCTAAGATGTTGATGCATCCCATTTATGGAGATGTTCCACAAAATAGCACAGAGAAAAAAGAAAAGACCAACAAGGGTAAGTCTCCTCTTAAGAATGGCCAGAGAACAGGAAGTATTTTCACTACAAGTATTTTCAACACTGCTGAAAAAGGGATTTGAAAAAACCTTACACAAAACAGATTGTAACTTTTGCCTGTGCATTTAAAAGGCTTTATATATTCTGCAGTGACAAGCATAATCTTGCTGAATGTAGCAAAATCAAAGAACTGCCACATAAAAACAGAATTGACTTTCTAAATCTAAATAAAGGTTTATGCTTTTGTTGTCTCAAACTTGGTAAGAATTGTAAAGAAAGAATAAAGTGTCAGATACAGTCATATGAAAAAGTTTGGGAACCCCTCTCAGCCTGCATAATAATTTATACTACTTTCAACAAAAAAGATAACACTTGCATGTCTTTCATTTCCTAGAAACATCTGAGTACTGGGGTGTTTTCCGAACACAGATTTTTAGTGAAGCAGTAAGTATTTAGTTGTATGAAATTAAATCAAATGTGAAAAACTAGCTGCACAAAAATTTGGGTACCCTTGTAATTTTGCTGATTTGAATGCATGTAACTGCTCAATACTGATTACTTGCAACACCAAATTGGTTGGATTAGCTAGTTAAGCCTTGAACTTCATAGACAGTTGTGTCCAATCATGAGAAAAGGTATTTAAGGTGGTCAATTGCAAGTTGTGCTTCCCTTTGACTCTCCTCTGAAGAGTGACAGCATGGGATCCTCAAAGCAACTCTCAAAAGATCTGAAAACAAAGATTGTTCAGTATCATGGTTTTGGGAAGACTACAAAAAGCTATCTCAGAGGTTTAAAGTAGTGATGGGAGGAGTGAAGCCTCATGAAGCATCAAAACGTTAGAAGTAATTGTATCAGAAATCGTATCGAAGCTTTGAAGCATTTGGCACTCACCTCCCTAGTGAAACCTCCTGGCCATTTTCATTAACGTTACACAAACTCTTAATCCACTTCAATTACGTCTGTTAAAACTTTTATTGCTTTTACTTTTTCACTGCTATATAACTAACGCCGACAGTAAGAATGTACTATACGATAGCAAGAGTTAAACAAAATAAGACGTCTCACTCTTGTATCCCCAGCTCTTTCAATGAATATTTACTTTTGCACTGTATCATTATAATCGCTCCTGTTATTAGTATTATAATTAATCCTCATCTTTTCTTGAGATCACATTTAATAGCCTTAAATGTTTTCTTTGTTCTGATTTATTTAAAACAGAGCAGAAGGAAAATAAAGTTTTATCCCTGTAATTTGCCATGATATAAGCACATTTGAGAAAGAAAAGGTGAAAACCTTAAATAACAAATGTTATTATTTGATCAAGTATTAAGATATTTAATAATACTTTACAATATTTTGTGGAGCACAAAAGTAACAAGTCCGTCGGTGGCTCAACTGACTAAGGTGGTTGCTTTTCAAGATCTGAGCGTAGTGCAAGCTTGAGTTCGATCCGAATTAAAGACTCACCAAAATTAATAATAATAAAAAAAATGATCAGGAGTTAAATCTTTATAACCAGTTTGAACTAAATAATTTTGAAAGATACTGGTAAAGGATCGCATAAGAGATCTGTTCGGGAATCATCCCCACTTAAAATCGCCATCAAAATTTGATGACTAATTGCATAAGGCAGCTCACGTACTTAAATTAATCCATGTTCTATTCATTGTAATTTGACATCAATTAACCCCTCCATTGAATAAGGTGATAACAAACCCACTGTGGCAGATCAGGTTGAATTTGCTCTGCTGCACCAAACATTCAAAGGTGTCAATCCAGAGCACTTCAGAGAGGCTGAGAGACACAGCGCAGATCAATCACGGGCACACTGACACACACAGGACACTCCAAGGTGAGTAGTGCATGCTCGCTCTCGGTCCATGGTGGAATTTGCTGTTAAATGAAAAAAGAAAAAAAAAAAAAGAAAAACAGACTCTTTTGGGTTAAAATTCACAGTGGGTGGATGTGGGACCCAAACCCACACAAGCCTTATTATGGAGCAGCAACGCTACTGCTGCACCACTACTGTTTAACAGAGTGGATGTATGTATGTATGTATGTAATGAAAACGAAAACAATTATATATAGATGTATACTATATGACATATATGATAGTTTTACTGTCAAATAATGCAAAGAGTACGCAACGCGTGTTTTGCCCTAATTCTGGGCTCATCAGGCGTACACACTCACTGCACCCCCTCTCGGGAATCGAACCACTCAGCAGCAGTCCAGTCCTTTTTGTCTTTAGCCCAGGCGAGACGCTTCTGACGCTGTCTCTTGTTCAAGAGTGGCTTGACACAAGAAATGCGACAGCTGAAACCCATGTCTTGCATACGTCTCTGCGTGGTAGTTCTTGAAGCACTGACTACAGCTACAGTCCACTCTTTGTGAATCTCCCCCACAGTTTTGAATGGGTTTTGTTTCACAATCCTCTCCAGGGTGTGGTTATCCCTATTGCTTGTACACTTTTTTCTACAACATCTTGTCCTTCCCTTTGCCTCTCTATTAATGTGCTTGGACACAGAGCTCTGTGAACAGCCAGCCTCTTTAGGAATGACCTTTTGTGTCTTGCCCTCCTTGTGCAAGGTGTCAATGGTCGTCTTTTGGACAACTGTCAAGTCAGCAGTCTTCCCCATGATTGTGTAGCCTACAGAACTAGACTGAGAGACCATTTAAAGGCTTTTGCAGGTGTTTTGAGTTAATTAGCTGATTAGAGTGTGGCACCAGGTGTCTTCAATATTGAACCTTTTCACAATATTCTAATTTTCCGAGATACTGAATTTGGCACTTTCATTAGTTGTCAGTTATAATCATCAAAATTAAAAGAAATAAACATTTGAAATACATCAGTCTGTGTGTAATGAATGAATCTAATATACAAGTTTCACTTTTTGAATGGAATTACTGAAATAAATCAACTTTGTCATGATATTCTAATTTTATGACCAGTATCTGTATGTATGTATAATATATATACTCAGCAAAAAAAGAAACGTCCTCTGACTTTCAACTGTTTTTACTTTCAGTAGACTTAATGTGTAAATATTTGTATGAACACTAAAAGAGTCAACACCATAAGACATAAACTAAAAATGTTTCACAATGTGTCCCTGAATGAAGGGAGGCTCAAAATCAAAAGTACCAGTCAGTATCTGGTGTGGCCACCAGCTGCTTGAAGTACTGCAGTGCATCTCCTCCTCATGGACTGGACCAGATTTGTCAGTTCTTGCTGTGAGATGTTACCCCACTCTTCTACCAATGCACCTGCAAGTTCCTGGACATTTCTGGGGGGAATGGCCCTAGCCCTCACCCTGCGATCCAACAGGTCCCAGACGTGCTCAATGGGATTGAGATCTGGGCTCTTCGCTGGCCATGGCAGAACACTGACATTGCTGTCATGCAGAAACTCACGCACTTTTTGCCACTCCTGTCTGGTCCAGCGAAGGTGGGTTTGTGCCCATAGGTGGCGTTGTTGCTGGTGATATCTGGTAAGGACCTGCCTTACAACAGGCTTGCAAGCCCTCAGTCCAGCCTCTCTCAGCCTATTGCGGACAGTCTGAGCACTGATGGAGGGATTGTGTGTTCCTGGTGTGACTCGGGCAGTTGTTGTGGCCATCCTGTACCTGTCACGCAGGTGTGATATTCGGATGTACCGATCCTGTGCAGGTGTTGTTAAACGTGGTCTTCCACTGCGAGGATGATCAGCTGTCCTTCCTGTCTCCCTGTAGCGCTGTCTTAGGCGTCTCACAGTGTGGACATGGCAATTTATTGCCCTAGCCACATCAACAGTCCTCATGTCTCTGCAGCATGCCTAACGCACGTTCACGCAGATGAGCAGGGACCCTGGGCATCTTTCTTTGGGTGTTTTTCACAGTCGGTAGACAAGTCTCTTTAGTGTCCTGCGTTTTTAGAACTGTGACCTTAAATGCCTACTTTCTGTAAGCTGTTAAGGTCTTAACGACCATTCCACAGGTGCATGTTAATTAATTGATTATGGTTAATTGAACATGCATGGAAAACATTGTTTAAACAATTTACAATGAAGATCTGTAAAGTTATTTGGATTTTTAAAACATTATTGTTGAAATACACAGTCCTGAAAAAGGGACATTTCTTTTTTTGCTGAGTATATATATATACTAATAAAAGGCAAAGCCCTCACTGACTGACTGACTCACTCACTCACTGACTCACTCACTCACTGCCTCATCACTAATTCTCCAAGTTCCCGTGTAGGTAGAAGGCTGAAATTTGGCAGGCTCATTCCTTACAGCTTACTTACAAAAGTTGGGCAGGTTTCATTTCGAAATTCTACGCGTAATGGTCATAACTGGAAGCTATTTTTCTGCATATATTGTAATGAAGTTGAGCTCAAAAGCCGTGGGGGCGGAGTTTCGTGTGACATCATCACGCCTCCCACGTAATCACGTGAACTGACTGTCAACGCAGTGTGTATAATTGAGAAGGCAGCGAAACAATAAGAAGCGAGCGAGTGACATATACTACCATATTCATGAGTGCTGCTACTTCGGAAAGAAAGCAAGGTGTAAACCTAAACTTTAAATTAAGTTCATAGACAGGCTGCCGCTGGCGTTTCTCATGCCCACGGGTAATGCGGGATACAAGTTTAATGAGAGGACGCAGGATATAAACGAGAGTTTTGATCACTTTGTAACTAAGTTAAAATTGCAGGTAAAGGGGTGTGCTTATGCAAATTCCGAGAGACTATGTTTGTGGGGGATTGACAGTTAAGGCGGGTGGGGGAGTCACGTCATCATCTCCCCTCGCATTTACCTCATTTCACTCTGAGCTGAGCTCCGCGGCTAACGCCGTCTTCCGAAGCAACTTCGTCACACTGCCACCAAATACTCACAGAAAAATCCACAAGTTAATACACACGCTGTCTCTAGAGTTTCTCCACACTGAATCCTCCAGGCACTACTTACAAAAGGTTACATTGACAATCGTCTTACGTTATTTTTAAAATCTTTCCTTTTCTTAGCACAAGCACAGCTGAGAAGCTTCGTTGCATGTGCTCCATAACGCGTTAAAAAATAATGAATTTAATCACACTTTGAATTACAAGCAAAGGGGAACTTTTGTCAATGCATGATTTCCTGGTACACCGATTACATTGATCAGCGCATCCCGATTCATTTTACCCTCGCACCACCTTGGTTTGAGAAGAAGTATGAAAAAAATATGAGGTTAACACAGAAAAACAGATCACCAATTCAAGCTTTATGAATAATCGATTCACCATCAATAATTGTTTTGGTAAAGCCATACTCAGTGTAATCCTCCTTCCATTTTATAATTTTTCCGCCACTAGCCATGATTAAATGAACGGTAAAAAAGTAAGAGCGAAGCGAGGGTGACTTATTTAGGCAGGCATATATATGACAGCAACACTCATGACAATGTCAATCATGTTACGTTATTATTAAAATGTTTCCTTTTCTTTTTAACTACTTCTTTAACACACTACTTCTCCGCTGCGAGGCGTGGGTATTTTGCTATATATTATATATATATATATATATATATATGAATGACCTCCAAAGAGCGCTGAGACTTTTGATATCGTGAACGTGTCTGCAAAAACTGGGGTCTCCTGCCCAGCAAAAGTCGAGCAGCCGGCGCGCGCGCATAGCTGTGCCGGCCTTTGAGACGCTGACTGCGCTTTTGCCTTAAGTCAAAGTGAGCACTTTTAATTTTTTTCATCCTCCCCCTGAGCTATAGCCCAGACAAGTGCAAACACGGGAACCCTTTTCTACACCGCGGCAAACTAATATTAAGGCGATTCGCACTTTCTTTTGCATGTCTACGATTATGAGGTCGTCAGCTCGGATTATGAAGACACGCACACGAGTGGAGGACTGACAGTGCCATCACAGCCGATTAATGGCAGGGACGTCTCACCAGTCTACACAAGACCCACCGCGACTGTCCCCAAAAGGCGATCATAACGTCAGCAAACACATCTCTCTATACTATATAAAAGAAAAAGGCAACTTTCCTTTCTTTACACCTTTTTTCCTTTTATCCCAAACCAAAGCCTTTCTCTCTTAACACTGCAGAGGACACAAAACTAATTTTCTTTAATTGCTGGTAATGCTGGTAAGGCACATTACCAGAGGCAGAAATTTGAACGTTCACATAGAAAATGTAATTTCTATACCACAGCCGTCGTGTAGCACCTTTCAAAAGGGATCTACTACCGAGAGATGATCCATATACATTTTAGCTGCTGTTAGTACTACTTACCTGTTGTGTCACATAGTCTTTAAAATGTAGTTTACCCACAACCACTCCAGAAGTGCTCAATGTACCTGTACTTCTTAAAACGTTAATGTTTTACTGTTTAATAACTTATAGACTATATTTTATTATTTTTCCCTTGCACTCAGTGACCAAAGCTATACACACACATATAGACACATACATATATATACCTGTGTGTATGTTTGTATGCATGTGTGTATATATATATATATATATATATATATATATATACATATATACACACACACACACACACACATAATTTGTGTGTGTGTATGTATGTATGTGTGTGTATATATGATGTAGATAGGTATGTGTGTATATATATATATATATATATATATAATGTGTATATGTAGATATGTATATAGATACGAGGTGTGGCAGAAAAGTAATGAGACTGATTTCTTATTTACCAAAGTTTTTATTTTTTTTCAAACATCAATGTTATCCCCTTCAAAGTAGTTCCCTTGGGCAGCTACACACCAATGGAGACGTTGTTCCCACTGTTGGTAGCAGCGCTGGAAGTCTTCAACCGGTATGGTCTTCAGCATGTCCGTTACACTCTTTTGGATGTTTTCTAAAGTCCCGAAATGACGTCCTTTGAGGACATTTTTCAGTTTAGGAAAAAGGAAAAAGTCACACGAACTGAGGTCAGGTGAATAAGGGGGCTGGGGAACCACAGGAAGGCCTTTTGAGGTCAAAAATTCTGTTATGGAGAGAGCAGTGTGACATGGGGCGTTGTCATGATGGAGCATCCATTTGTCTGCAATGTCTGGTCTCGCGCGAATGACCCTTTTTCTTGCCGATTCTCCAAGCTTAACACAAAATTTAATGGCACAACGTCGCTCCAAATTCCGCTGTTCCATTTTGCATGACGCACAACCAAAAACACAACTTCGCTAATAGCAGTCACAAAAATCACGTAGTTAAGGGAAGGAGTTGAAACTCACACTGAGCTATGGGAGGGTACTGATACACATGCTCTATCAAGGACAACAGCGCAGCGTTGCCAGATCGCTTGCAGTGTTGCCAGTCTCATTACTTTTCTGCCACACCTCGTACGTATATATGTATATAGATATGAAGATATGTATGTATATATATATATATATATTTATTATATATATGTAGACTCAAACCCATTATGACAGCAGCAATCCAAGCTGTGAGAAAACAGTAAAAAGGAGGCGTGTCAGACATTGTGGTACATTTTCTGATGCAGCAAGACGAAAAAACAACTTTGTGACGCTGCCGCCAAATACACAAAACAATTACTTTGACAATCATGTTACGTTATTTTTAAA
>JANRMT010048175.1:0-19014 GCA_026402145.1 Polypterus bichir lapradei
TACCTACACGGGAAGTTGGAGAATTAGTGATGAGTCAGTCAGTCAGTCAGTCAGTCAGTCAGTCAGTCAGTCAGTCAGTCAGTCAGTGAGTGAGTGAGGGCTTTGCCGTTTATTAGTATATATATATATATATATATATATATATTTATATATATCAATCAAAATACCCACGCTTGGCAGCGGAGAAGTAAAAAGAAAAGGAAACATTTTAATAATAACGTAACATGATTGACAATGTAATTGTTTTGTCATTGTCATGAGTGTTGCTGGCATATTTATATATATATACTAGCAAAATACCCGCGCTTCGCAGCGGCGAAATACTGCCTTAAAATTTTTATTAAGAAGACAATTAAACCTTTTTAAAACTGAGGTAAAATATACCAATAATTATTTGTTAAGGATCTCTTTGTATGCCACGTTGTCAGTTCGGCCCTCCAGTTGTCATATGACCAAGCTGTAGCTGTGCGCTGAGCTTACTCTTGAGCATGCAACGTACAGTTGGCCATGTGAACAGTAATCTTGTTTCAAATCTCACAGCTTGGATTGCTGCTGTCATAATCGGTTTGAGTTTCATGGTTTGTTTCAATTACGACAGTATTTGTAGGACTTGTGTTGAAGAGACATTTGGCATCTGTCAAGCATTGTAAGTATACAACCAGTTTCATTAATAACTTCACATCCAGCTTTTGAGAGTTTAAACATTTCTAAACATCAAAGTGTCCACTACTAAAATCGTCACCTGTGAATCTAAGATGTTTAAGAGGCATTGGCGGTTGTCCAAAGGTGTAAAATATTTGGCCATTTTGGTACACTTAAGCATTTCACTCTTCTAGTGCTCCTGTGTAGTATAATTATCTCCTGTACCGTCATCAGTCCACACCTTGAACCTGTCCCAGTCATTCAATACATAAGACACAATGTTCCTCCGGATATCAAGAGTGAGCCTGATATGGCCGTGCAATGTGTAACAAAGAGAATGGAAAAGGCAGGTGCCATCTCCGGGCATGGAAACCACTTGGTAAGTGACAGTTCTTTGATCGATGGTGATCACCTCGATAGACATGTTAATGGGGGTACGGTTGGAATGATAAAGGAAATGGGCATCTGAACAATGTAAAGTAAGTCTAAAATACCTACATAATAACTATATTCGTAATAAATGAACAATAAAACAGTGGAGAAGCCGTGGATTAAATAAAAAGGCTGTAGTTATCAGCAGGGAGACGTGAATACCGTGGCGAAGCAAGGAAGGGAATGTAGAGACTGGAGCGACAGACGGCCTTATATAGTCAGGCAGCCAACAACGTGGGAGGCGTTGGGATGGGGGACCCAACGCCGCCTCACACGGTGACCGAGCTGCAGGCTATGGACGTATATATGTACATAAGTAGGATTCAATTAGGTTTCCATGCACGGAGATGCATTTCCATTCTCTTTGTTACATATTGCACGGCCATATCAGGCTCACTCTTGATATCCGGAGGAACATTGTGTCTTATTATTGAATGACTGGGAAAGGTTCAAAGTGTGGACTGATGATGGTAAAGGAGATAATTATACTACACAGGAGCACTATAAGAGTGAAATGCTTAAGCCCTTCACCTATGGTTCTGCATGTGAGTTGATGTCTGCTGCTGAATTGTTCGGTTGTCGCTTTCAAGTGTACCGAAATGGCCAAATATTTTACACCTTTCGACAACCGCCAATGCCTCTTAAGCATCTTAGATTCACAGGTGACGATTTCAGTAGTGGACACTTTGATGTTTATGAATGTTTAAACTCTCAAAAGTTGGATGTGAAGTTATCGATGAAACCAGTTGTGTACTTACAACGCTTGACAGATGCCAAATGTCACTTCAGCACAAGTCCTGCAAGTACTGTCATAATTGAAACAAACCATGAAACTCAAACCGATTATGACAGCAGCAATCCAAGCTGTGAGATTTGAGACAAGATTACTTTTCACATGGCCAACTGTACGTTGCATGCTCAAGAGTAAGCTCAGCGCACAGCTTGGTCATATTACAACCGGAGGGCTGAACTGACAATGTGGTATACAAAGAGATCCTTAACAAATAATTATTGGTATATTTTCCCTCAGTTTAAAAAGGTTTAATTTTCTTCTTGACAGAAATTTTAAGGCAGTACTTCGCCGCTGCGAAGTGCGAGTATTTTGCTAGTCTGTAATAAATGTAAAACCAACTGTAAGCTTAGAATACCAATTCTTCATTGGAACATTGAAAAATCTTTGTTATACATGTTTAATTATTCCATCCATCCATCCAGGGTCGCACCAGTCCCAGTATGCATTGAGTGCAAGGCAGGAACAGTACCTGGATGGGGTGCCAGCTCATCGCTACCACTGTGCCACCATGCCCCCACATATTTAATTATATTAACAGTATACATTATTTAAATGAAGTTAACAATTTATTTGTAAAATGTAGTACACATACTTCAATGCATTTCATCATAAAAATGAGATAAGTATACATTGTAGTATTCTAACAGCACACAGCTCCAAGTGGATTCCTTTTAAAAGCCAGTCATAATCATCTATAAATACATATTTTCTTCTATTGAACTGAGTTAAATTCCTTTATTGTCATTGTATGGTACAATGAGATTCAAAATGCAAGTCCTCCATAAACTTATTTTCCTGTAAAATGATTAAAATGATAATAATTAAATAAAAACAATGAAAAATATACAATATGAAAGCATAAGTACAATATACATGTACATATAGTGCAGATAGTACAAATGGTTCATAAAGTGGCTCTGGTTGTGCAATATTATAGTTGTAGTGCAAGGTTACAGTGAGGTAACTGTAATTATAAGTAGAAACAGCTCTGCCGTGAGCACTTGATGGACTGATTGAGTGCATTTATAACTCTTGGGATGAAACTGTTTCTGAGCCTCAAGGTCTATGCAACAAAGGCTCTGAACCATTTGCCAGATGGGAGTTCATATAACTGTGGCATTCAGATGCTTGTAGCTTTCCCGAGGATTGTGTGTGCTATAAACATCCTCCAGGGCTGAAAGCCATATCTTCTATGCTCTCAACACAACTCATGCAGCTGTGATACAACACACAAATACAATAAACAGGTTAGAATACTCTCTTTGGTGCACTGGGAGTAACAACACTAAAGCAGCTATGATATTTGGAATAGTTTGGTCATTCTGTGCATCATTATATTGTTACAGAATGATTACAATCATCCATCCATTATCCAACCCGCTATATCCTATTACAGGGTCACAAGGGTCTGCTGGAGCCAATCCCAGCCAATACAGGGTGCAAGGCAGGAAACAAACCCTGGGCAGGGCGCCAACCCACCGCAGTGATTACAATCAAGTGCCTTAAATTTGTAAATGATATTCAATTAATTTCAGTGTATAATAAAGCCTGCATCATTAATGTGAATCTGAAAAAGAAAGGCAGACCTCAGAAACAGTAGCACTGCTTTGATCCCGGAGTACTGCCCTGTATTATCGTGGTATTTCCCTCTACTTGCCCTTTTACCTGTTTTCCTCAAGGGTAAGTGTTCTCGTCAAGTTCGTTATCAGGTTGGTCTACTGTTGCACTTTAAGATGAACACACACACACATAGATAAACACACACACAGACCCTAACCACAACAGTGCCCCATGAATGACATACACACGCTGTTTAACCCTTAGCACTTTAAATCACACAAGTACTATAGGAATAACAGCCTGTCATTCAGCACTTCAAGAGACTTACTTATTTTCGGCACGAACAACAATATGATGTTTTAGTGATATCTCAGACCTAAATATTACTTTTGGTCTACAAGAATACATTTAAACATACAAAGACTCAGCACTCTTGACTATAGGCCATTTATCAGCCAAGAAAACCTTCTTTATCGTATTTGTCCCTTCTGTTGAGTAGCGCTCTCACTCTCAGCCTTATAAACCTCGCAGCACAGAAATTGTGGCAAAAATCTGGCTGTCACCAGGTGCTCAAAGAAATCTAACTTATTACTTCAATCACTCTAGACATTAAGACAAAGCATTGAAAGTTAAAAGCAGCATGGTATTTATTACAAGAATAATAATACCACAAGAACAAAGAATACTAGAAAATAGGTACTAATGGAAAGTCTGAATATATAGTCTTTAGAAAAAGCTTACGAAAAAGTTACAGATGACAAGGATGAATGTCCCAGGGAGGCATTTGATTTGGCAATCGATGTTCATGATGCCTTTCTGATGACCGATGCCGTCTTCGTCCATTCCTCTTCTTCTTCTCGTCCTTCTTCTTTGCTTCTTCTCTTTGCTTCTCCTTGCTTCTTCTAATCTTGCTTTTCAAACCAAGGCATATTTATTATGAAATGTCATGCCTTGGTTTCACAACACATGCACCTGATTGGCTGGCTATCAAAATGATTGATGAATTAATTCACTGTCCGTTTTCCCACACAAGAAAACCTTTGATGTACTCTGAGGTATCAGTAGTTCTTCCTGTCCCAGGCTGTAAACCAAACTGTTGTTCCAGATCTCCATCCATAAAGTAATCAATAGCCTGAGGTATCAGCTCAGCATTCTTTCCCAGGTAAACCAAACTGTTGTTCCAGATGTCCATCCATAAAGTAATCAATAGCCTGAGGTATCAGCCCAGCATTCTTTCTAAGCTATGAACAAGTGTTATAAAAGTAAGGACTAAGGGAAGAAAACCTGCTTTAATTTGTCTTTGTTCATCTGTTGTCTTGTCTGAAACAAAATATCATGGAAACCAAAATGTACAGATTTTATACACCACAACACGGCCGTTTGCTAAACCGAGCAGAAAAGTGCATATACATGGTGGGAGGCTACCATCAAAATGTGCGTGGCTTCATGCAAAGTTTAGTTTTTATACATCTTACTGTGAGTGTGGAAATGGGCAGACGCAACAGTTTTGGTCTGTAAAATTTTTCATAAATGTCATACTAATGATCAAGCCTTTGTAGTAGCTGTGTTTGGAACTATTTTGAAACCTCTCAATAAATGCAGCTACACACAGATTCTTTAAACCAGGTTTCTCTGTTGTCCTGTTTTGAGTAAGCATCCAGCATAACATTCTACAGCATGTTGTATGTACATTTGCAAAAGCAGCATTATTGAAGCACCTCAGTTTCGGCTTCAGTGGCACCAGGCACCGGTTACACCAAAGATGCTAGTTGGTGAATGAACCAATTAGATAGTGTGTTTCGACTCTGTACAGACTGACACAGTTAGCGTCAGTTAAATATTACCTGCTACAAAACAAAAACACCCATGACTAAATCACTTAAAAAAAAATAGTACCCATCAATAGGGCAAAGGCTGATTCTTTATTTTGATGATTTTACACAGGACAAAAATGTTGCAGGAAAAAGAAAGAAGTGGTCAAGAGTTCAATGTTAATAACATGAGCTCCATTCCAACAATGTCAGACCACTGTAAGTTGGACTGTAAAATGGAGATCACAGTTTTTGTATGCTACTTTTAAATAAAATAATCTTCA
Source organism: Polypterus bichir lapradei (assembly GCA_026402145.1). Taxonomy (NCBI): domain Eukaryota; kingdom Metazoa; phylum Chordata; class Cladistia; order Polypteriformes; family Polypteridae; genus Polypterus; species Polypterus bichir. The sequence continues at coordinate 5,523 of JANRMT010048175.1, forward strand.
ATAGATACTGTATGTTCTTTGTGTGTTTTTGTATGCTGCTTTTGAATAAAACAATTTCCAAGCTGCTTTTTAATAAAACTAATTTTAACAGATATGTTGTGTCATATTACTTAAAAAAATGTTTTTTTTCTTTCAAAACACTGTCGTGCTTCAATCAAGGTCCTAGTTAGAAACTAACATAAATATAATTCTTTTTAAGCAGTAAACATCTTGGGTCCAGAAACGTTCTAGCAGTTTCATATTACTATAAATGAGTTTAATGCCTAACTGATTTTGCAGGCAGCTAATATCAGTATACAGAGATTCCTAACCCAGTTCACAGATATTGGCTAAACTATTGATTTTGTCTGAAAGCCTATGGATAATGTACCAAATAATCATTTTATGGAATACTCCACAGTTTGAAAAAATCTCAACAGAGTTGCAGAGCCTGATGATGCCTCTATCTAGGTAGCCAAGTTCATGACAGCATAAAAAGTATCAGCAAACTTCAGCAATGTGTTGACTTGAATTAAGTCAATAAAGTCATTGTTCTTGATAAATGCATATTTCTGCCACAGCTAATAACACATTTCCTTGGTTCTCTTGTTTTAAGCATGCTACACCTTGCACAAGTCTGTTTACCAGTTTTATGTACGATACTACCTGTTTTAGCCAAAACCAGGGGATGTTAAGGATAAACTTGACACTGAACAATATGATTATAAAAAAGAAGTTTAGGAGCACATGCGAGCAACATTACTTCTCCATTGGCCCCAGACTAATCCAAACAAACCACACACAACTGTTAATAAAAAAAATGTAGTCAGTGCATTTAAATGAAAAGAGAGAAAATCAATCAATAGTGTCATAAATACTTATCATTACATAAACAAATATTTAACACACAAAATACAATACAGTATAGAACACAATCACAACACAAAGCTGTCCTTAATGAAATTAATGAATTATTTTAAAAGTATCCTGAACTATTGATTGCCTAACTGAATAAAGAGAAAAACAGAGGAGTGGGCATAGTTTATGTAAGTAAAAGTTACTCATCTGAATGATAAAGAATGGAAATAGATGACCCTAACAACAGGGATTTACAAGGTTTCACATTCTCTTCTAAAAGAAATAACTTAAAAAATCATTAAGATCTATGTTTAGTTCATATAAGGAAAGTAATTTTACCTGATTTTCTGCTTTTTACTTCTCTTTCTAAAATGCTAGTCTTTCATTCTCCTAATTGAATTAAAAAAATCCTTCCTGGGTAGACTCCTCCATTTAGCACACACTTCTATTTGAAATATATCCTTTTTCTATCATTATGTCTGTCTGAACTAGTGGTAAGACTAACTCCTTCATATACTGATGAAAAAAATGGTCACACTTTTGCACATTGCATCATTTAAATAATGATTCACAATGCAATTTCTAAAAATGTTTTTGAACTAGCTCAGAGTTATTTTAACTAGAAAACAAACATATACAAATACTTGGATGTCATTGTAGTGCTGTCAGTATTTATTTACAGTATCTTCTGTGTCATCTGAAACAATGTACCCCCATAAATGTGAAGATATGCATAGTCAGTGTGTGCGAAAAAATAACTTTTTATTCTATTCTGGCCTTATCAGAGCCTAGCTCAACCAAGACATTAGCTTTATTTTTAGGTTGCTACTACCACCATTTGTACAGTATTGTGCTGACATTACAATTCCACTAAAGGCTTTTTTGAGAAAGGAAGCATAGTGGGCAACATCAAGCAATTCATTGCATTTAACACTTCAGACAGAATAATAAACAGTCAGCAGATGTCTAGCTGCAGTCAAGAACAGTCAGTAATATTAAAAGTGACTTGACATTTGCATAATTACAATATGCAGAAGACAGTAGAATAAAGATCATGGTATGCTCAGGTGTGTAAGCTACACTACCTCAAAAAATGGGATCCCATTTTTTTCAGTGTAAACAAAGAAAGATTTAAGGAGACACACTTCAAGTATTGAGAATAATTTCAGTTTATGCCAGCTGTTACCTTTTCAGGAAAGACACACAGTAAAGCAAGTTTAAAGACATTTTTTTTAGTATTTCTTCACACAAAAAATATAAATATGTGAAACATGGAATCTAGATGTGCAGTTAGAAAAGCAATTTGTATTCTCGTGCAAATGGTGTGCTCTCAAAACCTGGTTATGAGTCTGTAAAGCATCATCCAATTCCTTTCATTGACACTTTGTTACTTGCTCTTCCTCAAGCATTACCATAGGTTTAGAAAAAACAACAAAGACTAAAGAAGAGAACGATGGTTCCATATAAGAATTTTCCCTTCTAGTAAAGATATTATTGTTTCAAAAAACTTAATACCCATAGAAAGAGAAGCTTCTATCAGAAAAGGCACCCTGTAACAGTGATTAAAATACATTATATTATATTGCTCATATTCATTCCACTTAATGTTCCATTAATACATCTATAATATGCAATGTAACAAATTACCAACAAATTAGTGTTGAAAAAGTGGACTAACAGTAGAAAGCTAAAACATTTTATTTAAGAAGCAAGCCACTTAATGAGTTAATATACTGTGTGCATATGTATTTTATTAATGACACTGAGATTCCAGCTATAACCAATTAGTCCTTGTTAGGTTACTAAACCTCACCTGAACTCAATTTTTTGTTATAATGTGTACATCCATTTACAATCTCTGAAAACATTTATAAATACAGTATAGCTGAAATAAAACCAAATAACTTGCAGCAAGAAAGTCACATTGCAACATATAGTTACATGTGTAATGCAAGTGCACAGAAATTAAAATACACTGTATATTTAAATACAAATGAGTACAGGAGCATCTTCCTGAAAAATGCTTAAATAGTGCTCAGGAAGTAATTATCAACAGGCACTAAAATAAAAAAAAAAAACTCATTGGGAATGGCTACCCTGTACTGCATTACAGAGGACTGTTAGAATGAAAACAAGCAATGGTGTCTGGCACATTAAATAGAATATAGTGCTCGGTAATGCAGAGACATCTGGAGGCCACCACAGGAATGTCTAGGGAGATGGAAAAAATTTTGACCCTTCAGATTGTTGTAAGGCCTAAGAGAAGGTTTATGGATGTGGTGAGAGAGGACATGCAGGTGATGGGTGTAACAGAGCAAGATTCAGAGGACAGAAAGATATGGAAGAAGATGATCCGCTGTGGCAACCCCTAATGGGAGCAGCCGAAAGAAAAAGAAGAAGAAGAAGTGATTCTTCAGATTGCACTGGACGTAACCTTATGGTGGGGTTTCCAGTGCCTGCTGAGTTTGGATTCAAAATATGTGTTGGGGCAATGGCTTAGTTGGCAAGGAGACAGTGCAGCCACAGTTTGTTGAAAGTGCAAACTGTGCATGGGAGAGTGTTTCATATGACTGCAAAAAAGTAAAGCACCCACCAACAACAGACAGAAATGTGAACTTGTATTTTGTGACCCATTTTGGCATCTAGGGTTTCTTTTACTTTTCTGTTTCTTTTGATATTTAAAGTTATTCCTTTGATTAGCACTCATTTATATGTTTCAATTAAAATATTTTTGATAATGATGAGGATGTTAATTCTCTTTTTTAAGTAAGTTTAAGCAGTATTGATTTTAAAAAATCCTGTGTATGTATATATATATATATATATATATATATATATAAAAATTCCTGGAGAGAGACAGTAGGGCGACGAGACATGATCTTTAGGTTAAGATCACGGAAAACATTTAAAAGACCCGCAAGACTAAAGAGATTGGCCACGGAATGTCTCGCGGGGACCTTAAACATGAGACTTTGTGCCAAGAGATTGACCCAGGACCGTCTTGCGATGACGTAGAACATGAGATTCTTGCAAGACACACCCTACTTACAACCAAGTAAGAGCATGGGCAGCAACACACTCAGTCGTGTTTTGGCTTTGAGCACACACAGATCCAGGGCTCTCAGCGCATATAAAGTGTAGAAGAACAATACGTTATAAATGAAATGTAGACGACTAAGCGAAGAAGAAAGCAGCGCGGAGAAAAGAGACTCAAAAGCTTTGGAGAGACAAAAAAGAAAAACAAAATCTAGGTGCAAATTCAGAAAATAAGGAAAGTAATTATCAAACCGGAACAAATGGAATTGAAAAAAAAGCATGTCCAATCTGGACATTGGCGCTATACACATGCAGAGCAGGTTAGAGATTATGAAAGCAGTGGAATTCGAAAGGCTCAAAAAAAAAAAAAGTTGGCGCGATACACATGTGGAGAAAGTTAAAGAATATGAAAGTAAGAAAATTAGAAAGTATAAAAAAAAAAGAAAGTAAAGATTGCAGTAGTGCAAACAAACGTAAATTATTACTCGAAAAAGGGAAAATAATCACCACGGACCAGGTGTCATTGAAACAAAAGCAGGTCAGAAATAAAAGACAGAGTAGAAAACAAAGTAAAACGTCATAAAGAGGTTAAAAAACAAGGGGGCCAAACACATGCAGAACATGTTAGAGATAATGAAAACTGGAATTCAAAAGACTCAAAAAAAACATAGGCGCAAAACACATGCAGAGCAAGATATAGAATATGAAAGCAGCAAACAACGACAGTGTCAAAACAAAAAAAATAAATATCACATTAGTGCAAAGAAAGAGAAATTATTACTTGGAGAAATAACAAAAAGGCGAATACAGATCGAATATATGGACATAGGTGATGTGTCAGAAATATGTAAATATTGTAAGGCTTTGAAGTTTAAGTCAAGAATTTCAAAAACGTAGTTTACCTCACATGCATTTATTGGTTACTTTGCAAAAAGAATTATTAACTGCTGATGATGTAGATCGTTTTGTCTGTGCTGAAATTCCAAACAGAGAAACCTATCTTGAATCATGGTACAAAGTCATTAAACACATGTCTCACTGAGTTCATTAAAAAGATTCAGCACATTGGGACTCGAAAGATTCCATATATTGTTTCAACAGAAGTTCTGAAATAAAAGTGAAACTAATGAAATAGCAACAATTCAAAGAAAAAAAAAATATTAAAAGTGTGTATGCGGAAAAACAAAAACCGAGGTTTGGCAAGCGAAGCAAGCAGGGGGCGAATATATACTGTATATATGAGGCACACTCATAGACATATTGTCATTTTTACTGAAACAGTATGTAGCACAGAAGAGACACCTGCTTGAGTAAATAAATAAATATTGTTCAGTGACTGTTAAAAAACTATATTTTACTCCAAGGTCTTAGACTTGCACTGTCCAAGTACAGATGTACTGTTTATTCTTATTTTAGATTATCTCTTTGTCCATCTAATCTATTGTAAGGGAAAAGAAAAAAAAGTGTTTCAAACTGCCTGCCTGTTAAGCTAGAACATCCTGACTTCATTTGTATCCATATATTTTGGATTAGAATATTAGATCATATATAACATTTAACTATGTGCTTTGCTCTTTAATAGCTTTACATATCATAAGTCTTATTTCTTATACCTAGGACTTTTAATATGTTTAACTAGTTTGAAACTTTACATAATACTTAATTCAGAGATGTATTTCAGATGTATCTCATCTATCTAAAGCTGATTGTTGAAAATTAAAATACATGTATATTGAAATGTGTTATGTAAATGAACCTAACTGATAAAGGAAATTTTTCTGGTAAGAGTTTTTTAGCCTGCCATGATGTTTTGAAGAAGGCACATGCAGGCTCCACTTTTCAGTACAAATAAAGGATGGCCATGTTTGAATTTCATACTGTATATACAGTAACAAAGGCTAGTATTTTTTGCAACATCCATCGACATCATTATTATCAATATGAAATCACCTAACAGTAAAACTTAAAGTGCCACCTTAAGAACCTTCAAATTATCATTATGTCAAAACTACAAAGAAATTTTAATTGACGAGCTATGTTTTGCTGAATAACCTATCATTATTAGGTCGTATTATATAGTATTCAGTAAACAAACAAACAATATATTGTAATTAAATCATGTGAACAAATATTACTTACAAAAGTATTGCGTACTAGGTGAGCCATTATTTTCTTTCTCAGCTATCAAAAATTAGCAGTCCAATTTTTACTGAGACGACTTAGTTAATATGGCTTCATTGTATCTACAGCCCAATATCGACAGTCGGTTATGGCCCTTCTTGTACAGCGTTAATTGAGGAGCTGGCTGGTCGCATGGCAATGGAGACTCAAGCCTTTAATGGTTGACGGCACCTGTTGGGAGGACACCTCCTCTAGCTGGAAGAACCTAGTTAGTGTAAGCAGACGAGATGTCAATTTTAGAGGGCAACACTGGGGTTTGTGAATTTTTAAAGGAACTCTACGATTTTTAACATTGTTTTTAATGGAATATTTATTGAATTGATTTTAAACTCCACAAAGATTTTGGATTTTATTGAATTATTTACTTAATTATATTTATATTTTTTGTTTTGAATTTATAATAAAAGCACTTTAGCACCTAGCCCTTGCCTGAAATTATGTGTCCTCTTTTGTCCTCATCTTGGTTATGAAATCAATGGTGATGGATTTGAGAGGCTCCCAAAGGCAACAGAAGCATGGAGCCAGCCTTCACCATCACATCTTGTTCTGTCATTTTAATCAGGCTACCATGCTGCACTGAACAACAGTATATGGTGGCTCTATCAGCTCTGGTGTAATTAAATTACATCCACTTTTGAAATCATTTTTAACTGTAACTCTCAACTATCCTTTATGTACAGAGTATTTTTCATAAAAATTGCTAATCACCCGTTTGAAGTAGATATGCATTCAAAATATCTTTTACATAATAGCAATGCTCCTACGTTTTTGATTTTGTTTCCTATCTAATGTGTACCTGTTTATGTTATAACCATTCCTATCTTCTAATCTTAGTCAGGTTAGGTTAGGTAGACCTTTACTGTCCCAGAGGAAAATTTGTATGCAGCAGAAAGTACAAAACATAAGGCACTGTTGCACAGATACAAGAAAGTAAGCTAATAAAGCCAATCCAGTTGACAACCAGTGTTATCATAACTACACACACTCATGATTAGTACAAAGAAGAATAATTACCTTTTAACTGTACACAAAATAACAATATAGCATTGCTACAAAAAAGAAATGATTTTAAAATTATTATACCTCAGGAATAAAATAGTTATTGGATCTTTTGTTCTTTACTCCTGGGAACCTAAATCTGCAGCCTTATGGCTACAGTTGAAATGTACAGAAAAGAAGATGGATATTGTCTGACAGAATTGAGTTTATCTTCTTTCTAACTAGTTTGTAATACAGTTCAGCAACAGAGGTCAGCTTCAAACACATTTTACTGTTACATTTTTACAGTGTCAGGATAGATAATATTCTTAATGCTATGGTTGCAAAACCAACATATAAAAGCAAACATAACAGATTCAATAAAAGATTTAAAAAAAATGTCATTTTGGTTTTGTCCACTTTAAAAAATTGAGTTTCCTAAGGAAGAATAGTTGTGTCCTTCTTATAAATACCTCTTTCTTATCAATTTGTTCAGTGTTAAGATCAAACTTTACCCTGATTATCCTTAGATATTTGTAGTGCTCCACGATGTCCACAGTGTCCTATTTAATTAATGTCGAGAGAGTGGGGAACACCTAAAATCTACAGACATATCCTTTGTCTTAAAGATAAGGAACGGTCACACCATTGAACAAACCCATCAACAATATGTCCATGACTGTCCTCCTTAGCTTGTAGAATAATGACAATGACAGATTCATTTGCTCATTTCAGTATATATGTCTATCCTTGTGTGAACTCCACTAGTTATTAGTGTATACTATAAATAAAATAGGAGACATGCATCAGCCTAGATTGCTTCCCATGGATAAGTTAAGACTATCAGAAAAACAGCCAATAACATTCAACATTTGTAGTTAAAAAGTCCAGCCTCCACCTCACGAAGTTAGGGTCCAAACAGTATATATCAATCAGTTTGTCAATTAAAATGTGGGACTGGATTGTATTAAAAGCTGACAAGAAATCTATGAACTGCAATCTTGCATGTTTTTTGTTTTTTCTAATTATTCATACAGTAAATTCAGAATTGTTGCTGTGTCATCCTCCACCCAGCTCCCTTTTGTTCTGTATAGAAATTTGTAAGGGTTCAGCTAGCTTCTTAAAGGATTTCATGATATGATAAGTTGAGGCCACAGGTCTGAAGACATTTAAGGCTTTTCATTGTGTAGATTTTGCTACTGGAATAACATTTGCCTGTTTCCAGGGTCTAGACACCTGCTATACATCCAGAGATAGCTCAGATAACAAACGAGTGGAATACTGGAGAGAGGTGCTTTGCACAGAACTGAGGCAGAAATCCACTTATAGTGCTTTTTACATGTTTTTACATATCATGCAAGAAGCACCTACTGCAAAAGCTTGTGTCTGTTAGTCTGCCCACATGAAACAATGGAACACTGATTCTTTGAAGACGTTTGTCAAGACAGTTCAATTTTCACTGCAATATTTCAAACAGATTGCACTGTTCAAAGTTTTAAAATCTCAGTATTTCCCATTGAAAAGTAATGCAGAATTTGTGAACTTGTCCATCTTAAAACAGAGACACATTCAGTGCAACTTCAGCTAGGAATTAGTTTACTTTTAAATTTCACCTTGACAACAGTTGCATAAACATGTATGTTTTGTATATTTTTCTCTTTAAATTGTCTGACAGCTGCTTGAATGTCCAAAGCAAGTGAGGCAGATGCTATAAAGACTGTGTGTGTAAACAGCTCACACAGTAGAGCCCTTTTCCTGCTGCTTTAGATAAATTAATAAGAGTACAAAAAAAAGTAACTTCTGTAGAAATAAATGGAAGGGAAAGCAATTATGTGAGCATATACTATATAAGACTGAATTAACTGAATATTATTTACAGATTATTGTTGTAAAGAACCAAAATTATCAGCCTGCAGCTAAATGGCCTGATTTCTGGCACCCAGGCCCTCATGTTGAAGTCCCAGATATGCATGAACAGTTGTGGCAGGCACCTGATAATCTTGCTCATTATGTACCATTCATATTTCCCATTGTGCAATAAATCAGTTTCATTTTAAGTTCTTACTTTTTTATATAATTTTGCAAATTACTATGTTCTAACTCATTAATAGCTAAAAGAGTAACAATTCAGATTTTTTCTCCTTTCATAGGGTAATATTGATACTGATTTTATACAAGTACTGCGGTGGGCTGGCGCCCTGCCCAGGGTTTGTTTCCTGCCTTGCGCCCTGTGTTGGCTGGGATATAGCGGATATAATGGATGGATTTTATACAAGTATTGGTTATTTTGTATTAACAGATAATAGTAAAGATAATAAATAATTTTCGTTGCTTTTATCTAATTTTTTCTGTTGTTTTATTGCTTTGATATTGTGATTATATGCAGATACATATAAATCCAACTCGCTTGGTTTTTGTTTGATACTTCTTGTATTAAAGTAAGCAATATATAATGTATTATTCATTTTTTGGGGCTTTTTAAAATTGAGCTAGAAATTGTCTGGCTAGAAATATATTATATATTTATTTTAATAGCATTTTCCTTTCCTTTATGTGACATTGTAAACCTGGCTTGACTTAAACTCCCTGAACTTCCTCCCTTAGTTTAAATAATATTAAATAATATTCATATGCCTCCCCAATAGACCGGTGCATTTCCATTGCATATGAAACATGTCATATCAAAATTATAAAAAGATAAAAGTTAGAGCTGAAGCTTTCTTTAAGTGTTTAGAGAAATGGCTTAAAGACTATTTAAAATGAAGAACAGCAAATGTGAAAGGTAATGTTTCAGTGACTGAATACTGATACCCAATTCCAATATCCCCCAAAATACCAAGAACCAGCTGCTTGGAAGAGGAAACCAGGGGAGTGAAAATGAAGTGATGCAACCTGGGGAAGATCTGGTGAAATAAATACCATCTGCTCTGCTTCTATTGATTTCAAAACATGTAGTTGACTGCCAGGGATATCACTTCAGAAGGTTACACTACCATTGAAATTTTGTTGTATTTATACTGTCTAATTACTGTTTCAAATCACCTACAGTGTCGTGGAGCATGTGTGTAGCTTTTTACACACACACACACACAGAGGAAACGTGTATAATCATTATAAACACAACACATGTGAAGCAGTTGTAGTTTTTTTGTCACTAGATATAACAATGTACCACATTGTTCTTGAGGTATCGAAATATTAGATAGATAGACCATATTGAGATAACATTTTGTTGTAATTATTAAGTTTGTTTAGTGCTGCATGTTATGAGTTGGATTTAATCTTTCTCTTATTTAGAGTGGAGGTAAATTCACATCTCATTATCCATTTTACATTAAATGATACAGATATAGGCAGCCTGTCAGTTCTTAGGAACAAAGGAATGGTACAAAGACAAAAACTGCAATGAAAAAAGAGCGAGAGAAAGAGAGAGAGAGAGAGAGAGAAAGAAGGAAAGAAAGAAAGATGTGGTCATTGTAAATATGTGACTCAGATCTTGAGTTTGGAAAAAGGGCATCTCAATCACTTTTAGGATACTTAGGAATTGTACTGTATTAAAACATCAGAACATTTGTGACAAGAGCAGGCCATTCAGCCTAACAAGCTCATGCATCCTATTCACCCAGATTGTCCAAAATAATATCAACTCAAGGCAATAATAATAATAATAATAATTCTTTGCATTTATATAGTGCTTTTCTCACTAGCATTAAGGTCCCTAATGTCCTACTCTTCAACTCTTTAGGTTGTAATTTATTCCATATGTTTATGGTTCTTTGTGTGAAGAAAAACCTTTAAAGATTTGTGCATAGTCTGCCCATAACAAATTTCCAGCCATGCCCCAGTGTTGTTATTTCATATTTTAAACACTTTGACCAAGTCAACAGTTACTCTTCATTTGTTTAAACTGAAAAGGTTTAACTTCTTCAGTCTCTCCTCACACATGTGACCTTGCCATATGTGGTCGTGTCAGGGAATGTGCTATGATGGTTTTCTCTTTTCTTAGCTTGCATTGCAATTTCTTTTCCAGCTGCAAGATGGAAGAGAGAACTGTGAGATAAATTAAAGCACATTCACACTTGTACTTAAAAACCTGCTTTTACTTGAGACCAGTGTATTATGTAGACTATACCTTCTCATGAATAAAATGATTTTTTTAATAATTCATAATATTCTGACTTGTCAACTTCTTCATGAGCAGGGTTATAAGTAAAGGGAATAAAAAAAGTGGCAGGTTAAGAAAAATCAAAGAAGTAATAAATACAGTCTGGAAACATTATGTCGACTATTTGCAATTTTTATTTTATTGCACATTTCACATTTCTTTACAAAGAGTGAATCTGTTCCAAACAATGGTCTAAACTGCTGTTTGATTGTGCACAGATGGGCAAAACAAATAATTTATCAGTGCTAGTGTGCACAAGCAGTTAGTTTCCTAAAAGCCTTACACCAGGGATCTCCAGCTGTGGTCCAGGAGGGCTACTGTAGCTGCAGGTTTTCATTCTAACCATTTTCTCAATAAGTGACCAGTTTTTGCTACAAATTACCTCCTTTGCCTCAATTTTAATTGACTTACTATTGAAGACTCAGACCCCTTAATTATTTCTTTTTTAATTACCTTAATTAGCAGCCAGATAATGAGATACAAAATGAGCCAACACATGACCAGCAACCTGCGTCTACCATACAATATCTGATATAACAGTGAAGGTCTCAGTAATATTCATCTGTTCAGGTCCATAAAATATTTTTGATGGTGAACTTAAAACAAAAAAAAAAGAAAATGCCAACAGGGCACAGAATTTAATAACAAGTTAAACTAACAACAATAATAGGTTTCTAATTAAGAAACTGGGTGGAATGCAATTGGTTGGAATTTGAGGCCCTGACTTAGCCGGTCATCTGTTAATTCAATTCTCATCTCATTTCGGTTTGGGTGTATTTTACGGAAAATATTAAGCAACTCAGAGGACTCAGATGGGAGAGATAACAATGTGTGAAAAATGCTATCTGCTTTTTATAAACTGAAAAATTACAGACAGGCAACAAACATCATACCTAAACAAGTGCCAAGATAGGATATCCAAGGCACCTTTATTTAGTGTCTTTGTCTACAGAAAAACATTCAACTGATCGAAACCACAAGGAACAATTGATATTTATGGTACTCTCGAGAGAAAATAAAATTAAATAGCACTTACAATAAAAATAAGGTTGCAACTTAAAATAAAAATCATGTTCATAGAGTGCTGCAGGTACTTGCCTTACATTTAATTCATTAGTCAAGGATTTCAATCAGTACTTTATTATGACCTAACACCACTCTGGCTGGTGAGGTGGAGGGGTGGTCCAAGGATAGTGGGCGCTTTTTCACAGTCCTATTCTGTAGTCTGCGTTCTTATTAAAGTATTTGAAACCATACATCTGAATTAAGTATCATTACAAATTAGGACCACAGTTGAATAATCCTTTCTTTCTTTTGAAAACTCACATTTCATATGATTTCATATGTGCATGATTAAGTGGTACCACTGGTATTGCACAAGTATTTTTTTTTTCAAATTACCTCAAATAAAGAATTTTGCTATTCAAAGCTGTTTCCTTGAACAGGTAATGTGATTTCCTCCCACAAGCCAAAAATTGGATTAAACAGGTTTGAGCCATATGCAAAAAAAAAAAAGACCATAGAGCACATGGTGCAGGTGAGGGAAAAACTTTCTGTTAAATTTTTAGAAAGCAAACTGACAATGCCAATGTTATCATCCACATAAAGTCTGTGGAATATGTCTTTGCCAGACATTACTTTTAGGGAGAATACAGTACTTACGATACTGACATGTACCTTATTAGGACATGTGCCTGCTATCCAAATCAATACAGAGTGAAGACATTATATAACCTAATTTAGATATATGAAACCTAATTACATTTGAAAATTAGAAAGAATGGACTACAAATGTGAACTGTGATGGCTCACATGGTTAACGGTGACTTCCAAAAATCTTGAAAAAATATGCCATGGAGGGGGTGACTGAGAGATTCCCCACTTTGAACAATGGGCATAGAAAGAGTGTGGTAGATCATTAATGAATGTTATTATAAACCATTAGCATATTTTGTAAGATAAATAAAAATAATAAATAAAAACATAAACAAATTTATAAAAGTTACATTATTTAAAAAAATGTAAGGAAATATGTTATATAATTACTTACAAAAAGTAACGCATTACAAACAGTGTGTTACTTTTGGATTACTTTGCCTTCTTTTATTTGAAAGACTACATATTATGCTGGCTAGCAACATCCTAAACCCATATATAAACCTTTATGAAACTGACCAGACAAATTTGATCATTTTTTTTTATCTATACTAATAAACGGCAAAGCCCTCACTGACTCACTCATTCACTCACTGACTGACTGACTCATCACTAATTCTCCAACTTCCCGTGTAGGTA
>JANRMT010048187.1:0-12399 GCA_026402145.1 Polypterus bichir lapradei
AATTAAAGAAAATTAGTTTTGTGTCCTCTGCAGTGTTAAGAGAGAAAGGCTTTGGTTTGGGATAAAAGGAAAAAAGGTGTAAAGAAAGGAAAGTTGCCTTTTTCTTTTATATAGTATAGAGAGATGTGTTCGCTGACGTTATGATCGCCTTTTGGGGACAGTCGCGGTGGGTCTTGTGTAGACTGGTGAGACGTCCCTGCCATTAATCGGCTGTGATGGCACTGTCAGTCCTCCACTCGTGTGCGTGTCTTCATAATCCGAGCTGACGACCTCATAATCGTAGACGTGCAAAAGAAAGTGCGAATCGCCTTAATATTAGTTTGCCGCGGTGTAGAAAAGGGGTCCCGTGTTTGCACTTGTCTGGGCTATAGCTCAGGGGGAGGATGAAAAAAATTAAAAGTACTCACTTTGACTTAAGGCAGAAGGGCAGTCAGCGTCTCAAAGGCCGGCACAGCTATGCGTGCGCGCCGGCTGCTCGACTTTTGCTGGGCAGGAGACCCCAGTTTTTGCAGACACGTTCACGATATCAAAAGTCTCAGCGCTCTTTGGAGGTCATTCAGATTTATATATATATATATATATATATATATATATATATTTTTCTATATATATATATATATAGCAAAATACCGGCACCTCGCAGCGGAGAAGTAGTGTGTTAAAGAAGTAATGAAAAAGAAAAGGAAACATTTTAATAATAACGTAACATGATTGACATTGTCATGAGTGTTGCTGTCATATATATGCCTGCCTAAATAAGTCACCCTCGCTTCGCTCTTACTTTTTTACCGTTCATTTAATCATGACTAGTGGCGGAAAAATTATAAAATGGAAGGAGGATTACACTGAGTATGGCTTTACCAAAACAATTATTGATGGCGAATCGATTATTCATAAAGCTTGAATTGGTGATTTGTTTTTCTGTGTTAACCTCATATTTTTTCATACTTCTTCTCAAACCAAGGTGGTGCGAGGGTAAAATGAATCGGGATTCGCTGATCAATGTAATCGGTGTACCAGGAAATCATGCATTGACAAAAGTTCTCCTTTGTTTGTAATGCAAAGTGTGATTAAATTCATTATTTTTTAAAGCGTTATGGAGCACATGCATCGAAGCTTCTCAGCTGTGCTTGTGCTAAGAAAAGGAAAGATTTTAAAAATAACGTAACACGATTGTCAATGTAACCTTTTGTAAGTAGTGCCTGGAGGATTCAGTGTGGAGAAACTCTAGAGACAGCGTGTGTATTAACTTGTGGATTTTTCTGTGAGTATTTGGTGGCAGTGTGACGAAGTTGCTTCGGAAGACGGCGTTAGCCGCGGAGCTCAGCTCAGAGCGAAATGAGGTAAATGGGAGGGGAGATGATGACGTGACTTCCCCACCCGCCTTAACTGTCAATCCCCTACAAACACAGTCTTTCGGAATTTGCATAAGCACATCCCTTCACCTGCAATTTTAACTTAGTTACAAAGTGATCAAAACTCTCGTTTATATCCTGCGTCCTCTCATTAAACTTGTATCCCGCATTACCCGTGGGCATGAGAAACGCCAGCGGCAGCCTGTCTATGAACTTAATTTAAAGTTTAGGTTTACACCTTGCTTTCTTTCCGAAGTAGCAGCACTCATGAATATGGTAGTATATGTCACTCGCTCACTTCTTATTGTTTCGCTGCCTTCTCAATTATATAATGCATGTTTTCTTCAGCGCTTTTTGGAGGTCTTCCTGGTTTTCTACACACTGCGAGTCAGTTCACGTGATTACGTGGGAGGCGTGATGATGTCACACGAAACTCCGCCCCCACGGCTTTCAAGCTCAACTCCATTACAATATATGCAGAAAAATATCTTCCAGTTATGACCATTTCGCGTAGAATTTCGAAATGAAACCTGCCCAACTTTTGTAAGTAAGCTGTAAGGAATGAGCCTGCCAAATTTCAGCCTTCTATTTACACGGGAACTTGGAGAATTAGTGATGAGTCAGTGAGTGAGTGAGTCAGTGAGTGAGTCAGTCAGTCAGTGAGGGCTTTGCCTTTTATTAAAATAGATTAGGTTATATGACTTAACACTAGAATTACCGAGCCTACGAGAAAGCTCGTAAATCCGGCCCATCTTAAATCCATTCTCACCTCTCCATCAGCGTCTTTTGTCCTGTAAATGTGTCGATAAGCAGCAAGCAGCCTGGTATTCCATCCCCCCGCCCATCGCTGCAGTTCATTTCGCAAAGAAGTTTTTTAGTTCTCAGTGTTTATCTTTGAGTGAAGTGCTGGAGCTTTATAGGGTAAATTACTACATCATCTTTTGGAACACATACATTTCATGTGTGCTCCATGTCAACAACAATCTATGTAAAACATAGTTAACACAGAAACATTTTTCGTGTTTTAGTAATGATTGAAAAAATTTAGACATGAAATGTATAAGGTGTGAAGCCTGAAATACAAATATGAAATAAACACTTTCACAAAAGGTACAAGTATAACAAAACAAGTGCGCTTTTATTCAAGAATATAACCGAAGAAAAAAGAAAGCAGGTTACGGTAGGCGGTTGATGCGACAGCTTGCGTATTGTAATGCTAAGAACTGCTGACTCCCAATCAAGAGGTTCTGGGTTTGATGCTGGCAGCTTCTCAAGTTTACCATTTTGAGTAGAGAGCTGCTATTATCTTTAATATTATACAGTAAAAATATACATTTGATTTGCATCTGTAACAGCCGCTGTAAATTTATAGTGCTTGTCAAAGTTAGCGTTTTTTTTATTTAGTTTTATTCTCTCAGTTGTGTTCACGTTCTCCCTGATCTGACCCTGCTGTTTTCAAATAAAGACGTGCTATAACAGAGGTGAACTCAGATCGGAGAAAGAGAACAGAAGCCCTCCCTGCAAGAAACGTCCACTCACATATAAGAACAATGCAGCTGCACCAGGCGTAAAGGCGAAAGATGGGACCGTTTGGATACAGGACAAAGTCCAGTGTCCTTCAATCACCTGTCCTTGAAAGCATTTAGCTTAGCCAGGTGTGTTCAGAGCACGGTTACAGTAAGAACTTGGTAATTAACTAGAGACCACATTTTGTTTGCTGTTTTTTATACGTTTTTTATAAGTTAGTTAATTAAGCACTTTTGTTTGAATTACTTATACATTTTTAGTGGGCACTCAGTCTTGCCAATAAAAAAAAATGTGAGAAGTGACTGAAAAGTTTTTAGTTTAAACTTCTTTTCACCGAAGCAGATCCAAGAAAGTATGGAGGTGAAGTTTTGAATCGCCACAGTTCTTGACAATTATCAGTTGTATAATATAAAGTAACAAATTATATTTACACCTGTTACAGTACTTCAACAGATTATGTAGGGAATTTGACTTTTTAAAGAATTTTTAAATCCAAATATTTTCACTTTTTAAAAGTGTATTATTTAGTATCAATTCTACTTCGATCACTTTTCAAGGTGGACAGTAACAAACTACAATTGAGTATGTTTAGAATAAGGAGTTCACAGTAGCCAATTAAAATAAAATGGCATGCAAAAGGTTTATAGAGTCATATTCTTGAAGCGCAAAATATTTTATTAAATCAAGCATTGAGCACACAGTTCTCTCTGGCTGTAAGTGGTGCATGTCAGTATATCTTTATATATAATACGCTGCTATGGCTGTTCGTTTGTCTGTTCAGGAATTTAAATCGCCTGTAGCGCGCAATCTGTTTGACCTATTGACCTGAAATTTGGTACACATATACTACAGGGTGTCCCACTCAGGAGTACAACTTTAAAAATGCGAATTACTCGCGAACGCATGAACGTAAAGGCGAGCTGTAAGAACTGAACATATCTGTATTTAGTGGAAAACAAGTCCACATTACAAAAGGTGCTGAAAATGTCCTCCCCCAACATCCACACACAAGGAAACACGACGCTCCATATTTGAGAATGTCCTCTGCAACATGTCACTGTCGATGGCAGCAGTTTCACGCTCGATGTTTGCTTTCAGTTGTTCGATGGTCCTGGGTTTGCTTGCATAAACCTTGCCCTTTAAATATCCCCATAGAAAAAAATCAGGGGGAGTTAAATCGGGCGATCAAGGTGGCCAAAAACTTTTCGAGATCACCCTGTCTCCAAAAAACGATCGGATCTCTTCCATACTGGCATGAGAGGTATGGCACATTACCCCATCCTGTTGGAAGTAACCTTCTTGAAGTTCATAGTCGTCCAGTTGTTTCACAAATTTGTCAAATATGGACAAGTATTGGTCGGTGTTCACAGTCTCTTCAAAGAAAATTGGACCAATGATCCGAGAACGAAAAATCGCGCACCACACTCGGATCTTATCATCATGTAAGGGAGCCTCGTGCAAGCCATGGGGATTTTGCGAGGCCCATATACGGGTGTTTTGTGAGTTTACGTAACCAGAGAGATGAAACCACGCTTCATCAGTGAACCAAGTGATGTCTAGCAGTATTGCATTTAAGG
Organism: Polypterus bichir lapradei; assembly: GCA_026402145.1. NCBI lineage: Eukaryota > Metazoa > Chordata > Cladistia > Polypteriformes > Polypteridae > Polypterus > Polypterus bichir. Next base: position 4,460 of record JANRMT010048187.1, read on the forward strand.
GAAAAAATTGAAGGAACCATTGGCAGTATGTCACGTGTTTCTGAAGATCCGGCGCTTTCAACTTGTGAACAGATGTGACGCGGTATGGCTTGATTTTCCCTTTCTTGGCGGCTCGTTGACAGGTTGACTTTGAGTACCCGGTTTCTTGAGCTAACCGACGTTTCTTGAGCTAACCGGGGAATTTTTCAAATGGTCCGTAACGTCTTGCACAGTCTCATCCGACATCCGAGGCCGTTCTCCAGAATGCTGATCAACCATGCTTCCCGTCGCCTCCAACTTTTTGGCCAATTTTGTGATGGTTTTGAAGGTAGGCGGGTTTCTCCCTCCAAATTTCTTCAAATATTCTCTCTGACACTGTTTTGCTGACCCGGTGACCCAGTAGGTCTTCACAATGAACACTCTTTGTGGTACGTTATACTGCATGCTTGCTTTTGCCACTCTGCAGGGTTGGTGTCTGGGGCTAGACGGCCGTCTGTGCCTGGCTGGCGCAGCCCGGCTGCTACCACATCCGGGGCCGCCGTAGCGGTGCCCGCTATAGTGCCCGCCTCTTTATGACACAGAATCAATTCTTCATTAAATACGGAATATTTTGAACCTTGTTGCATGATGATACATGCACGTGTTGCAGAGTAATTCGCATTTTTAAAGTTGTACTCCCGAGTGGGACACCCTGTACGTGACGTCTACTATCCACTTTCGGGGTGATGATTGACCTCCAAGGTTATTACTCATTTTATTTTATTGTAGAATCAACTCTCGGCAGCGGCCAACAGGGCGGTCATGTGGCACATGCGTACGGGCGCCATTCTCATCCCTACCACCTTCGCTGTCACTTCACCTACCTCTTCATATCTTAAATCATTCTTGAGGCAGGTTGAAGACTGAAGTGCCAGCTTAAGTGAAACATTAAAGAAAAAATACTAAGTAATTGCAACACAAACACTGACTTAATCATTTTTAACGTGAAAAGATGCCGACAAAGAAGAGAAGAAGCGGGCCACTAGGGTGTAGAAAAGAAGTGCCTCTGAGCGCTGGAATGCTAAAATACAGAGAAAGAGTATGAAAACTATGAATGCTCAAGTCAAGTGTATTCACTGCACATTATCATGCAGTGCGCTGTTACTGGTAATTGTATAATTTTTCAGTGTATTGGCCAAGAACCGAGTGTGTGCTATAGAAGTTTACTCCTTAAATCTTGTCTGCTGCAACTTTGTTTTCTGCTGCACATGGAAATACCAGTGCAATGCAAGATGCACTGACAGCCTCAGAGTAATGGTAGCAGTTGAACTCTTTATGAAAAAGATCCAGCATATCCCGGTTTACATTTAGAATAGCTGTTTAGTCTTGAGAACATAAAATAATTTCATTATGGAGTTTAAACTCTACACCGCTGAAACTGTGGAATTACCAGCATTTGAAAACACATGGAAGTAAATAGATTTTTTTATTTTGCATGATGTTTTAAATAATACAACATGTAAAAATACTACAGTATTCACGCTGATAAATTATAATCGTGCCCAGTTATCCAAAAGGATGTGCTAGGATAATAGGTGGAAATATTTTTAAAAAGATGCTCTATGTTTTCCTTCCATGTGTAATACATACTCTATGTAAGGTATATTTAGTGCATGTATCATTTCTTAAATATGTGTACCTTTTATAAATATACATATGGAGTTTGCCACATTTTGCAGTCATTTTCTGTATCAGAATATGGGAGCTTGCAAAATTTTTTGCATCACTTTTGCAGCAATGTTTTTGTTTCCCCGACTTCAGGAAAAAGCTTACTGAGTGCATAGCAGGTACACTATTACTCTTGTGCAAATCCTAAGAACTGGTAACATGGAAGGCTGCTGGGAACATCTGCTTCCTTTTAGCAAAACAAAAACCAAAAAAACATTACAATCATGACACAGCAGATATTACAGGACTATATTTATCTAAACATTTACTTCAACTAAGTAACAATTGGCAAAGTATAAGCACTACTCAACAGCGATGAACTTACCCCCCCCAATAACTACTGTCACATCTATTTTACTGTAGTTTAAGTTTTTAAAGGTAGCTTTTTCTATGCTGGTAGTGTGCAGATTGTACTCGCCTATTGTCAGCTTGATTCAGCAGCCTTTTGAGTTTGGATGTCACTACTGTTTTCATTTCTTGTGTCTGCTGCTTCACTTTATTCAACAAAATATAAGTTTTTCTTTTCTCTTCACTGAGGTCTTTGATGTCTTAGATGATACTTTATAATTGATAAGTATGAACTACATTTTTAACTGATTTAACTGTTTTCATTAATTTTTGTTTGCATGTTTTGGTATTTGAAATAAACAGAATGCGTAGGTGATGTGCACTATTAGCGTAATAGACCAGGGTGAATATTGGTAACAACTTTTGAATAACAATTTAAATAAATAATATAGCATCATTATTATTGATTTCAAATTGTAATTATTGTGCTGTCTTGTAGTAAAAATATGTCAACTGTTGTAAAATGATCAGACTCGACACACTTAAAAAGGTTTGGGGCAGCCACCCGTATATTATGCTCCTGGCTGCAAAAGGTGGTGAAAATTATGACATTGTTTATAAGAGTCCAAAGCAGAACTGATCATTGTTGGAAGAGATGGTGCTTTTAACTAGTCAGACTGGAAGTAATGTGGAGGAACTGGAAGTCACGTCAGTCGAGACACCGGAACCGGAAGTGGCATCTTCAAATTTGAGTCAGATAGGCTGTCCTACAGCTGGTCTGCAGAGATAACAGGAGAAGGTTTAGTGCACCCCCCCACCCCCTGGCCTGGTATGGAATTACCTTTGCTTGTTCCATACAACGTCCTCCTACTCGCACGTGTTTGACACTGTTTTAATAATTTTGTATCTCACGTTCATGATGGAGAGTAACAGGTATTTGTAATTTGTGAAGAGCCTAGTTTGCTAGAAGTATGCAAGGACCATTACAATTTGAAACCAGAGAGGCTATGGTGCTGTTTGTTTAGGTTTTGATTTGAAAAAAAAAAAACAGTATTTTCCTACGTGTACTTTTAATAGAAACCTGCAAACAAAGAATTTTTACTAGATCCTTCTGTCATGTTTGTTTTATGTTTCAGATCTGAGCATTTAATTAGTCAATTTTTAACAGTTAATAGCAAAAATTGACAGTGGCATCTTTGCATTTGCTTTTTATGTTTACGCACATAAAACAATTTGAAACTGGATAAACAACATAACAGCTTGACTGAATTCATACTTTAATTATTATTGTGTACTCCTATCAATAAACGTATGTGGTCTGCTTTAATTCTTTCAATCTCATTCCTTTCGTGTGGAGTACAAGGCACTTTGCAATTGATGATGAGCCAATAATAGTAATAGCCTAGAAGTGTACAATAATATTTAAAGCTTAAAATCGATAAGGCTGCTGTGTGCTTTGTTGAGATTTTATTATTAATGTTCTTGCATTTCATTTATGTACATAGACTAAGTTTGTTTGAAATTTAGTTTCCATGTGCAGTACATTTTCTCTTTGTAAATGTGTGTATGTGTATATACTTTATAGCATATGTCATTAATATGCCTTTTGATAAATAAAATCTGTATTGCTGTGTATATTTTCCTCATTCTTTGCAATGCACAGCTCAGGTATTTGAGGATATAGAAGTAAAGTTCCTGGAGATATATGGCATGATGATATACCACCTTAGAAATGAATTAATAAATTCAATAATTGCAAAAAAAAAAAAAAAAAAAAAAGTCTCTTTGAGCAAACTGTTTTCTGTCTGTCTATCTTTTACAGTGTCCCATCATATTGCACTTTAATCATTAAATCAATCTTTATTTTATGTAATTCTATTAATGGTGATCAGTAAAACAAAGCACTTTACAGAGTAATTAACATTACAATACAAGATGAAACCATTCATTTCATACAACAGCAGCTGACATAAATCAGACATGTAGTTCAAAAGGCAAGAATAAAAATTGGAAGGAAAATGAAGTGTCACAGATTGAATAGAACAATGTCAGTTTCTGAATGCAATAGGAAAGAAGTGGGTTGAAATCTGGAAAAGGAGTTTTTAAGACAAAGATTATCATATTCAGAGAGTGCAAGAAAGATGAATAAAATTCAAAAAGAACAGTGCAGTCTTCAAAGAAATCAGTCTCAGATAATCTTGGGTTCTGGACAGATTTATTTAAGAGTAGGCAGAAAGTAACTTGTTGATATAGGGTATTTAAATTAAGGACTTTTCATGTAATTAATCAGGGATGAAACTATGAAAGTATTTTCCGAATATGCCAGTGTAATATGGCCAGATAAAGGTTTTTTGGATGAAGATGCTATAACCCAATGGAGTACAAAGTAAAGGAATAAACAATTTGGTTATGAAATAAAATCTCTTATCAGACAGTCCTTCAGTTTTACAATTATGACAGTATTTCATAATATTTCTTTGTAGTGGGTGACAATCAGCATGTATGTGCAGGTGTCCCGGTTTAATGGGTTTTGATTGCTTACCCAGCGGCCAGCTTGAAGGAAAGACAGGGGGACTATTTAAATTGTATGCACCCTCAAACTGCCAGGTGGTAGCAACCCAAGAGACAGGCACACCCAAAGGGCATGCTGGGTGCCGTAGAGCAGCCCTGTTGGGATCTCGGGATTCCACCAGGGAGTACTATGAGGAGATGTGCTCTTGGGGTTTTGGGACTTCTGAAGGACACAGAAGTAATTCCATCGGGCTATGCCCTGGCACAAGAAGTACTCCCAGGCTGGAGATACTAGGGACCGCTCTGTCACATCCGGGGAGTCAGAGTCGGAGTTGGGAGGAAGGAAGATAAAGCTCGCCTGGAGGTGTGGAGGAGAAGACATTAAGAGAGAAGAGGTATTGTGCTTATCAGAAACCCATTGTGAAGGAATTAGTTGTTAAATAAGTGATCTGAGGCTAGGGAAGCTGCAATGCAACCTACTGGTCACAGCGGGGACTGGGCGGTCTCATGGCCTGGAATCCCTGCAGATTTTATTTTTTTTCTCCGGCCGTCTGGAGTTTTTTTTTTGTTTTTTCTGTCCCCCCTGGCCATCGGACCTTACACTTATTCTATGTTAATTAATGTTGACTTATTTTATTTTCTTACTGTGTCTCTTATTTTTCTATTCTTCATTATGTAAAGCACTTTGAGCTACATTTTTTTTGTATGAAAATGTGCTATATAAATAAATGTTGTTGTTGTCACTAGTATAGGAAAAAAAAAAGCTTTACATTTTTTTTTATGTTTTCTAATTTTTGAGTTTCAGAGAATCTGTCTTAGAAAAAGCTGAAATACATTTCAACAAGAAGAGTGCAAATGCAAAGAAAACAAACAACTGAGCTGACATTTGGAAAATTTTTACTCAGTCTCTTTCAAATTGTTTTATTGTGCATGCAACATCTATTTAAGACAAAATTTTTTGGAAAGATGTACACAGTGTATGTGTGAAATAAAGAGTGGCAAAATGTTTTTAAATGTATTGTGTGTAGCTTTTCAATTACTGTAAGTTGCTATATTTTGGTTAAATTAAAATAACATTTGTTTTAATTTGCCTTTATAAGTAATCACAACCTAAAGATGCTGCACTTTTATGTAAAACTGTAAAAACCTATCAGTATGGTTTTTCTAGTCATATCAAAATTTAAATAAGGACCTTGTTTATTAAAAATAATGCGAGCTAGAAAAAGTTGCATCCATATAGGGTGGTTTGATTATTAAAAATGAACCACTAGCTAAGTGTTGAATGTTCAAGATTTATTTTGTACTGTAATCCAGATTATTGTTAAATGTGTGCGTATGACCACTGCCTGAAAGCCTCCAATCTGAATGGTGCATCTTGGGACAGAACTAATTATTTATTTACATGCATTGGTAAAAATTTGATGGTGGTTGAAAAGATGCTCTGTTAAATAGAGAGCCTAATTAATGGGGGTCTTAAATGTTAAACCAACCAAAAGCCTAACCAGTCATTTTCTAGCTTTGGAAGTAGGAGCACATCTTTCCTGCAGACACAAGACATCCAATCCTGGGAAAATTTTCATTTACCAGGACCTCTGCTGGAGGAAACAGGAATTTATGGAAACAATCTCTCAAAACAGTGGAACTTTGTACAGTACCGTTCACTTTTAATTTAAAAGGGGGAGTTTATCTTATTTAATAGCACAAAAAAAGTAATTGGTTGCAACCAAGGGCACCACACAATAAAAGCAATAAAGAAGGATACTTCTGAATTATATGTTTTTATGTTATTACTATAGTAATATTTAGTAAAATTTCATCTTGTCACCAAAACCCCAACTCGTGTTCTTCTTAGACAGAAAACAAAAGTTTTCCCTCTTTGAATCCTAACCTATAATCAAAGCTAAAACTAAACTTTAGTCAACAACTAATTATTGGGATGAAGGTTTCCTGTTAATTTTCATATTCCAGCTCATGTTGTGACCCTGATAAAGTAACTGTGTCATGATCATGGAAGTTGTCTTTGGTGATTATGCTTCAAAATTATTGATTGTGCAATTATTCAGCACTTTAGCTGTGATACACTTAAATTAGTTCAGGATCATCCAGTTTCGAATTAGAAGTAGAACTAACATAGATAGTTGAATGCTTTGTCTTCTTGCAATTAAAGCTTTTCACAAGTTCAGGTTAATTAAATTCATCTTTGGGTAGTCCCATAGCTGCATAGTCCATGTCATATCAAAAATCACATCTCTGAAACAAAAGGAACATTCAATGTAAAGCTTCGAAAGTCACTAAAAAGGATTCACAAGAAAAAAAAATCCAAGACCTTCACTCTTGCAAAGTTTTGAGTCACATGATACTACACTCTTGTTTGATTTGAAAAGCGTATTTACGTTTATGCTTGCTGAAAGCGGGGCTGTATAAAATTATATGGTTAAAAATAAACTTAATTTGTTTATTACCAATGTCAAAGGGAACAAAAGTCAGCTAACTAATGCAAATATTCTCAAAGAATCAGTGAGCACATGTTGGGGGTATTTTCCCACATAATGTAGTCAAACACTTGACAACAAATCATTTATGAAATCTGCCCTAACAATATATGAATATGTGAAGCTTTAATGTTCTCCCACATTTGGGAGAATAAAATTACAAAGGTACACAGTATGCTGTGGGAGTTTTCTCTTGTCAGGTATGTATATGCAGTATTAATATAGGTCAGTTAGGGGAAGAATTAGAGCAGAATTTAGAATAAAAATCCCAAGACCAGCAGGAGCCTTACGTTTTGTTTTTGACCAGCCTCTGATTAAGTAGCTTATTCATGTCAACAAGTAAAATTCTTGTTCATCTTTTTGCATGTACTACAACATGTTTACTTTTCATTGTGTTACACTTGTTCATCTTCTTCACTTACCATAATTTTACTTGTTTAGAACATTTTAAGAACAAGATTAAATTTCAGGTAATGACAATTTAAAAAGAGCAACGTGAATCACCAACATGAACGTAGACAAAATCATCGACCACAAAAATATAATGCACATATTTAGAGATTACTATAAATCCTTATATTCTACTGAGTTTAAAGAAGACAACACACAATCAAATGCATTTCTGGATACATTACAGATACCACAAATAGACACTTTTAACGTGGAGGTACTCGATAAACCTCTGGTGTTATCAGAATTACTAGATGCTGTAAAGTCACTTCAAGGCAGGAAAGCAGCAGGCCCTGATGGCTACCCTGCAGAATTTTATAAGAAACTAGCAAAATACCCACGCTTCGCAGCGGAGAAGTAGTGTGTTAAAGAAGCAATGAAAAAGAAAAGGAAACATTTTGAAAATAACGTAACATGATTGTCAATGTAATTGTTTTGTCACTGTTGTGAGTGATGAGTGTTGCTGTCATATATATATATATATATATATATATATATATATATATATATATA
>JANRMT010048189.1:0-10847 GCA_026402145.1 Polypterus bichir lapradei
CTTTTCTTTTTCATAACTTCTTTAACACACTACTTCTCTGCTGCGAAGCGCGGGTATTCTGCTAGTATACTAATAAAAGGCAAAGCCCTCACTGACTGACTGACTGATTGACTGACTCATTCACTCATCACTAATTCTCCAACTTCCCGTGTAGGTAGAAGGCTTCACCACAGTATTCACGTCTCCCTGCTGATAACTGCAGCCTTTTTATTTAATCCACAGCTTCTCCGCTGTTTTATTGTTCGTTTATTACGGTTATAGTTATTGTATAGGTATTTTAGACTTAGTTTACATTGTTCAGGTACCCATTTCCTTTATCGTTCCAACTGTACCCCCATTAACATGTCTATCAAGGTGATCACCATCGATCAAAGAACTGTTACTTACCGAGTGGTTTCCATGCCCGGAGATGGCACCTGCCTTTTCCATTCTCTGTGTTACATATTGCATCACCATATCAGGCTCACTCTTGATATCCGGAGGAACATTGTGTCTTATGTATTGAATGACTGGGACAGGTTCAAGGTGCGGACTAATGACGGTACAGGAGATAATTATACTACACAGGAGCACTTTAAGAGTGAAATGCTTAAGCCCTTCACCTATGGTTCTGCATGTGAGTTGATGGCTGCCGCTGAATTGTTCAGTTGTTGCTTTCAAGTGTACCAAAATGGCCAAATATTTTACACCTTTGGACAATTGCCAACGCCTCTTAAACATCTTAAATTCACAGGTGACGATTTAAGTAGTGGACACTTTGATGTTTATGAATGTTTAAACTCTCAAAAGCTGGATGCGAAGTTATCGATGAAACCAGTTGTATACAGTACTTACAACGCTTGACAGATGCCGAATGTCACTTCAACACAACAAGTCCTGCAAATACTAACGTAATTGAAACAAACCATGAAACTCAAACAGATTATGACAGCAGCAATCCAAGCTGTGAGATTTGAGGCAAGAGTGCTTTTCACATGGCCAACTGTACGTTGCAAGCTCAAAAGTAAGCTCAGCGCACAGCTTGGTCATATTACAACCGGAGGGCTGAGCTGACAACGTGGCATACAAAGAGATCCTTAAAAAATAATTATTGGTATATTTTCTCTCAGTTTATAAAGGTTTACTTTTCTTCCTAATAAAAATTTTAAAGCAGTACTTCGCCGCTGCGAAGCGCGGGTATTTTGCTAGTATATATATATATGTGACAGCAACACTCATCACTCACAACAGTGACAAAACAATTACATTGACAATCATGTTACGTTATTTTCAAAATGTTTCATTTTCTTTTTCATTACTTTTTAACACACTACTTCTCCGCTGCGAAGCGCGGGTATTTTGCTAGTTAGTGTATAAATGGATATAAATAATTGCATTTCAATGATTCGCCAAAATCTGTTGTATGTAAACAGTACTGTTTTAAACGTTATTGTTTTTTCATCAGAAAACCCGTATAAGTTTAAATGGCACTTTTGCCACTCGCAATAGGGCGGACGCACTGACATATCGTGTTGACTGGGCAACACAGTGAATGCGACGTCTATCTATATATGTCTATGTGTGTTCTCCCTTTCCTGCAGACCATTCATGATAGATTCAACCTGGTCCCCTTGACGTCACTTCCGGGACCGAGCCTATGGAAGGAGTCCTTGCTGGCCCCTGTGATGTCATGTCTAGGCTCGAACCTATGGCTGAAGACCTTCATGAGCCCGGCCTCTTTGATCTCATACCCTGTCTTCCCCTATTAAAGCCTCCACCTTTTCCTTATTCTCTCAGTTCTGTTTTGGAGTACTGATTACAGTATTACGACTTTTGCAGCCAAGATAAGAATTACATGGGTGGCTGCCCCAAAACTTTCTATGTCTCTGAGTCAAGTTTGTACAATAATTTACTGTATATATATATATATATATATATATATATATATATGTATATGTAAATATTTACAAAAATCAATGCACAAGCAGTAGTGCTTGGTAAATTCAAGACATTCTTCTACCAAGTACCTTTCTCTCTGCACGATCTAGCCCCAAAACTCCTTCTAGAGGCCAGAAATTCCCTTTTGTATTCAGCGCCCTCGCACCAACCAATCAAGCTGCTTAAACGTCATCCCTCCGCGAGCACGCGATCACGTGAACGCATCTACGAAGAGTGGCGTCTCCTGCTCCACAACATTCCTATAAAACTGCGAGCAGCAGTCGTGCGCGTATAATTATGCCGGCATTTGAGACGCGTACTGCGCTTCTCCCAAAAACTGAAAGTAATCACTTTTTTTCCTTTCCTTTCCTTCCCTTCCCTTCCCTTCCCTGAGCTACTGACCAGACAATTGTCAATAAGAGATCCCTTTTCTAAACCACGGCAAACCAATACTAAGACGCTTTGCACTTTCTCATCTTCTAGCACCATGAAGCCGCAGAAGGCACGCGCACGAGTGGAAGACGCCATCCCGGCCGGTCAATGGTAGAGCCAACTTTCCAATCTACACGAGACCCCTGCGACGCTCCCAAGAAGGTGCCCATATCTTCATCGAAGACGTCCCGCTGCACTTTGTAAATGGACAGAAAGGCAAGCTTTTATTCTTTATACTTTTTGTCCTTTTCCCCCAAAACTACTGTCACTCTTCACACTGCAGAGGACACAAAACTAATTTTTGTTTTTTTGCTGGAAATGCCAATGATGCACATTACTACACTCTTAAATAAATATCAATCTTTTCCATGATAATGTTAAATGCTTGTAGTAACAGCAGTGCCCATTACTGAAGAGTTCTTAAATAATGTTTGAAAATACAAGTATTTGGTATTTGCAGTACCATTAATTACATGAAGTCTTGCAAATGACAGACTTTATAAAGTACCCATTCTATGCAAATCACCATCCCAAGACTCTTTAGAACTACAGAGATACACTCTAATTTTTCAATTTTGTTTATTACACCATGAACAGTCTGCAATACATTTGCAGGGCACAATTACCTAAATTGTCATTCTACAAAAAATTTAAAATGGAATACAGTATACATATCAAGGTTATGTTGTAGGGTGACACAGTGGTATAGTGGTAAGTAATGCCTCACAGTATCAGGGACCTGATTTGATTATTAGCATTTTCATTTTTGGTATTCAGTTGTTCACATTCTTTCTGCATCTATGGTACTCTTCCTCAACTACATATTCACACATACCAAACATTGATTGGATAGGCTAACTGGTGATTTCAAAGCAGTCCAGTATGACTGAGTGAGTGTGCTTGTGTAAGTGTGTCTTGAAGTGTACTGATGTCTCATAGAGTGACAGCTCTGGTGTACCTCCATTGCTGCCTGTACATACTCTGCTTCTCAAACCATAAAATTCAAAAATATGTTTTTATGAGGATATTGCATTGGATTTTAGTTTTTGTATGGTGCATGTTTTATTGGGTACCAAATAGTTCAGTATTTGTAAATGTGTATTGCAACAGGGATTAATTTGAATTTTTAAATTTACTAAATAAGACTTGTAGTATTTGAGTGTTTTGTTTTGATAAGATGTAGCTTTTAAGTGAATAAACTGTGTGACTAAGTCCATAACCTACTACAAACACTGATATCATATTGTCAGGAGATATGACAGTGGGAGCAGGGGCGGGAGCTGAATGAAGGCACGTTTTTGAAGGGCTAGCGATATAAGTAAAAGTTTAGAAGACCTTGTTGTCTAAATTTGAGACGATTTTAGAAACGGGTCTGATAAATCTGTTTTTCTTCTGAAATACTAGCTAAACAAATTGTAAGAAATAATCAATGCATTTGAATACAGTGTTGAATTCAGGGATGTGCAAATAATGCAAGCATTATGGGAAATAAGCAAATATAAAAACAAATGTTAAGTAGAAATATGTTTAAGCTCAGGTAAAGTAACTAGTGTGTATATACTTGTAAGAAGATGTGAAATAGGGGCTTTTTGGGTACTTTGTCATTTAACTTGTATTTTATATTTAGCTTAAAATAACTTCAGATTGACAGGTAGCAAAAATTAACAGAAATACTCAAACATTCATTTTTTGGCAGATATAAAAACATATACATATCTTACTAAAAACTACCAATAAGCCATGGTATAAAAGACTCTATACAGGTTTTGACAGAGACAGACACAAGGGGATTTGAGTGAGGCAAACTTGAGGCATATGCATTGACATAACAAAGAGAGGGCATAGGCAATCCTGAAGACGCACCGAGCCATCACATTATGAAAGTGAAGCACCACATAAAATGTGTCCCATCGAAGGAGAAGACAACATTATGATGACACATACTTTATAAAATGTTTCAAGTGGATTTGTTAGAAGAATGAACTGTTTACACAGACATCTCTCCCCTGATTTTACTGAAGTGTAGCTTGACATTGGACATTTGGACATTGATTTGAATTGTTTAGGTTTTATTTTTTTCAACTTTTGACATCTAGTATTTGATGCCCTATTTCTTTGCAAATAAGAATAATTCATGATTAAATTAAAGGTCTGAACATTTCTTCACTTAAGCTTGCCTTGTTTATTGATATCATTTGCCCCAGTGTGCTTGTTCAGCGATTCAGTATTTATGTAGCTTTTTCAAAAGTAGTGTACGGGCCATGCTTGTTCTCCTAGAATCGTGCAGCCCTTTTCATGGGTAACTATGAGGTAGCCAGCTTCTGGACCCTGCTAAGGTTTTGAAGCTGAGGTTGCCTGATGCTCTGTTTGATTAGTGTGTTTGAGATATGAGTGGTGAGTGGATGTCACATAACTAAGTATTGTGGGGCGTATGTGTAAACTAATGATAATAAATTAGGCATTTCCAGTATTAACTTGTCCACCAAAATAAAAAGAACTTTAGAGGTTAAAGTGCCTATCATGAACACTTTTACATGACAAAACAATTGTGCTTGGAGTTTATCAGAGGAACATACAGTATGCAAGAATTAATTGAATTTGTATATACTGTAGTACAAAAAGAAATTAATCAGATTAGATTTTAATTGGAAGTACTTATTTGTTACAAATACTAAGGTAAGCCTGTAAATTTGTCATTGATTATTTTTTCTACATAAGCATTGTAAGTTTCAGAAAACCATGAAAAATGTTTTTTATATTGTTGTGTATAATGATTATATAGTTCATTTTGTTTTTCCTTGACAAAGGGAAAAATAAGGCACAATTCTTTTACTTGTACACTGGCTGCAGCAATTATAAGTGCTTGTATGGAACAATGCAATGCTTTCTAGCTGAAAGTTATCCACAAATTTCATTTGTATTGTGTCTAGTCTTTTGCTTATGCTGCCTGAAAATAAGGTAATCAAAATGGTATATGGCAAACCAATTTCACATTTAATTGCTTACTTTTATTAGTCATAGTTATGTTATGATGAATCAAAATTACATTTTAGATTATTAAATAATATGGTTTTGAGAGACCAGAATTGGAATTTAAGATATGTAAAATACTGTATTATCAAGAAGAAATGTGAATGAGACCAATTTTGTCAGATAGCAGTAACTCTAATTCTGACTAGTCAAAATTTAATTACAAATATCTCAAATGGGAAGCTCCAGAGATGTGAATGTGAAAAGTTTCCATTGATCAAAGTGGACTTATCAGTAGCTACAATTCCTTTTGTAACTAGCTGAAACATAAGCGCACATATCTAAAAGAAGAAGCTGAGCATGTTGGTACAGCAATTCACCAATCCAGTGCTGAGGGCTTGAATCCTGCAGCTAGTTGTTGTGGAGTCTGCCAATTCCTCCCTTGTCCATATGCATTTCTCTGGATACACTGGAGTTCCTCCCACATCTGCAAAGATGTGCTGCTTAGGCTGATTGGCGATTCCAAATACATCCTAAGTGAGTGAATGCAGGCTTGTGTATGAGTAGTCCCTGTGACAGACTTTCTACTCTGCACCCAGTGCTTCCAGTATAGGATCTGCCCCCCTACAACATTGAAATGGATTCTGGGGGTTGAGCATGTTTTCTTAAAATAAGAATTAGCAAGATTTATTAAAACTGTTAACCACATGAAATACATTTTGTATTAAAATAGGTTAATGACAGTCATTATCCTGGCTTCCCTTCCCCTGATTAAACATTTTCCAGCAGCACATTTATTTTCTGAACTGGTTTATCCTGGGCAGGGTCACTGGAGAATGTAAACCGGACCAAGTCGTATTACACTACTTCATTTTAAATTTCAAAATTGGTACTTTCACTCCTTAACAGCTGTCACAAAATGATATTTTGCTATGCAAAAGATTCACATACATTTATAGTTATTGCAGTAAATGAATGTTCTACAGAAAACTATTTTTAATTAAAATGAGAGAAAATGTTTAAAAATCCCTTTCAAAGTTAAGTATTTGCAAGACTAAAGCCATGGAGGTGGAAAAAAAACCCAATATTGACTATCTACATTGTGTAAGTAGGAAGTCCACTTTTTATTAAGAAAATTAATGTAATGAAGGCTTCATAAAGCACAGCTGGCAAAATGACTGTTTCATGTGAAATGTTTGTTTCTGCCACTTTATGCCTCACGGACAAGTACGAGTAGTAATCAATTATATTAATTAAAAAGGAAATGGTAGTCGCTGACACATTTTTTCCCCCACTTAGTATAGTGACTAAAAACTATGAATTGCATGGGATATGTCAATTCCAATAAGACAAAATGATTTATTTTTCATAGCCGCATATCCTAAGCACCTAAAAAAGAAACAAGATAAATATTTAACATTTCCTTCTACTCAACAGGGCAGCAGTGGTAAAGGCTAATAATTGGACTGTTTAGTTTAACTCAGCACACATAATTCAGGTCCACAGTTGGACAAATCTCATTACTTTAGATCTAACACCAAACTGCAAATAGTATTTTTATAAATGACAGTTACAAGTTCCAATTTGAGAAAGCTCTATGCTTTGATACACTGTGCAGTCAAAATAACACCAGAATTGTTAATACAGAATTTTCTTCTGTGACAATGAATTACAAGTATTAACAGTGTGAAAATGGTATTTCTCTAGTTCTTTAAATGGATTTACAGAAGAAGTGTATGTGCGAAATGGGGGTTATTGCTAGTTTGTGTTTAGCCCAGCTTTCAATCAAGCTGTCAAGGTAATACTTCAACCGATGCACTGCAGTACTCTGTACTTCATGACAAAACTGGCATGTGGGCCTCTCAGCCATCTGAAAGAACCATAACTGAACCATTAAGTCTTCTAACTGAGTATGAAATATAATGCAGCTACTAGAAGAGCCTTCTGATAGAAGTGCCGAATAGATGGCTGTGAAGGGGTGCTTACTTTTAATCATATCATAAATATGAATATTGTACTTACCCCATATACCCATGTAAGATAGCTAAAGTGAAGATTATTGTTTTTCCTGGTTTCTAGAATTCAGTATGTATTCCAGTGGATATTTATGAGATTCCTTTAGGGTTATATTTAAGTTAATACTGCAGACTGCATTCAGAATGTGACAGTAACTAATACTATACTTTTATGCCTAAGTGGTTAATATCTTATTTTTCACAATATCTGATCTAATGTTTATTTGCTATCAGTTTTTGTTTCTACATTATTTGTCTTCTGTCTGCATCTACCTGTTCCTGTGGCCACTAAATGCATGGTTATATTTATGTAGCTAAGCAATACTGCTTATAGCGAAATGCACAATATTTCACGTATTTATATTCTTTTTCCTTATCCATTTGCTTGAATTTGCAAGACATGTCACTCATCACTACAGTGTACGTGCTTAGCTTCTGTTATCGAGATGCAAGGTTGTATAGCTAATGGATCAAGAGATGCAGCTCAATCCAAAGTGCTTCCATTGGTAGATAATTCCAGAGTTCTGCTAGTTTGTACAGTTTCATCTTCTTTTCCATTTATTTAACAAGCTGGCATACTGCAGATAAAGGCAGAGGAATGAATTAAAGTATTCCATTACTTGGAATCTAATATATGTATACTGTGTATGAGTATTTGTGTGTGTGTGTGTGTGTGTGTGTGTTTGTGTGTATATATATATATATATATATATATGTGTGTGTATATGTGTATATACATATATATGTATGTGTGTGTGTATATATAGTAGTGGACGGCCAGCGTGTTTGGCTGTCATAGTGGAAGGACCTGGGGAGCAGCTGTACACAGGGTGCTAGATGGCAGCTCCCCTGAGTTGCAGGGGCACCTTGGATCCTCGCAGGGCTCCATGGGAGTTGGAGTCTGACAGAGCCCTGTTGGCTTTGGTGGCAGCTGCCAAGGGGAGCTGCAGAACCCTACTTTATGCTTTCACCACACCTGGGAGTGATTCCCGACCACCCTAACGAGCCACCTGGATTATTCCCAGGTGAAGTATAAAAGGAGCCACATCACTTGAAGCCATAATCGGAAGGGAGAGAGACAAAGCTTGCCAGAGGAGGAGTGGAGGTGGAAGAAGAAAGGAGACAAGAACAGGAAGAAGAAAAGTGTGTTTATTGTGTCTAATACTATGTTGTATATAGAAATAGATATATGCAAAGTTGATTGATTCATTCACTCAATCCTCCAGTCTTCCTCCAAGAAGAAGAATCTAGACTGGTTTGAGGAGGCCGCAGACCAGATTCTCCCCCTTCTGGAAGCTAAGAATGCAGCATTTCAAGCTTGTCTTGTGAATCTGTTATCAGTTCTCCTCATGCAGAAGTAGAAAAGAACTAGATTAATTACACAACGCAGGCTCCATGAAATCCAAAACAACTCTTGGATCAACAAGGCCACTGAAACCCAACGTTGAGCAGATGAAAACAAGACCTTAGAGTTCTACATTACCATTAAAGGAATTTATGATCCTTCTTGATGTAACAAGACTCCAGTCCGGACAACGGATGGTGCGACACTCCTTAAAGATAAGCAGCAGCTCTTGGATCGTTAGGCAGAGTACTTTTGGGAACTCTTGAACCAAATTAACCCAGCAGATTCTTTAGTCCTTGTGGAGATCCTCACACTTCCCCAGCTCCCTGAACTATGCGAGTGTCCAACTATTCATGAAGTCCAAACTGCCATCTAACCCCTGAAGAACAAGGTGGTTCCCAGTGAAGACACTGTACCTGACAAAATATATAAATATGGCAGACTTAATCTTCTTGTCAATTTGACCAATTTCTTCACTTTGTGTTGGAAGCCTGATTCTTGACTCGTGGAAGCATACTACCATTATTGCCATCTACACAAAGATGCAGAACCAACTGGACTGTGGCCTGAGCCATGGTATTTCGTTGCTGGATGTTGCTGGTAAAGTCATTGCCCGTTGTAATGCTTCTCTGGCAATTCTGTCATGTTGCAGACATAGTACTTTCAGAGTTACAAACTGGTTTACATCCCAAAAGCAGTACGATTGATATGATCTGCATCGCACACCAACTCCTACAGAAGGTTCGGGAACACCAGTGAGACATCAGCTTTGCCTTCATTGACTTGCAGAATGCATTTGACACCATCAACTGTGGGATACTTTGGTAATTTGGATGGTTAACTGCTGGTATTTTGAAACTTCCAAATGACTAATTTGCATAAAAATTGCAGAATAGAAGGGCACACAATACAGTCAACATCAGCTCATAATTATTGAAATTTATGGCATCATACCGCAGCAGAATTGACTTGTGTTTGACCAATATTTTAAATTAGTTTTGTATAATTTTTGTGAAGGCTAAAAGATCGTTTACACCAGTGTTTCCCAACCTTGGTCCTGGGGGCACACTGTGGCTGCAGGTTTTTGTTCCAACCAAATTCCTAATCGGTGATAACACTGATCTCATTTAATTAGCTGGTATTAGTGCTGGGCGGTATGACCAAAATTCTAAATCATGGTATTTTTTCAAAATTATACTGGTTTAACAGTATTCGATGGTATTTTTTTTCCCTAGGCATGAGTGGATGTTATCCACATTTTCCACTGCAATTACTGCAGTAGACTGGCTAAGAATAACCTATTCCACTGTCATGAGAATTGTACATTGTACAAAAAAACATTTTAATGTGCACACAAGTATTAATACAGGTTTGCATGGCCCCACAAAGTGATAGTTTTCAAGGGGGTGGCACTAATGTAGAGAGGGAATCGCATTGCATGACAGTTGCATTCAAAATATAGAACCCTTTTATTGAATAAATTTTGCAAACAAATTAAACTATAATTTTGACAACACATTTTCAACAATCCAAAGAGGCATTTAGACTTAGTAAAATATACAGTGGTGCTTGTCAAAAGTTGTACAGTATTGCACTGAACATGTCTTAGAAAAGGAATAACCAACCAACTACACTTTCTGTTAATGTTAACAATTTCTGTCCACTGACATGTTAAAGTGACTTTTTAAACAACTTTACCATCATTAAACTGCATAATATTTAAACTAATAAATAATAAAAATAAAATAAATAATAGTGCAACTTATATATATAGCAAAATACCCACGCTTGGCAGCGGAGAAGTAGTGTTTTAAAGAAGGAAAGAAAAACAAAAGGAAACATTTTGAAAATAACGTAACATGATTGTCAATGTAATTGTTTTGTCACTGTTATAAGTGTCGCTGTGATATATATATATATATATATATATATATATAGCAAAATACCCGCGCTTCTCAGTGATGTCGTGTGTTAAAGAAGCTATGAAAAAAAAAGGAAACATTATAATAATAATGTAACATGATTGTCAAAGTAATTGTTTTGTGTATTTGGCGGCAGCATCACAAAGTTGTTTTCGTCTAGCTGCATCAGAAAATGTACCACGACGTCTGACACGCCTCCTTTTTACTGTTTTCTCACAGCTTGAATTGCTGCTGTCATAATGGGTT
>JANRMT010048192.1:0-11905 GCA_026402145.1 Polypterus bichir lapradei
AAAAGATGCTGACGAAAGAAAGAGAAGAAGCGGGCCGCTAGGGTGGAGAAAACAAGAGCTGCTCAGGAAGCAAACAAGCGCATCAACCTCTGAGCAAATGAATGATAACCGTACAGAGAAAGAGGATGAAAACTATAAGTCAAGTGTATTCACTGCATGTTATCATGCAGTCCGCCGTTACTGTTTAAAAATAAAATGAAATAATACCATTTGCATTTTCATTTTCGAAGTCTACTTGCAAGAATGCTGAAAAAATTAAAAAGAAAATGAAATAACCCCATTTGCAATTTCATTTTCAGTCTGAACAGTAATGGAGCTGCAAAAATTTAAATTAAAATATAAATTAGCACTGGCGCCACCTGCTGCTCCCTCAATTTTCATTTTCCACTTTGCATTTTCACTTTCAAGTTCTGAACATGCAAATAGCGCCGGTCAATGGGTGGGGCTTTGCTACTCGACTTCCCACAATTCTTTGTCTTTTGGCTTCTCTCTTCGATTGTGTTTAAGTCACGTGATTTTGATCTTTTCACCTTCATACTGCGAGCTTCACAGCGAAGCCATCTCACAAAATCTGAAGACCACGCAAAGTAGTTCTAAAGTAAATTAATGTGCTATTTAATTAAATATTTAACATGACAAAAACTAGCCTTTATTTTGTCATAATTTATATTTATTTACACTGAAGTGGAGACTGAACACATTTGTTATTTTGCTGACCAATTCAGAGCAACGGCAAACATTGTGCAAAATGTACTTGAGAAAAAGAAAAAAAAATTCACATGTATTTTTGCTAAATTATTATTACCAGTTACTTAAACCTGTAAACTCTGCATTGAATGCCAACAGAAAAGACGTTTTGCAACAATGTTGTGCTTTTGAATTGAAGATCCACCTCTGTCCCTTATTCATTGGTCAAGAATCCCGTCTTCAATTCAAACACATAGTATTCTGAGAATGGAGTCTTTCTTGAGGATTTTTCTTTTTCTGTTTCCCATGCACGTTTTTCATGTCATTTGCCATTGTTTAGAATTGGTCACCGTAAGGTCTCACTGGAATTGAATTTTCAATATGTCGTTTCTCCACCAAAACATGAAATTGAAATTTTTTCTCAGCCACTACAACAAACTATATTGAGTAAATAACATATAAAAATATTTAATTTTTGGGTGGAGTATTCATTTAATTTTTATTTATTTTCCACTGCTTATTTGAAACCAGGTTGCGGTGGCAACAGTCTTAGCGATGAGGCCCACACGTCTCTTTCCCCAGCCACACTTGCCAACTATTACTGTGGGATCCAAAGGTGTTCAGAGGCTATTTGGGAGATATAATCCTCTCAGTGAGCACTGAGAGTCTCCTTCCAGCTGATCCTCTGCATGGAGACATCTGGGAGATGCCTGATCCACCTCAGTTGGTGCCTCTCAATGCAGAGGGTCAGCAGCTCCACTTTGAGCCTCTCCTGGATGTCTGAGCTTCTCACTTTGTCTCTAAGGTAGAGCCCAGCCACCCTATACAGAAAGCTCTTTTTGGCCGTTTGTACCCACAATCTCATTCTTTCTGTTATTAACCAAAACTTATAACCATAGGTCAAGGTTGGAATATTGATCGACTGGTAAATCGAGAGATTCGGCTTCTGTGTAGTGTAATGACCGCATAACTGCACTCCTATCTGATTGTCAATCTCAACATCTCCTCACTCGTGAACAAGACCCCAAGGTACTTAAACAGGTGGAGTATTCAATTAATTGGGTGCACCAATCTGTAAGTGGGTAAGACCCTCTTTTGCCACTGGAACATCATGATTTTTTTGAGTCTAGAATTCAACAAGATGCTCCAAATATTCTTTGGGAATTTTGGTCCAGACTGACTCATATCACACAGTTCCTCCTTATACTCCATATTCATGGTACAGACCTCCATTTCCATTTCCATCTCATCTCAAAGGTGCTCTGTTGGATTGAGACCTAGAGACAGCTTGAGATGATGGGCACTTGTGACATGGTGCATTATCCTTTTGAAAAAGAATAGCCTGTGGTCACAGAGGGATACACACAGTCATAAAAACTGCATTAGTCATTAGGAGGCCTAATTTATATCAAGAACGCTTTAACCATACTACTGCTCTATCACCACCAGCCTGTACCATTTATACAATGCAGAAGTGATGAGGAAAACGATTTGCAAAAAAATGAGACTTCACAAAGAAAATACGCGTTTTGCTTTACAGCATGAATTGCATTTCACTTCCAGTGAATAACAAGCCATTCACAGCAACAAAAAAAAAATGTGTTTAGTTTCTGACTGGATGCTTTTTCATGCATTAATTCCATATGTGTCTGCCTGTCATTAAGTATTAAATAAAAATCTCTAGAGAAAAAAATTCTCTCTCTTGACCATGTTGGCCTGCTATTTGCATAAGTTGCTTCCACGTGATTGGCTGTTTGGAGGAGCAGGCTAATTCAGTAAACCACTGACTGTATAACCCTTTGATGGACTGGCTGTCTGCCCAGGCTTCATTCCTGCTTTGAGCTGAAGGCTACTACAACAAGAACAACAACATTTATTTATATAGCACATTTTCATACAAAAAGTAAGTCGAAGTGCTTTACATACTGAAGAAAAGAAAAATAAAAGACAAAATAAGAAATTAAAATAAGACAACATTAGTTAACATAGAAAAGGAGTAAGGTCCGATGGCCAGGGTGGACAGAAAAAACAGAAAAAAAACTCCAGACGGCTGGAGAAAAAAAAAAAAATCTGCAGGGGTTCCAGGCCACGGGACCGCCCAGTCCCCTCTGGGCATTCTACCTAACATAAATGAAATAGTCCTCTTTGTAGTTAAGGTTTTAGGGTACTAGGTTCAGCTCAGGCTGCCCATATCTACATTAGAAATGTGGGTTTAGATAAATATTTAAAATCAACGCCATTGATTTCTCCAGTGCCTTCAGTACCATCTAGCCATCCCTGTTAAGGGTAAACACAAAGATATGCAGGTGGGTGAGCCCAACGTGTCCTGCATAATGGACTGTGTGAGCAACACTGGAGCACCACAAGGAACAATCCTGTCTCCTTTTCACTTCACTCTGTACATCTCCGCCTATTAATATAACTTACAGAAATTCTCAGATGATTCTGCATTTATGGGGTGTATTGATAAAGGGATGAGACACAGGAGAGGAGTCAGGTGGAGAACTTAGTGCCTTGGTGAAAGAGAATCGTCTGCAAATTAACATCAGCAAAAACAAAGAAAAGGTGTTATAGAATTTCACCATGACCATGGGCCTCAATGTGGGGTCACCATTCAAGGAGTGGATGTTGAGGTGGTGCATTCCTAACATGTACTTGGGGGTCCACATTAATGATGGATTAGACAGAACACAGAAGAGCTAAGGGTAGAGCAGGCCCTTGTTCTTTTGGAGACTGCATTCCTTTATTGTGGGAAGTGACATACTTCATATCTTCTATAACTCTGTGATGGTCAGTGTAATTTTATGCACTGTGGTGTGCTGGGCTGGTAACCTCACTTCAAGAGAGGCCCACCAAATCAACAAGCTAATTAAAATGGTAGGTTCAGTTAATGGATGCACTCTGGGCCTCATGGAGTCCATAGAAAAGGAAAGAATTAAAAGAAAACTGGGATCTATCTATCTATCTATCTATCTATCTATCTATTATATAGTGCCTTTCACATCTATCTATCTATCTATTATATAGTGCCTTTCATTTCTATCTATCTCATACTGAGACGTCTATATGCAGAATCACCCACTCACCTCTCCCAGGTGTGTCACCTCTGTGGCCCCCTAGTGGTTAAAACAGAAAAGTGTTGGGTCACTGTGTGACTCTGGGTAAGTCACTTATAATAATGCTCACAAGTGTAAGAATATGAAAACTGTGGATGTTTTTTGGAGGGATTACCTGTTTATCCTAGGTGCATTTGAGACATTTTGAAGATAAGACTGGACAACTTGAAGATTATGCAACATGAGTAACGTGAACTTATTTCATGGACATTTTAGATATTGTTTGCTGTTGTCCAGTGTTGGTCACTATACAGTACACTCCTATTTTAACAAAAACATATCTCTTTTCTACATGAAAATATAAGATTACAATTTATTTTCTCAGACATCACTACAATAATGTATAAAAAATATAATTTTGGGGTACAATATTCCTTTAAGGGTGGCACGGTGGAACAGTGGGTAGCGCTGCTGCCTCGCAGTTAGGAGACCCTGGTTCCCCTCCTGGGTCCTCCCTGCGTGGAGTTTGCATGTTCTCCTCCAGGTACTCCGGTTTCCTCCCACAGTCCAAAGACATGCAGGTTAGGTGCATTGGCGATCATAAATTGTCCCTAGTGTGTGCTTGGTGGGTGGGTGTGTATGTGCGTGTGTGCACCCTGAGGTAGGCTGGCGCCCCGCCCGGGTTTTGTTTCCTGCCTTGCACCCTGTGTTGGCTCCAACAGACCCCCGTGACCCTGTAGTTAGGAAATAACAGGTTGGATAATGGATGAATGGATGGATATTCCTTTAATAATCACGAGGTGTACTAGGAAAACATACCCCATTTATTCTTTTACAGCATTTTCCACACAGCATTTTCTTTGATTTGCCTGAAGCACAATATTTTTAATTGAGGAGGCTGGTGACTATCTCTCGGAAAAAAAACACAAATGCAAAGCAGAAGCCCACCCTGGATGAGGTGCCAGTAAACACTAAACGGTTTATTATTTTAACCAATTTCTTCCAGCTATCAATTGTTATTATGGAGTTACTCTCTTATGTAGTTTTCCTGCTGTCCACTAGGGGGCAAGCAACCCTAACAAAAAAAATAAAATAACATTTCCAAGCCCTTGAGGCAAAAGCAACATGCCTTTATTCATTTTTTAATTTCTTTATTTTTATTGAATCATTTTTCATTTTCACATATTGCTCAAAAGAGGTAACAAAAATGTCATTCTTTCCTCCTTCCGTGACCCTGAGAGACTCGCATGTGTTTGAGGGAATTTGCTAGAGCAAAGCTTTATCTGAAGACCCACAGAAGAAAAGCCTTCTTCCAAAGCAGATCAAGAAAATCAGTGTGAGCCATTTTCAGCCCTAAAGATGTCTTTAAAGCAATTGGTTTGAAAAACAGAAATATTATGTTTTTTATTGAGCCATATGCTCCTACTTTAAATGGCATGCTCTAAAGTGAAAACCCTTTAATTAAGTATTTGACGCGTGTTATTTTTATAAGGCACTGTCTGAATTAAAAACCTGAATGAACCCAGAAAAGAGCAGCTGCGCATCTGCCATATCAGGTGTGATGACTCACCAAGCTACAGAAATAGGAATTTCCAACCAGGTGCTGGAAAACACTGGGAATTAGGAGGCATATTGCCGGGTATGGGGGAGGGGAATTGTGTGGGAGGCATCGTATGGAAATCATCCGCTTCGGTGCACAATACACACTGGAGTCAATGGAATCCTCCGACTTCTTTACTTGATTTCAATTCAGAATGTGCCAGTGGCTCATTTGTCCTGTTGTTTTTTAAACATTATGTATGTGAGATTGGTGGTGTATGTGTTTCTGTCCTATGATGAATTTTCTTCCTTTCCATAGTGCATTTCTTATGGGGAATTATCAACGTTTATTTATTATTAAGCACATTAATCCAGCTAGCATCTTCGGGGCTCTGTGTGCAAAGGTATGACATGGAAGGAGAATGGGGTGACACCAGAGTTAACGCTAATTCCCTTCGCTACCCCGGAACAGAGGACGATCGTTAGGAGAAACTGTGAATTTACTTCCACTGCCTCACCAGTAAGCCAAACTCTTTAGCTCCTGCTGGTAATTAAGACCGTCACAGACCAGAAGTCGGCGTTCATTAGTGAACCAGTAGCCACATGTAAAGCATCAATGTCCTTGGAACTACATTTTCCAGGCAGAGAATGCTGCTCTGCGGAGTTTAGCATCTTTTTTGTTTGGATGAGATTAAATGGGGCTCCTCCACAGACAATTTTACTAGTTGTAGTGAATTTCGTTTCTCATACGGGTTCACAAAATTGAAATTCACTTCACATCTAAGATCCAAATTCACCAAGATGAAATTTCATGAGCTTTTCAGTGATTTTTGGGTTACAAATTTAGGAATATTGCTTCCTGTTTCTCTGATTTCTCTTTCCTGAACTGCACTCCAGTGCTGCCCCCTTAGTTCCACAACTCCTACCATGTGGCTCTGTGCATTACCATCGCACTGCCTGCTGGCACATCCATTTAGGGGCAGAAGTAACACCATGAGCTGTGCTCAGTAACCTCAACTCCACAGGCTGTTCACCGCATACCCAGGCCGTTGGTTTTTAGCAGCGGCAAAGTGCTCACAGGCATTTGCTCTCTAGCTGTGCCCCTCTTTCTATAGTCCACACCATAATAAATTCTGCTGTACTTTTGCATTTGGAGAAAAAGGTTACAGATGAGATGAAAATAAACGAGCTAACGGCATACTTGTGGTAAACAGTTTGTTTCACAAAATATTTGGCAAAACAAAACTCCAAGCTTCACTGTGAATTCAGTTTCACACAAATTATTATTCAGTAGACTCTTCTTTTTCTTTTGGCTGCTCCCATTTAGGGGTCACCACAGCGGATCATCCGTCTCCATCTATCCCTGTTTTTTACATCATTTTCTGCCACACCAACTGCCTTCATGCCCTCCCTCACCACACCCATAAACCTCCTCTTTGGCCTTCATCTTTTCCTTTTGCCTGGCAGATCCATCCTCAACATTCTTTTCCTGATGTACCCTTCATTGCCTCTCTGCCCATGCCCAAACCATCTCATCTCGCCTCCCTCACTTGGCCACCAAACTGTCATACCTGTGTTGTCCCTCTGATGTACTCATTCTTCATCCTGTCTACCCTCATCACTCTGGGTGAAAATCGCAGCATCTCCAGCTCTGCCACTTCCAGCTCTGCCTCCTGTTTTCTCATCAGTGCCACCGTCACCAAACCATGCAACATAGCTGACCTCACTACTGTTTAATAGACCTTCCTTTTCACTCTTGCAGATACTCTATCACAAATCACTCCTGCCACTCTTCTCCACCCAGTCCACCCTGCCTGCATGACTACTATTAATGCAAGAAACTAAAATTAAACCGACTAAATTACATACACATGGCAATAAACTTTAACTTGAAAACACAACCATAGAGACGAGAATGTAACATCATTACTATAAGAACAAGAATCTCCAGTTCCACAGGAAGATGGTCCATCTTAGCTCCTCAGCTGTGTCCAGGTGGCTTGGTTTGACAGAAAGATGTCCAACAAAAGCTGAAACAAAAGTTGTGCATAGCCATCAAATATTTAAGCACCAGTAATGGTGGACTGCATCATAATGTGCAGTGAATACACTTGACTTATAGTTTCATCCTCTTTCTTTGTATGTTCACCATTCGTTTGCTCAGAGGTTGATGTGCTTGCTGCTTCCTGAGCAGCTCTTCTTTACTCCACCCTAGCGGCCCACTTCTTCTCTTCTTCTGTTGGCATCTTTTCGCGTTAAAACTAATTAAGACAGTTTTTGTGTTGCAATTACTTAGTATGTTTTTCTAAATTTTTCACTTAAGTGCCATCTGCCTCAAGAATGATTTAAGATATGAAGAGGTAGAGGAAGTGACGGCGAAGGCGGTAGGAATGAGAATGGCACCCGTATGCATGAGCCACACGACCTCCCTGCTGTTGAGAGTTGACTCTACAATAAAATAAAAATAAAAAGAGTAAAAAAAATCATCAACCCAAAAGCGGACAGTAGACATCACGTAGTATATGTGTACCAAATTTCAGGTCAATAGGTTAAGTGGTTTGTGAGCTGCAGGTGATTTAAAATCCTGGACAGACAAACAGACAGCCATGGTAGCGTATTATATAAGATTTGCTACATCCACTCTACAATCTCTGTCCACACTACCATTTTCATATAGATTATGAACTATACACTAAAACCACCAAAAACACATATGACAGAGCACGGTTGGATTAAGACCCCCACATGCCCCTGGGTGACTTGGCTCCTGAACAGAGAGAGTTGACCATTCTTTTAACAATGCAGCGTGGAGACATCAGCTTGTTTAATGAAGCTCGGCATGTCTCACTCTTGAGATGATCGCTTCATTGCCCCCGGGTTCCCTCAGTCATTTTGACTCGTGGATATTCAATTGTCACATCGAGTGAGAGTGGGCAGGGTTTGGTGTCCTTCTTGGTAATTCAGATTCTTATCGACTGGGTGGGGTCCAACTTAAGTCATTTCAGTGCGCTGATCCTGCTACAACTCATCAAGCTTTTCGATGATATGGTCCTTTGCCATCATGGGTCCCCTATGCCTGCACCCAGAAGGTCCTTATGAAAGATCGGCTCCTGTGACAGAGTTGTTCACTTAAACTGAGCATGCGCAAAGGAAGAGGAAGTGTCCTATTTAAAAGGATGGCAACTCCTCCAGCCGTGGAATGTATTGCAAAATTCTAGTGACCAATATATTATTTGTGTTTTACATTTAAACTTTACAAAATCACAAACAAGCAACACAACAAGCTCCATAGAAAGAAACTCCTCTATGTCTATTAAGTTGGAATATGATTTTCTTCCATGAAGGGTGACCTATTAAGGAATGAAACAGTGGATTGAGCAAGATCCAATAAGGGAAGGCCCAGGTAATAAGTTCTAACCAATTAGAGCCCAATTAAGATCTATGTTTTGTCACATGCATGTGCTTGAGAGGCAGCTTAACACTAGAATTACCAGAGCCTACGAGAAAACTCATAAATCCGGCCCACCTTAAATCCGTTCGCACCTCTCCGTCCGCGTCTTTTGTCCTGTAAATGTGCCGATTAAGACAAGCACCAAGCAGCCGGCTATTCCATCCCCCACCGTCGCAGAGCGTTCACTAAGTTCTCCCAGGTCATGCCTTGTTTGATTATCTGGGAGTGAGTGAACTGCTGGAGTTTTAGAGTGTAAATAATAGATCGTTATTTGGAAGACATGCATTTCATGTATTTTCCGTTTCTACAGTAATCTGTGTAAACACATTGTTAAAACAGAAACTTTTTCATATTTTAGTTATTTAAGGTGGGCCGGATTTACAAATTTTCTTGTAGGCTCTGGTAATTCTAGTGCTAATGGCTCTGGTGAGGGTAGTTACCCGCCATACCAGGGGTTGGCACTGTATTCTAATACCTTCTTTCTTCCTCCCTCTGCAGAACAGAAGACTAATGGCCGCTCCACTGTTGATGCCACTTTTGTTGTCTGCCCACCTTGACCTGCCCCTTCCTGTCGACAACCTTTATAATTTGTAAAGTTGCCATTTCAAATCAATTCTGTGTTGGACTTGCGTCTGAAGAGATGTTCCTCATATCTCTGTTAAAAGATATGTGTTTTTCTTTGCTGCACATTACATGGAGTCACATTCATGCCCCATGCACATTCCATCTCCACTTTTACAGTTTTCAAAAGTCTGCATTTAACACATCCACACTGCAGTACTGTGCCGGTGTTTTCAGAAATATGCAGCTTTTTAAAAGTTTCCATTTTTAGGGGTTAAATACACCGGGGTAATGTGGATGAAAGGTGAAAATGGCAACTGATGTCTGTTTTTAAAACGAAAACATAGTGTGGACGTAGCCTCTGGTAGAGACAGACAGTGAGAAGCAGGGTGTGACAGCTACTCTTTAAATATCTTATTCCAATTTTATTTACAAAAATGAATCTGATAGACTATACAATTCCATAAATACTCTTTCTTCCCTGTCTTTCACCTGAATATTATTCCAAATTCATGGCTATATGAAAGATCCCATGCTTGATTCACAGTTCTATTTAGATTCTTGATGTTTAAATATGACAGATAGGAGGTCTTGTTAGCCACTTCATATAGCACCTAATTGTCCACTGCAAGGCATTGCTCTGGGGTCCACCATTCATCATTTTGCATCCTCACATGAACTGGCCATGAACTAAAGAGAGGGTCACCCCAAAGTGATGAAGAAGACTTCTGACTTCTAAACTGCAGCTAGGAGGGTGTCATACACAGCGAAAGGCTCCTTCTCTATCAGTCTCACTGGCGCCAATCCCCTCCCCTGGTCAATTCTGAACAAGCCCCCAAACGTTATGGATGAGAATACATTCAGGGTCCCGACTCCCTCCTCGTTTTACATCTTCACATGGAAAGGCCAACCGAGAACCAGGTGTTGTGCTTCGGGTGCACGTCTAAAGCGAACAGGGTGGAAGGCTTTCTAAGGCTGATGAAACCTGACAGTTTCTTTTGAAGTATCTACCTGGCTGTTCTCATATTTGGCAGACTGGTTGCATTTAATCATAACATAACACAAACCAAAAAGAGAGCTGGCATATTATAGAAGTTCATTGAGCTCTTTAATCAGAATTCTCAGAAGAAGAAAGATAATAGTAAACATATGGTAGCTTTCCAAAATCTAAAAAAAAATCCTTAGGGCTGTCTGATTACAGAGTAGGAACATTATTGTTAAATTACCACATAAGCACAGCAAGCATTATTACAACATAATTATCAAAAAACCCAAGTAACGTCATTATGTTCAATGATGCATATTTGCTTCAAGTTGCACGTTAGTGCATTGTAATGTCACACACTTACAGTTTTAGTCTCTTTTTCAGATTTAGCCTCCATTTCCACTGAAAGCTTCCATGCTTCTTCTTTGTTATTATTAGTTATGCTGCCATCTGCTGTCCACATATAAGCAGGGTGGCCAACTCCGATCCTGGGGAGCCATAGTGGCTGCAGGTTTTTCTTCCAACCCAGTTGTTTAATTAGAAGCCAATCCTCACCAATAACAGATCTTCTTTAATTTCATGGCTTGCTAGTGTTTTAACTCTACCATGTCAGTTCATTCTTTAATCATAGACGTTTTTTGTCCTTTCTAATGATACATGTATCATCCAAGCAATTTAAAGCCTAAAACGGTTGTGTAATTTTCAGTTCTTCACTTTTTCTTCAGTTTCCATCTGAGTGCTTAATTAAACAAAGTAGTGAATTATGAATACACACAGGTATGAATGGAGACAAGCAAGACAGAAACTGCTGGTTCCTTTGTCATTTGCATCATATTGCTAATAAGGAACAGTTAAAACATGGAATATAGCGATTAAACACTAAAATTAGCAATTAAGGTGTTGAAAATCTTAAGAAGTGAGACAACTAAAATGAGCAGAAAAATATCACTTGAGCAATAAGTGCTTCATCAGCCATAAATGATTTATCGTGAAGCAATTGGATTGGAGCAAAACACCTGAAACCACTGCGGCCCTCCAGGACCGACACTGCTCAGCCTTGATTTACATGGTCTAGTCTTAAATAGCAAATAAATTAAATGAAGTTAAGCAGCAAAAACTAGTCACCATTTAAGAAAATAGAACGAAAACCTGTAGCCAATGTGCTCTCCTGGAAACCCCTGATATATAACGCTACCAAAATCTACAACATACTGGTATATTTCTGATATCAATCATTATGAAAGTCACTATATAAAAAGACAAGCAACTAGCCACATTGGGATTTTTCTGAAATACGCAGCAAAAGCGCTAACCCTATTATATCATACCAGTAATGGAGGATTGCACGATAACATGCAGTGAATACATTTGACTTATAGTTTTCATCCTCTTTCTCTGTACGGTTATCATTCATTTGCTCAGAGGTTGATGCGCTTGCTGCTTCCTGAGCAGCTCTTGTTTTCTCCACCCTAGCGGCCCGCTTCTTCTCTTTCTTTCGTCAGCATCTTTTCGCATTAAAACTGATTAAGTCAGTTCTTCTTTTTCTTTCAGCTGCTCCCATTTAGGGGTCGCCACAGCGACACCCATAAACCTCCTCTTTAGCCTTCATCTTTTCCTTTTGCCTGG
>JANRMT010048194.1:0-10057 GCA_026402145.1 Polypterus bichir lapradei
ACTTAATGTGTAAATATTTGTATGAACACTAAAAGAGTCAACACCATAAGACATAAACTAAAAATGTTTCACAATGTGTCCCTGAATGAAGGGAGGCTCAAAATCAAAAGTACCAGTCAGTATCTGGTGTGGCCACCAGCTGCTTGAAGTACTGCAGTGCATCTCCTCCTCATGGACTGGACCAGATTTGTCAGTTCTTGCTGTGAGATGTTACCCCACTCTTCCACCAAGGCACCTGCAAGTTCCTGGACATTTCTGGGGGGAATGGCCCTAGCCCTCACCCTGCGATCCAACAGGTCCCAGACGTGCTCAATTCCTTCGATGATAAACACGAATCCGTCCATCACCCCTGGTGAGAAAAAACCGTGACTCATCAGTGAAGAGCACTTTTTGCCACTCCTGTCTGGTCCAGCGAAGGTGGGTTTGTGCCCATAGGCAGTGTTGTTGCTGGTGATGTTTGGTAAGGACCTGCCTTACAACAGGCCTACAAGCCCTCAGTCCAGCCTCTCTCAGCCTATTGCGGACAGTCTGAGCACTGATGGAGGGATTGTGTGTTCCTGGTGTGACTCGGGCAGTTGTTGTGGTCATCCTGTACCTGTCACGCAGATGTGATGTTCGGATGTACCGATCCTGTGCAGGTGTTGTTACACGTGGTCTTCCACTGCGAGGATGATCAGCTGTCCTTCCTGTCTCCCTGTAGCGCTGTCTTAGGCGTCTCACAGTGTGGACATGGCAATTTATTGCCCTAGCCACATCAGCAATCCTCATGCCTCCCTGCAGCATGCCTAATGCACGTTCACGCAGATGAGCAGGGACCCTGGGCATCTTTCTTTGGGTGTTTTTCACAGTCGGTAGACAAGTCTCTTTAGTATCCTGCGTTTATAGAACTGTGACCTTAAATGCCTACTTTCTGTAAGCTGTTAAGGTCTTAACGACCATTCCACAGGTGCATGTTAATTAATTGATTATGGTTAATTGAACATGCATGGAAAACATTGTTTAAACAATTTACAATGAAGATCTGTAAAGTTATTTGGATTTTTAAAACATTATTGTTGAAATACACAGTCCTGAAAAAGGGACGTTTCTTTTTTTGCTGAGTATATATATATCTACATATATACACATACTTGTACATATATATACACACATACATACATACACACACATATATACACACAAATACATGTATATATATATATACATACACACACACATATATAAACATATATATACATATACATACATATCTACATATACACACACACATATATATATATATATATATATATATATATACATACACTCTTTGGGGTGCGAGCAACTGTTGCTGGGGGTGGCAGAATCCATCAAGGAAGAAAAATGAAAAACATTATTTGTACAAAATCTTAATTTATTTATCCATTCCTAAATAATTAAATGGGCAGGCTATTTCGTATCAGTGCAATACGCTGTTTGTTAAAACGAATGACTCCCGCTCTTGCGTGCAAGTCTGCGTGGATATTATGAACTATCGTATCTGTTCAAGTTCTATTTAAATTTTAAATAGAAGGAATTTTTATTTAGTCGACAGAAATATCTTTGGTAGGAATGGAAGTTAAATGTAGGCATCATTGCATAAATTTTTCTTCACCATACAAATGTAAAGAGTAAATTCGCCTTACATTCCAACCAAAGATATTTCTGTCGACTAAATCAGGGGTGTCAAACTCAATTGCACAGGGGGCCAAAATCCAAAACACACTTTAGGTCGCGGGCCGAACAGGATAAAGATTTATTGAACACACTAAAACTAAACTTTTAAAACTTAACTTTTTTGAACATAAATATGAATAAAAACAGACAACAACAACAACAACATTTATTTATATAGCACATATTCATACAAACAGTAGCTCAAAGTGCTTTACATAATAAAGAATAGAAAAATAAAAAACACAATATGAAAACAAAATAAATCAGCATTAATTAACATCGAATAAGAGTAAGGTCCAATGGCCAGGGGGGACAGAAAAAACAAAATAAAAACTCCAGACGGCTGGAGAAAAAAAAATAAAATCTGTGGGGATTCCAGACCATGAGACCGCCCAGTCCCCTCTGGGCAAAATGCAAATATTATTCCTGAATAAATCAACTCAAACCTTAAATAACTTATAATATTTTGCTCTCCATAAAAATATATCCTGTCTAAATTATACAAGTTAGAAATAAAGTAAACGTTAAAAGAACAAACATTCAAATTTCTTTACTCTTATGTAATTTTATATAAAAAATAAACTTAGAATTTATATATCCCAAAAGATTTTGCTCTCCATAAAAATATATCCTGTCAAAATTATACAAATTCAAATATGAACATGTTGCATAACAAAACCTGGAAATATAAATAAAATGTGTTCTTTTCAGCAATAACAAATCAAATCATTCAGTTGTCTTTGCTCATATGTCATTTTATCAGAGCTGGACGCCGGGCATCTTTTTTTGGCAACAAGTTCGTTTATATTTGGTGTGAGGTTCTGTGTTGTGGAGATTCTCAGGATGGACTGCAGGTGCTCATCAGTGAGGCGACTCCTGTGTGCTGTTTTGTTAGTCTTCATCACTGAGAAGAGCTTCCCACACAGATATGTGCTACCAAACATGCACAAGGTTTGAGCCGCATGTAGACGGAGCTGGAGCATTTCTGCGGGAATGGAGTGAATAAACTGTGCGGGCCCTGCAGTATCGTACTTTGCCTTCAGTGTGCCATTACACTGCAGCTCAATCACCTCCATCTGAATCTGCACAGGTGCAGTTTCTACATCGACAGCAAATGGGTTACGAAACAACTCAAAATTCTTTTTTTGTTCTTCAAAGTCACCAAAGCACCGTGCGAACTCAGTGCGCAGTGCGCTCAGTTTATCAGCAAAGTACGTATTTGGGAACACCGTTGTGCCGACTTGGTTCAACATTACTTGGCAACAGGGAAAGTGGGGCAAGTTGCACTGGTGCATTTGTGTCTCCCATAAAAGCAGCTTCACTTGAAATCACTTTGTGATTGTGCACAGGTAAAAACGTCTGCTGAAGTGTCAGATTCTTCTTTAATTCTTCTGCTTTCTGTATCTTCTGCATTGCATTCAGGTCTTTCAGGTTATCCTGATGTTTTGTCTCATAGTGCCGTCTTAGATTAAATTCTGTAATTACAGCCACATTAGCTCCACAAATGAGACACACGGGTTTACCGGCAATGTCAGTAAACATATACTCAGCCTCCCATCAGTTTTTAAAGGCTCTATTTTCAGAATCAACTTTTCTCTTCAGCATCGTGTGGGCTAGCTTCGCAATAACTTGCAGCATCATAAACTAGACTTGATTAACGCGGTAAGTGTTCGGCAAGGCAGCTGAAGCGCTGCATTATGGGATCTGTAGTTTATTGTGTTACCAGCGCTTCATATACCCGGGCCGTTAATAACAATAATACAGTATATAAAATGATCTCGCGGGCCGGATATAATTACACGCCGGGCCGGATGTGGCCCGCAGCCCTTAAGTTTGACATATATGGACTAAATAGAACTTGAAAAGATATATTTTTCCGTACATCGAGCCCGCGTGCTATTGTGGTTTTGCCTGCATGCCTCAATAAGTCACCCTCCCCTCGCTCTTACTTTTTTACCGTTCATCTAATGAATACATTGAGTATGGCTTTACCAAAACAATCATTGATGGCGAATAAAGTATCCATTATTCGAGTATGTAGATACATACATACATACATATATATATATATATACCCGCGTATCGCAGCGGAGAAGTAGCGTGTTAAAGAAGTTATGAAAAAGAAAAGGGAACATTTTAAAAATAACGTAACATGACTGTCAATATACAGTAATTGTTTTGTGAGTGTTATTGAGTGTTGCTGTCATCAAGGATTTGATTAGCATTATTTCTTTCAATCAGGTTCGTATTTGTAGGATGTGTTGTGTTCAAGTTACATTCCGTGTTTGTCAATCGTTGTAAAGATAACAGGTTTCATTCATCGATTCGTTTCTTGCTGCATCAATAAACAGCTCGTCTTCTTCATTATCTGAGACCTGACACACTGCATGCACGGGTTTTTTTTTTACACTGTCTTCCTTTAGTGGGACATTGACTTTTTCCACTGTGTGCTTTGTTTCCGCAGTAGCTGCACTTATGAATATGCTTGTATGTATCAGACGCTTCATATTTTTTTGCTGCCTTTTCAATTGTGTAATTCGGTTTTTGTTCAGCGCTCTTTGGAACTGTTGCTTTTTGTCTGTGCACTGCGTCAGTTCACGTGAGCCGCTCGGTGTACATGCATCGAAGTTTCCCAGCTGTGCTGGTGCCATGTCGTGCTATGTCCACGGCTGTATTTAATGTTACCTAAGTCCCGGCACTTAAAACTTTCTCTCGCAGTTTCGCTGAGTTTGTGCCAAATACCACCCTGACCATCTCATCTTCCTCTGCATAAGCACAGTCCTTCACCCGTGAATATTTAGCGGCAGTGTTTCTATTGGATTGCCGCTAACGGACGGCCTTATATGGACAGGCACTAAATTACAAATGCCAGCGGCAGCCTGTCTATGAACTTAATTTAAAGTTTAGGTTTACACCGTGCTTTGTTTCCGTAGTAGCAGCACTCAGGAATATGGTTGTATATGTCACTCGCTCGCTTCTTATTTTTTCGCTGCCTTCTCAATTATATAATGCATGTTTTCTTCAGCGCTTTTTGGAGCTCTTCCTGGTTTTCTACGTACTGCGTGATTACGTGGGAGGCGTGATGATGTCACATGAAACTCCGCCCCCACGGCTTTCGAGCTCATCTCCATTACAGTAAATGGAGAAAAACAGCTTCCAGTTATGAGCATTATGCGTAGAATTTCGAAATGAAACCTGCCCAACTTTTGTAAGAAAGCTGTAAGGAATGAACCTGCCAAATTTCAGCCTTCCACCCACATGGGAAGTTGGAGAATTAGTGATGAGTCAGTCAGTGAGTGAGTGAGTGAGTGAGTGAGTCAGTGAGGGCTTTGCCTTTTATTAGTATAGATAAAACAATGGTGAAGAAGAAATTTGAGAGTGAGCTTCAAGTTAAAGTTAGAATAGAAAAGTGCACGTCCATTATTTAGGAACTAGTAACGGCACACTGCACATTAGGCTTACTGGCCTATAGTTGTTTGGTTTTGTCTGATCACACTTTTTATATAACGGGATAATGTTTGCCATTTTCTGGTCCTTCAGAATTTCCCTAGTGCGTAGTGGCTTCTTAAAAATATGTGCCAAGAATTTATTTATTTATTTGTTTGTTTGTTTGTTTGTTTGCGTCAAGAGTTTATTTAATTATTTATTTATTTATTTATTTATTTTATTTTGTCTGAGATCAGTGGTGATCCCTCCAAGTGTCCAGTTTACTTTCAGGTAGATATCATTTTACTGTAAATCAGCTAACTCCTTCAAATAAGCTGTGAAACAATGACCTAGAAAGTAAAATTTTAATATATAGCACCATAGCACACAGCTTCTACTTTACCAAAAATGTAAAACTTCAGTGTAGTTATAAAATAATGAATTAAGCACATTTTTATATGTAAAAGTTTTTTAACTGATATTTTTAGATATCAGTATTCATGCACATCAAAGTACATTTTATACATATTTATAGCATGAAAATGCCATAATGCATTGTGTGGTTTTGCCTTCATCAACCTGAAGAGACAAACAATTAAATTAAATAATCATTTTAAATACACTGCTGCTTCACTTTCCATTTGTTCTAGTTAGATTTTTGACCAGCTGATCCATATCTGTCGAAAATGATAGAACCTGTCCAATACTCAACTTGGCCATTTCAGTTACTGTATTTGTTGTGACAATTAGCTTTTTGTA
The DNA here is from genome assembly GCA_026402145.1 of Polypterus bichir lapradei. NCBI lineage: Eukaryota > Metazoa > Chordata > Cladistia > Polypteriformes > Polypteridae > Polypterus > Polypterus bichir. The sequence goes on from JANRMT010048194.1 coordinate 5,881, forward strand.
TTGTACATTGTCATTTGAAAGCTGCTGAAAATATTGCAGTAAGCCTTAGGTAAGGTACCATTGCATCTCTTTATCAAACACAGCTTTAGCTGTTGCTAAGGTCTGTATGCTGATATATCCATATATACAGGCTCTCTGTAGTGAACAGTTAGTTACACTTGATGGTAAGGTACAAAAACACCCACCAAACTCAGTAGGCAAATATTATCTAATGTAAGTGGTTTTTTCCTTTCTTTAATAATTTACACATTCTCACCATGTGTGTGGACTTACTAATCGGCATTTAGCTTTTTCTTCTTGAACCTAACTGGCAGTACCAAAGATGTGCCAGTTATGTTCATTGTCAATTCCTTGCTTTCCAGGAGCGAGAACAACCTTTCCCTGCTATGGCCTATCATCGTATCTAAGGTTTGTGCCTGCCTTGTGTTTGATGCTACTTCTTTTCTCAGGTTTGAGAAAGAATGTATTAAGGAGTCATTTTCTTCACTTTCTTTATTTTAAATACCAAATGGCATATTGGAGAACAGTTTTATAGTTATTGTGAGTCAAAATGATTCATATTATTCAGGATATTAAAATGATTTATATTGCCATGTGCATCCTTCAGTTTGCTATTTTGTGGAGGTCAAAACAGTGTCAGTGCATTATATATGTCAGAATAATATTACTTTTTATGAATTTTGATTTCCTAAACAAACTGTGGTAATGAATCAACTAAAATCTAGTAAGGTTGGAATCAATGGGACAGATGCAAATTAGCTTTGTGTATGTGCCAATATTTCCAGCTCAATTAATAACAACCCTGAAGAACTGCCTGTGTTGTTTTAATTAGAGTTGTGTATAATATACATTTTCATGGATGATGTATTTTTTTATTTAATTTTTCAGATTAACCATGAGACAGGAAAAAACAAAGACTGTATCTCATGCATCTGTAGATTCTTTAGCAACATCATAATTTAACACTGGTTATTATTATATTATTGGTGATGTAGATTCATGGTAATTGCATAGGCAACCCAATATTTTCAGGACTGGTAATTTGTTTTCTAACTATTTCCTAATTTTTATTTTTGCATTCCAAAAAAAGAACTCACATATTCATTCATGAAGTTAAATACTTTTAAAAATAATATTTTATCTGATTTGAACCAAAAAACATATCAAAAAAGCATGCAGAGTCACATATATTTAACATAAGCTCCTGGTCTGAACCTTTCACGTGTGAAAGCACAACTGCATTGCAGAGATAAGCTGCACACTGAGCAAGTATGCTAGTCATTTGTTGTTACTCTGAGTTTTCATGCATAACGCGCTTGTAATGTTTAATTTACCATGTCCTGATTATATTTATGTACAGTGAAAATAACAGTGTTCAACATGACAAATACAGAAAGTCAGACATAAAAATGCATCTTAAAGAAGAGTTTCCTCTTACTCAATCTGTGTCTGATTAACTACAACAGGCGTTTTAAGTCTGTAACTTCAGAATTTATTATATCAGTTTATATATATTCAACTTTGTTAAGCTAAGGACCACATCCAAAAAGGGAGAAATGTAGGTTTTAATTTAATTGTCAAATTTTAGTGCACACTGTAAGGAAACTAGATTGCTGTATTTTCAGACTTAGGATGACAGAATTATATTATTCTTCTAAAGCCTAATGAAGAAGTAAGCTTAAAATGTATTGTTGGCACGTTACTTGATAAAAGTTAAAGTAACAAATATATTTATTTATTTATCAAACAGCATTGCTGGACATTCAGTTCATTATTATGTTTGTTAACTACAGTATATCTTCAAAAAGGTATCATATAAAGCTAAAAGAAAGGCTCTGCTTTCTTTAAGTCTAATAATATAACAACTGCTTATTGGCCACTGGATTACACAGCAACCCTCTGAGTCGGCTGTGATAATGGGAGAAGGTTGCCATGTAATACAAAGGTCCTAAGTTAAAGTCCCACCACTACTGTTGACACAAGGTGGGTGAGAAGCTGAAAAGGGGTTCTATCATCCTGAGAGAGAATTCCTAAGCAGAGAAATACCCTAAAACTATCCTTAATTGAATTATTAAAAGCCATGTATCTTTTGGCAGCTTTGATTAGTCGGCCAAAACTCAAAGTTCAAACCTTCCAGTTACTAGAGAGTTTATCTGAACATTAAACTGGAGTTTTTGATATTTAGGTGTTCTGAGTCCTCAGTTCTAAAGTGAGTTAAACTATATTTAAATTCCAATATATTAGAGTTGTATATTGAAAAAATTCCTTGGAGGAATTCTCAGATGTCAGTGTTGCCAACTTGTTATCTTTTTAATTCTCTGGCTCTGTCTCCATTCATTACTTAATGCAGTATGCACTTAAATTCAACCATATGCAAAGATTGCTGATTTAAACACTGTTGGAATAAATTCATGCATTTTCATTAACTTGTGTACTGTACATTTTGAATCCTGAAATGTGTCATAATATTTTAAAGCTTTTTTTTTTTAACTGTACAGGTTAAGTGTTCTAACTCGCTTTTTTTTCACAGAGGTTTGGCAACATTAGCTATTCTTGTACATAAAGAGGAATAGGCAGTCAATAATAAGTTAGTTACTAATTAGGTGGTACTAAAATATAAAAAAATACACTGATCCGGTAAACAGGCCCCCTCTGCAGACTTTCAGGTGACTCTGATTTCTAATTATACCCACTTACACAGGGAGATAACCCAGTTGTCTATTTATCCATTTAATAACATTCAAATAACATATAGTTGATTTATTAAAGAAAAGTGTCATCATAATTAAAGAAGAAAGTCACTTAAGGAAGGTTACTTCCTTAATAAGCTGTCTAGTGTCTTAAGTTAGTCATTATTGTTTTTTCTAAGCCAAACCACAAGGAGCTCTCAGAAATATTTTAGAAACTGTAATAAGTAATAAATTGTAAAATCAGCTTAAATGCTAAGAGCAGATTATTTTCAGTATATTCTAGCTGGTATAAAATAACAACTATTGCTTAGGTTAGTGTAAAGGCTTATAAGTCAAAAACATTTAATAATTAATCTATACTAATAAAAGGCAAAGCCCTCACTGACTGACTGACTGACTGACTGACTCATCACTAATTCTCCAACTTCCCGTGTAGGTAGAAGGCTGAAATTTATTCCTTACAGCTCACTTACAAAAGTTGGGCAGGTTTCATTTCGAAATTCTAAGCGTAATGGTCATAACTGGAAGCTGTTTTTCTCCATTTACTGTAATGGAGATGAGCGCGAAAGCCGTGGGGGCGGAGTTTCGTGTGACATCATCACACCTCCCACGTAATTACGCAGTACGTAGAAAACCAGGAAGCGCTTCAAAAAGCGCTGAAGAAAACATGCATTATATAATTGAGAAGGCAGCGAAACAATAAGAAGCGAGCGAGTGACATATACAACCATATTCATGAGTTCTGCTACTTCGGAAACAAAGCACGGTGTAAACCTAAACTTTAAATTAAGTTCATAGACAGGCTGCCGCTGGCGTTTATAATTTAGTGCCTGCCCATATAAGGCCGTCCGTCAGCGGCAATCAAATAGAATCTCTGCCACTAAATATTCACGGGTGAAGGACTGTGCTTATGCAGAGGAAGATGAGATGGTCAGGGTGGTGTTTGGCACAAACTCAGCGAAACTGCGAGAGAAACTTTTAAGTGCCAGGTCTTAGCTGACATTACATACAGCCATGGACATAACACGAGATGGCACCAGCACAGCTGGGAACCTTCGATGCAAGAACACCAAGCGGCTCACGTGAACTGATGCAGTGCACAGACAAAAAGCAACAGTTCCAATGAGCGCTGAACAAAAACAGAATTACACAATTGAGAAGGCAGCAAAAAAATATGAAGCGTCTGATACATACAAGCATATTCATAAGTGCAGCTACTGCAGAAACAAAGCACACGGTGCAAAAAGTGAATGTCCCGCTAAAGGAAGACAGTGTAAAAAAAAACCCGTGCATGCAGTGTGTCACATCTCAGATAAAGAGGAAGACGAGCTGTTTATTGATGCAGTAAGAAACGAATCGATAAATGAAACCTCTTATCTTTACAACGATTGACAAACACGGAATGTAACTTGAACACAACACATCGTACAAATACGACCCTGATTGAAACAAATAATGATAATCGAATCCTTGATGACAGCAACACT
>JANRMT010048208.1:0-10776 GCA_026402145.1 Polypterus bichir lapradei
GTTTTTAAAGGCTCTATTTTCAGAATCAACTTTTCTCTTAAGCATCGTGTGGGCTAGCTTCGCAATAACTTGCAAGCTAGACTTGATTAACGCTGTAAGTGTTCGGTAAGGCTTCTGAAGCGCTGCATTATGGGATCTGTAGTTTATTGTGTTACCAGCGCTTCATATACCCGGGCCATTAATAACAATAATACAGTATATAAAATGATCTCGCGGGCCGGATATAATTACACGCTGGGCCGGATGTGGCCCGTGGCCCTTGAGTTTGACACATATGGACTAAATAGAACTTGAAAAGATATATTTTTTCGTACATCGAGCCCGCGTGCTAATGTGGTTTTGCCTGCATGCCTCAATAAGTGACCCTCCCCTCGCTCTTACTTTTTTACCGTTCATCTAATGAATACACTGAGTATGGCTTTACCAAAACAATCATTGATTGCGAATAAAGTATTCATTATTCGAGTATGTAGATCGGGGTATATATATACACGTTTCTTACTGCATCAATAAACAGCTCGTCTTCTTCTTTATCTGAGACCTGACACACTGCATGCACGGGTTTTTTTTTTTTTTTTAACACTGTCTTCCTTTAGCGGGACATTCACTTTTTCCACCGTGTGCTTTGTTTCTGCAGTAGCTGCACTTATTACATACTTATCTTGTATGTATCAGACGCTTCATATTTTTTTGCTGCCTTTTCAATTGTGTAATTCGGTTTTTGTTCAGCGCTCTTCGGAGCTCTTGCTTTTTGTATGTGCACTGCGTCAGTTCACGTGAGCCGCTCGGTGTACAGGCATCGACGGTTCCCAGCTGTGCTGTTGCCATGTCGTGCTATGTCCATGGCTGTATCTAATGCTACCGAAGTCCTGGTACTTAAAACTTTCTCTCGCAGTTTCGCTGAGTTTGTGCCAAACACCACCATGACCATCTCATCTTCCTCTGCATAAGCACAGTCCTTCACCCGTGAATATTCACCCGTGGCAGTGTTTCTATTGGATTGCCACTGACGGACGGCCTTATATGGGCAGGCACTAAATTACAAACGCCAGCGGCAGCCTGTCTATGAACTTAATTTAAAGTGTAGGTTTACACTGTGCTTTGTTTCCGAAGTAGCAGAACTCATGAATATGGTTGTATATTTCACTCGCTTGCTTCTTATTGTTTCGCTGCCTTCTCAATTATATAATGCATGTTTTCTAAAGCGCTTTTTGGGCCTCTTCCTGGTTTTCTACGTACTTCGTGATTACGTAGGAGGCGTGATGATGTCAGACGAATCTCCGCCCCCACGGGTTTCAAGCTCATCTCCATTACAGTAAATGGAGAAAAATAGCTTCCAGTTATGACCATTACGCGTAGAATTTCGAAATGAAACCTGCCCAACTTTTGTAAGGAAGCTGTAAGGAATAAGCCTGCCAAATTTCAGCCTTCTACCTACACGGGAAGTTGGAGAATTAGTGATGAGTGAGTGAGTGAGTGAGTGAGTGAGGGCTTTGCCGTTTATTAGTATAGATATATACTAATATATATCGGCCGCCATATTAAACTTTTAACGGAAACCGATGTACGTACTTATTTCGTTGGTATGACACCACTGTTGGCCGCCATATTGAACTTTCCAACGTCACTAATTCTCAAACTTCCCGTGCAGATAGAAGGCTGAAATTTGGGAGGCTCATTCCTTACAGCTTACTTACAAAAGTTAAGCAGGTTTCATTTCGAAATTCTACGCGTAACGGTCATAACGGTCAACAACGTCCGCCATGTTGAACTTTCTTATTCATGGCCCCATCTTCTCGAAATTTGGTAGGTGGCTTCCCTGCGCTAACCGAAACCAATGTACATACTTATTTCGGTGGTATGACGAAACTGTCAGCCGCCATATTGAACTTTCCAACATCACTAATTCTCCATCTTCCCGTGTAGGTAGAAGGCTGAAATTTGGTACTTATTTCGGTGGTATCATGCCACTGTCGGCCGCCATATTGAACTTTTCACGGAAATCGATGTACGTACTTATTTCGTTGGTATGACAGCACTGTCGGCCGCCATATTGAACTTTCCAACGTCACTAATTCTCCAACTTCCCGTGTAGGTAGAAGGCTGAAATTTGGCAGGCCCATTCCTTACAGCTTACTTACAAAAGTTTAGCAGGTTTCATTTTGAAATTCTATGCATAATGGTCATAACGGTCAACAACGTCCGCCATGTTGAACTTTCTTATTTACGGCCCCATCTTCACGAAATTTGGTAGGTGGCTTCCCTGAGCTAACCGAAACCAATGTACGTACTTATTTCGGTGGTATGACGCCACTGTCAGCCGCCATATTGAACTTTCCAACGTCACTAATTCTCCAACTTCCCGTGTAGGTAGAAGGCTGAAATTTGGCAGGCTCATTCCTTACAGCTTACTTACAAAAGTTAAGCAGGTTTCATTTTGAAATTCTACGCGTAATGGTCATAACGGTCAACAACATCCGCCATGTTGAACTTTCTTATTTATGGCCCCATCTTCTCGAAATTTGGTAGGCGGCTTCCCTGCACTAACCGAAACCAATGTACGTACTTATTTCGGTGGTATGATGCCACTGTCGGCCGCCATATTGAACTTTTCAACAGTCATTGTTACTTATGGGCCCATCTTCAAGAAATTTGGTACACGGGTTCCCAACGCTAACTGAATCCTACTTACGTACATATATACGTCCATAGCCTGCAGCTTGGTCACCGTGTGAGGTGGCGTTGGGTCCCCCATCCCAACGCCTCCCACGTTGTTGGATGCCTACCTATATAAGACCGTTCGTCGCTCCGGTCTCTACATTCCCTTCCTTGCTTCGCCACGGGATTCACGTCTCCCTACTGATAACTACAGCCTTTTTGTTTAATCCACGGCTTCTCCGCTGTTTTATTGTTTGTTTATTACAATTATAGTTATTGTATAGGTATTTTAGACTTACTTTACATTGCTCATGTACCCATTTCCTTTATCATTCCAACCCCCATTACCATGTCTATCGAGGTGATCACCATCGATCAAAGAACTGTCACTTACTGAGTGGTTTCCATGCCCGGAGATGGCACCTACCTTTTCCATTCTCTTTGTTACATATTGCACGGCCATATCAGGCTCACTCTTGATATCCGGAGAAACATTGTGTCTTATGTATTGAATGACTGGGACAGGTTCAAGGTGTGGACTGATGACGGTACAGGAGATAATTATACTACACAGGAGCACTAGAAGAGTGAAATGCTTAAGCCCTTCACCTATGGTTCTGCATGTGAGTTGATGGCTGCCGCTGAATTGTTCGGTTGTCGCTTTCAAGTGTACCGAAATGGCCAAATATTTTACACCTTTCGAGAACCGCCAATGCCTCTTAAACATCTTAGATTCACAGGTGACGATTTTAGTAGTGGACACTTTGATGTTTATGAGTGTTTAAACTCTCAAAAGCTGGATGTGATTTTATCGATGAAACCGGTTGTGTGCTTACAATGCTTGACAGATGCCGAATGTCACTTCAACACAACAAATCCTGCAAATACTATCATGATTGAAACAAACCATGAAATTCAAACCGATTATGACAGCAGCAATCCAAGCTGTGAGATTTGAGACAAGATTACTGTTCTCATGGCCAACTGTAAGTTACATGCTCAAGAGTAAGCTCAGCGCACAGCTTTGTCATGTTACAACCGGAGGGCCGAACTGACAACATGGTATACAAAGAGATCCTTAACAAATAATTATTGGCATATTTTCCCTCAGTTTAAAAAGGTTAAATTTTCTTCTTAATAAAAATTTTAAGGCAGTACTTCGCCGCTGCGAAGCGCGGGTATTTTGCTAGTATATATATATATACACAGTATATACAATATACACATATACAACAAGCCATGGAATTAAAGAATGACTTTAATTAATGACAAGAATCTGCGCCTCATTAAGCAACTGGTTAGAGTGAAATTGGTTGGAGTTTGAGGCCCTGACTTAGTTGGTCTTCTGTTGGCTCCCTCACTTCATATTTCATTTCTGTTTGGGGGACATTTAAGGAAAGAAATTAAGCAATTCAGAGGAACGATGAAGGGGAACACATTTTAAAAAGCAAGTCAATTAAAATGAAAGAAATAGGAGTTCATCAGCTGCAAAAACTGGCCACCAATTAAGAAAAGGGTTAGAATGAAAATCTGCAGCCATTATGAGACCACTTATATATATATAAATATATATATATATATATATATAGTGGACTATGGCCAATACCCCCAGGCCACTAGAGGGAGCCCTCCCTGCGACATGGAGATGCCCCGAATTCCAGCAGGGCCTCATGGACTATGGAGTTTTAGTGCACAGTCCTGCTGGATAATGTCGGGGCTGCCAGGGGATGTTTATTTTCTATATAGCCCGGAAGTACTTCCATGTCACAAGGACGGAAGAAATAAAGTGCTTCCAGGCTTACGAAAAAAAAGGAGTTTTCACCTGACCCGGAAGTGCTGGGTAATCACGTGACCTGAGGGATCAGAAGCACTTCCGGGTCCTGGACTATAAAAGACTGTGGGAGATCTCAGATGGGCGAGCTGAGTTGGGAGGAAGGGAACAATGTGTCTGGAAGAAGGAGGATTGATTATTGTTATTATATTTGAGTACTGTTTATGAGTATAGTGGAGTGGAGGGTGCTTTGTGCACTGTTTTGTCCAAATAAAGAAAATTATTGGACTTTTATCTGGCGTCTGGCGTCTGATCCGAGAGTTCAAGGGGACGATAGCGTCCCCTATCTGTCACTATATATATATATATAAATTTATTAAAGTGGCTTAAAGCTTGGGCATGTGAGGTCTGCCTCATCTTAGAGAAACCACCAGCTTGACTTTCCAAGGTTAGAATGAGACATTTGTGGCCACCAGAGGGAGTTTTGGGCAGACCACCCCAGTGATTTGTAGGGCTGTGACTGACCTGGAGGTTCTTCCAAAGGGTTTGGAAGTAACTATGGAAGTAGTATGGGGATCCAGTATAAAAGTGACTGGTGGCCATTTGCTTGTAATTGAGTGGAGTGTTGATGAAAGTTTAGTTGGAAGGAGAGAAGAGAAGTGCAAAAAGGGAAGACAGGGTGTGTGTTTGTGTGGGGGTTTCAAAGTTCCTTTTTAATTTTTGCTTTACTACCTCATTTGATGTGTTTTTGCTTCCAAAGTCGAGTAACCTTCTGATAAAGCAACCTTTCCCTTATATTTTTAGTTTCTTTGGCATTTTTTGAGTTTTGGGACTGGAAGAATGAGGCCACACTATATTAAGTTAATATCTACCTTAATAAAGAGATAAGTGTCAGTTGCTAGATCTCTGTCACTCCAACAGATGGTGCATCACAATCATTAACACTGCTTTCACAAATTCCATACTAAATGACATATAGCAGAGGCAAATGCATTGCATGGTGCATTGCAAACATTAATGCTGAGATCTATTTTGATTACTTGGATTTTAGACAGGCAACACAACTAGTAAGATCTGAAAATCTTTGATTTTAAGCACAGAATCCCAAATTTTGGATGCCAGAAGAAGTGTTCTGTCACTTATATACTTCTAACAGGCTGGAAGGTTTGATTGTTCATTCCTTGTCTAATTGCAATCCCAATGGCACAAGGAGATGCCTTTGTGAATCCCTCTGTTGGTGGTAAACAGGGCTGAAGTATAAAAGTAAAGAGAGCTCAGTCACTGAGCAGCCTACCATTGGGGTCCCTAGTGTTAAATACATGGGGTACAGCACAGACAGTGAGATGGGTAAGAGGTTACTGGACCAGTTGTATAGTTCATTTTGACATTTCTTCTAATCCCTCCAAAAGAAGAAGTCAGTTGGTACCATTAGTTGCATGCCATAGGTAATCTGATAACACGATAAAACAAACAATTAACCTAACCTGCAAGTTTGGGGTAATGGGAATGAAGTGGCACCTAGAGGAAAATCCACAAACATGGTGAGAACATGCAAACTTCACACAAATACAACTTTGCCTTGGGATTGGAACCCACAGATGCACAGGTCCACAAGGCAGCAGCGTTAACCAGTGTACTTCCATCATTCCACTGTAAGACAAAAGAGAGTCAGGCCAAAGATTTGGAGCACCACCATTGCAACCCTGTTTGAATAAAGGAATTCAAAGTAAACAGCACAGAAATGTGCCAGAACAATGGCTTTGGCCATGATCAAAAAGGTTAACGGAAAGTCACTTCCCAGTGTGAGCTCTGACTTCCTCAGTTGTGGGTTCTGTAAAGAACGCCCACTTCAGATGGATTTCAGGTTTTTATATCAGTCTCCCGGTAGTGGTGGGCTTCCTGAGTCAGAATTGAAGTTGTATCTATCATCTTGTGGCCGGTGTCCTTCTGAATTGTGGGTGTAAAAGGAGATGGTGTTAGCAACGGTAGGGTGGGAGCCCTGAAGATGACCCATAAGGACACCACCAATTCACTGATGCTTTGTTACTGCCTGCACGTTTAAATGTTGTTTATTAAAATTATTGTACAGAATTTTATTGTTTATTAAAATATGAATAGGTTTCATTTGACAAACTTTGCATAAACATTATTAAAAGAATTGTGCATTCTTTAAATAACAGTAACAGAATCAAATTACTTTTAAACATCATAGACTGCACATTTACAATAAAATGCTACCTGATATGTTAGACCATGTAATCCTTCCCTTCTGTTTTCTGGCTGACTTCAAATACTGCAGTTTCTGACAATGCTGACTACCTGCAATTACCAGCCAATCAACTCCACATGTAGAGCAGAGACAGCAAACCGCTGACGTCTCCTGAATTGGTCTCTAACTGACTGCGCCACTGCAAGGTATACCAGCACTGCTCAAAACTGGCACACTCAGTCTCTTTGGCCATCATTTTACGGTGAATTCATTCTGGGGTATCAGTCATGCCTATGGCCCCAAGAGTGTGTAAAATTAAAACCATGAAATGATATGATGCAGTGAGGTAGGGATATTGCCTTCATCACCCTTAAATAAATGTTAGTACAGCAGACTTCCATGTGATTACTGAGTAACTCACAGTTAGGCTGATGAAACGATAGGAAACATCTGACTGCCTTTGCATGATTTGCTTTGCCAAAATTAGCCTCATGCAAATTAAAAAGAGTGACAGCTTCACCATATGCTCTGCTTAAAAGATGATATACATGAGATCAGTCAGATCAAGAAAGCAGCGTGAGTGGTCCAGCTCTTGTTAGAAGGACAATGGTTAATTATGAAACATTCACTGTATATACAGTATTCTGTGATGGACAGCACCTATGTGCTGGCATCCTCTCCAGGATGGGCACTCATCCATTGCCTGACCAGAACTCCAGAATGTAGAAAAGATGGAACAATTCCTGCCTTTGCAAACAATACAAAGAGTGTGTTGGAATCCTGGCTGGGATGGAGCAAGGACCTGTACCTAGCTGAGAGACCAATACAATAGAAAGACATAGGGAGACAACTGGACGTGACTATAGTCTGCCCCGATAAGCTAGTTGGCAGTGTCTCTGGGCTTCAGTACTCATAAGGGTGCCTGCAGGGCATACTGGGAACTGTAGTGCTAGGGGGTGCTGCAGGGACCCATGATCCCTACTTGGTGGGGCTTCTGCCTGACCCAGAGGCACTTCCTGTGGGCCATGCCGTGGCACCTGAAGTGCTCCAGGGTCTTCTATAAAAGGAGTCACTCTGCATCACACAGGTGGTTTGGGGATGAGTGGAAGAAGGACAAAGTTCATCTGGGAGGAGACAAAGAGAAAAGAGGGAGAAAGAGTGTTGTTTTTGTGTACTTGTCACAACACTCAGTGAGCCTATTCACCTGCTTATCAATACAATTATCTAATCAGCCAATCATGTCACAGCAGCGCAGTGAATAAAATCATGCAGATATAAGTCCGAAGTTTCAGTTAATCATCATATCAAACACCAGAACAGGGAAAAATGCGATTGCTGTGATTTTGACTGTGGCATGATTGTTGGTGCCAGACGAGCTGCTTTGAGTATTTGAGTAACTGTTGATCTCCTCTGATTTTCAGGCCCAACAATCTCTAGAGGTAGTAAACAAAAAAAAAAAACAGTGCGATTGAGCATGTCAACAATTATTAAGAACCTCATCTTCTGTTTCTAGTTCATCAGCCTTTGGTCTTTAAAAATAAATAAGTCAAGTTTTACAAGACTTGGTTCAAAACAAATCAACTCCCACCCATGAGAAAGAGTGAGTAAAACTTTAAGCTAGTTAAAATAAGTAAATAGATAAATTAATAAATAATTAAAAATAAATAGTGTAAAACAACAGTCGAAAGAATCTGCTTTCTCAATTGAAATGCTTATTCTAAAATGTTATTGATTAGGTCCTGCCAGGTTTCGAAAACCTTTTACACAGATCCTCTAAGTGAGAATTTGATTTTTTCCAATTTCAAATAGTATAGAACATCAGTTACCCACTGACTTAGAATAGGTGAGTTGGGATTCCTCCAGCTGAGTAAGATAATTCTACGTGCTAATAGTTTAGTAAAGGCAATTCCAGTTTGTTTGTCCTTCTCCACTTTAAGCCCATCTGGAAGTACACCAAACACAGCTGTTAATGAGATAGGAGGGATTGTGACCCCAAAGCTGTCTGATAGGAATTTAAAGATTTTGGTCCAGAATGATGTTAATTTGGTGCAGGCCCAAAACATGTGGCCCAGTGAGGCTGGAACTCGATTGCAACATTTGCAGGTTGGATCTTGCTCTGGAAATATTTTGGACAATTTTAAATGAGACAGATGTGCTCGATATGTAATTTTAAGTTGAATAATTGTATGCTTCGCGCATATGGAGCTCGAGTGGATTCTCTGCATTGCTGCCTTCCACTCCTTTTCTGAGATGTTGAGTGTGAGATTCTTTCCTACTGTACTCTGGGATCTTTGAACCCTTGGATCTTTGAAAACAGAACAACATTCTGACCACAGCCCATACATATGTGATTTTCTCCTTTTTTGCTGCCTCACAGCTCTTGGATTCGAGGTTTGAATCCCGGCCTCGTCCTTGTCTATCTGCAGTTGGAATGTTATCTTTGGGTTTTTTGTTAATTTTTCTCATTTCTTCACACATTGCAAAAGTATATGTCAAGTGTGACAAAATAAGGGTGCTTTGACATGTCCCTGTACCAAGAAAACAGCAAAATATATGATGATAATAGATGTTGGGAGGGTAACTTATTACTCCAACATACATGTAAAATTTAGGGTATAAATGGAAGGAAAAGCAGAATTTAAAAGGATACAGAATAATAAAGACAATGCCCTCTGCTGACCTTACTAAAACAATGAAGTCTAATTAGTTACGACACAACTTAATGTGCTCCCTCCTCAATCCTCTGGCCTCTTGTTACTTTTCACCAAGCAAGCCTTTACCTCTGCTCTTAATTTGCGCTCTACAGGGAATGTACTAAATCATCTGCTGTGCTACCTCTATATATTGTGACCACTGCTGCAGGGGGACACAGCCACCCTTCAGAAACCCCCCTCTTAAACAGTTGGGAAACAAACACACTCTTACAGCTCCTCTTTGTAAGATCAGCTGCAGGCTTGCTGGCTTGCCATGTGACGTGCTCCTCACTCGAGTCTTCGAACATTTAAAAGACCAAGACGCAGCCATTCTCACTCTCTTGTCTCTCATCCCCCAGACTCCTTCTGCTCCTGCTGCTGCTTCCGAGCCGCTGCACCCCTTTGTTGAAGAAGTCTTTGCATTCTTTTGAGCAGGAACTGGGGCAGATGCGCCAAGTTTGACAGCTGTTCCTCTTGAGGCTGAATTGCCTCTAAAAGAGACTTGTGTTTGTATCTGCCTGAACAGCAATAAAGTTTCTACTCCTTGAAAAAACCTCTGTACCCTCTTGTGCAACTTTGTGACCCAAGCTTGACTATATATATATCTATACTAATAAACGGCAAAGCCCTCACTCACTCACTCACTCACTCACTCACTGACTCATCACTAATTCTCCAACTTCCCGTGTAGGTAGAAGGCTGAAATTTGGCAGGCTCATTCCTTACAGCTTCCTTACAAAAGTTGGGCAGGTTTCATTTCGAAATTCTACGCGTAATGGTCATAACTGGAAGTTGTTTTTCTCCATTTACTGTAATGGAGTTCAGCTGGAGGGGCGGAGTTTCGTATGACATCATCACGCCTCTCACGTAATCACGCATTACGTAGAAAGCCAGGAAGAGCTACAAAACGCGCTTTAGAAAACATGCATTATATAATTAAGAAGGCAGCGAAACAATTAGAAGCGAGCGAGTGACATATAAAACCATATTCAGCGGCTCACGTGAACTGACGCAGTGCGCAGACAAAAAGTAACAGTTCCAAAGAGTGCTGAACAAAAACCGAATTATACTGCTATGCTCAAATAGATAAACCACACGCAGTGGCGCGATAGTAAAGCATTCGCCTGTAGCGCCCACGTTCGATTCCCGAGAGGGGATGCACTAAGTATGTACGTGCGCTTCTCGATTTATTTTAACCTCGCATCCCCTTAGTTTGAGACGTATGAAAACGCATGCGGTTAACGCAGAAAGACAGATCACCTATTCACCTATTGAAGCTTCATGAATAATGGATACTTTATTCGCGATCAATGATTGTTTTGGTAAAGCCATACTCAGTGTATTCATTAGATGAACGGTAAAAAAGTAAGAGCGAGGGGACGGTAACTTACTGAAGCACACAAGCAAAACCACAATAGCACGCGGGCTCGATGTACTGACTTGCG
>JANRMT010048226.1:0-10372 GCA_026402145.1 Polypterus bichir lapradei
GGCCCAGAAATGATATCAGAGGGGCCGGAACCAGAAAGGTGTTCATCCATAGGTTCGGACCCGGAAGTGATGTCAACAGGGCCAGGTGGAATTTCCTGTGAGTCGTCTGCAGAAAAGCGAGAAAAAGAATCAGTGCACTCTGCCACATCCCGGTCTGGTTAGGAATTGCCCTCATTCATGCCCTTTAGCTGCCTCCCATGTGCATGTGTTTGACAGCAGCAAGAATCGTATGAAAATCAGGAACCCAAAGGGAGTTCACAAATCTGTTACCATATCTTTATGGTTATTTACTGTATGGAGCCTGTTGCAGATCTAAATAAATAAATGTATCTTTATGGAAACTTCATGTGGATGGGTCTTTTGAGAACCAAACATGGCTCCCGTTTGGCATCGCTCTCAAGAATCAGTCTAACACCTTTATTTTTAAGAGTGTAGGAAGGACTACCATCAAAACCCTGACTAGAAACTAAAGGAGCCTTGAAAAAATAATGCTCAGTAGCACAAGAGAGCTCCATAGAACACAAAATGAATTGCCCATGAAGGCAAAGCAATCCACAGAAAATCCAGTCCCAATACAGAATCCCAAAGCAAAGTCAAAAACACAGCACAGGTTAAAAAAAATGGAATCTCAATAAGCACAAAACACAGGAAAACACAAGTAAACACCCTACTGCCCAGCAATTTTGAAATGAACCGCTAGGAACTCTGGGAGATCCTTCGGATTTATAGGGCACATCGCAGTTCCTGGTGGTGACTGGCAGGTGGTAACGCCTCTTGGGGGGGGGGGGGGGGGGTCACCCACAAAACACATGGGACATAACCAAGGAATTTTATAGTCACAGACAAAAACAAAGCATAATGCACATAATAAGAAAAAGTAACATTAAAGCAGCGGCTCTCAAACTTTTGTATTTCGAGCCCCCCCTTTTCTACCTGGAATAATTCTGCACCCCCTGTATAATATAAAATAGATGAGAATAACCCACGATACAACTGACAAAGGTATGATACTCGTGCGGTGTCGCGGTATCCTATCATTTTTACTTCCTTAAGATTTGCATGTGTTCGGTTAAGTTCGATGAAATACAGTATTTGCAATTTATTTTTTTTAAAGTGCTTTAATAACTGTTAAAATGTCTTGTGTGGTTTTTGGTAGTAATTCTAACCCCAAAAACAAAGAATAAATTATTTATTCTTATTTATATTTTTTTATGTAAAGAAACGATTAAATATGTTTTAATTTTTAAAAATCTCGTAAACGAGGACACCAATGAAGTCAATCTGCGCGAGACGAACTTATTTTCGTCCGACAAATATTATACCGCTGTTAGTTGTATCATGAAAATAACCCAATACGCAGTAAATTATTTAACTCACTTTGGCAATATTGGCTATGCTGGTTGCGCCACATTATCACCTTATCTACTGTTACCCGAATGCTAGTGACAGATACCGATACGTCTCAAACTTTCTGGATTGAAAATACGCGACTATAAAAGTAGCAGCAGTACTGCTGCTCGTCAGTTAGTCATTAGATCTATGCCTTAGTAATGTTTTATTTCAATTTTAGTTATAATGCATTCGTTCAGATTATATGCTTGAAAATTTAAATTTGAAATAAAAATGTAAAAAATGAATTTTGATGTCTTGTTCATTTATTCGACGCCCACCTTGTACAGCTTCACCGTGCCCCACAGTTTGAGAATCGCTGCATTAAAGCAAATAAATGGAACAAAAATGGACAAAACAGACAAGAAATGTGACTTTGAATCTCAGCCAGAGAAGAAATATTGGCTAAAACATAACAACACGGTGTGGACTGCAATTTTTCCAGTTGAGTGAAATAAGTCTTTATGCAACAACTGTGGTGTGATTTGCCATATTTTCTAAACTTTTACTACCTTTATAAGATTTAATCTACTTTTCAGTTAGTCTACTATGAGTTTTGAGATGCAGTTAATTTTCGTTTATACGGTACTAGCAAAATACCCGCGCTTCGCAGCGGAGAAGAAGTATGTTAAAGAAATTATGAAAAAGAAAACGAAACATTTTAAAAATAACGTAACATTTGCATATGCATATGCATTTTCATTTGCATAAGCACAGTCCTTCACCAGCAATTTTAACTCAGTTACAAAGTGATCAAAAGTCTCGTTTATACCCTGGGTCTTCTCAGTAAACTTGTATCTCGCGAATATCAAATTTGTCTTAGGCATGACAAACGCCAGTGGCAGCGTGTCTATGAACTTAATTTAAACTTAAGGTTTACACCGTGCTTTGTTTCCGCAGTAGCTGCACTTATGAATATGCTTGTATGCGTCACTCGCTTCATATTCTTTTGCTGCCTTCTCAATTGTGTAATGCGTTTTTTGTTCAGCGCTCTTTGGAGCTCTTGCTTGTTCTATGCGTACTGCATTCACAGTCAGTTCACGTGAGCCGCTCTCTTGTGTGATCTTGCGATGTCCACGGCTTTATTTAATGTTAGCTAAGACCCGGCACTTAAAAGTTTCTCTCGCACTTTTGCTGAGTTTGTGCCAAACACTAGACCATCTCATCTTCGGTTGCATAAGCACAGTCCTTCACCCGCGAATATTTACCTTATATGGGCATTCACTCAATTACGTGGGCGGCTTGATGATGGGGGAACGCAACTCCGCCTCACACGGTGACCGAGCTGCAGGCTATGGCCGGTATATATGTACATAAGTACATTCCAGTTATGACCGTTACGCGTAGAATTTCGAAATGAAACCTGCCTAACTTTTGTAAGTAACCTGTAAGGAATGAGCCTGCCAAATTTCAGCCTTCCACCTACATGGGAAGTTGGAGAATTAGTGATGAGTCAGTGAGTCAGTGAGTAAGTCAGTCAGTCAGTCAGTCAGTCAGTGAGGGCTTTGCCTTTTATTAGTATAGATTATGGCTGTAGAATAAACAGAGTTATTTCCCAATGTATTTTGTTTGTACTGCATCGACATTTTGTTCTTTGTGGGCACTGCCATTTTGTGCTTTGGTTACCATAATGCTATGGTCCATTGCTAGGGGGCATGATTCCTGGAGGTGGTGTGTGCGATGTTACGCAAGTGACAATTTAAAAGCCGTCATGTACTGTATGTTGACATCCAAGATTCTGGATGAGCTATCAAACATTTTAGCTACAGCTTTTGAGCAGTAGCTTGTGTATCAAGGTTACAGACCTTAGCATTCCGGTTTTGACTGCGAATCAGGTTTAGGTAGTGGGATTTCCTTACTTACCAGCTGTGATCTTACTTTTGTTTTGAACCCAGCCCGTCCCCCTCATACATTGGTCAAGAATCTTCAATTCAAAACTTGATCCTATGTGACTTGATTTTCCTGATTATGATTATTTATTGTGTGTGCTAGTTAGTAACTATTTAACACTATTTTTGCAAAAATGCATGTGTAGTGCTGCTGCATTGCAGTAAGAATACCAGGGTTCACATGCAAGAACCTCCCTTTGTGGAGTTTGTATGTTTTCCCCATGATTGTGTAGGTTTGCTCCAATTTCTTGCCACAGTCCCATGACATGCAGGTTGAGTGAATTGTCAATGCCAAATTGTCACAAGTGTCTGTTTGGTGTGGGTCTGTGTGTCTGTTCTTTTTCTGCGCCACCACCACCACCTCATCAAAGCACCGTGATGTCCCTATATTGTTGGATTAAAGGCCAGAAGTCCACATGACCGTCATCATCAAGTTCTTCCATTTGAACCCTGAATACCATGAGGACTGATTGTGAGGTCATTGATGTTAGGTAGAATGGCCTTGGATCCCCTGCAGATTTTACTTTTTTCTCAAGCCGTCTGGAGTTTTGTTTTTTTTTGTTTTTTCTGTCCTCTCTGACCATCGGACCTTACTTTTATTCTATGTTAATTAGTGTTCCCTAATTCTATTTTCTTATTTATTTTGTCTTTTTTCTTTTTCTTCATCATGTAAAGCACTTTGAGCTGCATAATTTGTATGAAAATGTGCTATAGAAATAAATGTTACTGTTGTGTGTGTGTGCCCAGGACTGGTGCCCTGTCCAGAGTTTGTTCCTGCCTTGTGCCCTTGGTGGCCCCTAGGGTAGCTGGGATATGTTAAAGCACCCCAGCAACCCTAGTCTGGATTACATCAACAACAACAACATTTATTTAAATAGCACATTTTCATACAAAAAATGTAGCTCAAAGTGCTTTACATAATGAAGAATAGAAAAATAAAAGACACAGTAAGAAAAGAAAATAAGTCAACATCAATTAACCTAGAATAAGAGTAAGGTCCGATGGCCAAGGAGAACAGAAAAAAAAAAAAAAAAAAAACTCCAGACAGCTGGAGAAAAAAATAAAATCTGCAAAGGTTCCAGACCATGAGACCACCCAGTCCCCTCTGATTAGAACAAGGCAAGAAAAAGCCATTCAGTCTAACAAAGCTCATCAGTCCTATCCACTTAATTCTTCTACACAAACATCAAATCTAGTTTTGAAAGTCCCTAAAGTCTTACTTTCTACCATACTACTTGGTTGCTCATTCCATGTGTCTGTGGTTGACATTGTGAAGAAAAGCTGTCTAATTTCTGTACAAAAATGTACCCTTCACAAGTGTCCAACTCTGTCTCTGTGTTCTTATTCACCTTATTTTAAAGTCAAGTCTTGAGCCACTGGACTAATTCCCTTCATAATTTGAAACACGTCCATCATCATCCTCTTCATCTTTTGTTTGCTTAAACTGAAAAGGCTCAGCTCTTTATATCTTTCTTCATAACTCATCCCCTGTCGCTCCTGAATCAGCCTAGCCACTCTTCTCTGGATTTTCTCTAGTGCTGTTATGTCCTTTTTATAGCCTGGAGAGCAAAACTGGACACAGGGCTCCAGATGAGGACTCACCAGTGCGTTATAAAGCTTGAGCAGACCCTCCTGTGACTTGTACTCCACACATCAAGGTGCTACATAACATGACATTCTGTTAGCATTCTTAGTGGCTTCTGAACACTAACAGTTGATAGTGTCGAGTCCACTACGACTCCTAAGTCCTTCTCATAAGGTTTACTTTCAATTTTCAGACCTGCTATTGTGTATTCAAATGTAACATTTTTACTTCCTATGTGTAATACTTTATATTTACAGACATTAAATTTTATCTGCCACAAATCTGTCCAAGCCTGTCTGCTGTCCAAGTCCTTCTGTGATGATTCAATGTATTTCAAATTATCTGCTAATCCACCTATCTTGGTATCATGTGCAAACTTAACCAGTGTGTTACTTACTGTATATTCCTATCTACAGTGGGTATGGAAAGTATTCAGACCCCCTTCAATTTTTCACTCTGTTATATTGCAGCCATTTGCTAAAATCATTTAAATTAATTTTTTTCCTCATTAATGTACACACAGCACCCCATATTGACAGACAAAAAAAAAGAATTTTTGAAATTGTTGCAGATTTATTAAAAAAGAAAAACTGAAATATCACATGGTCCTAAGTATTCAGACCCTTTGCTGTGACACTCATATATTTAACTCAGGTGCTTTCCATTTCTTCTGATCATCCTTGAGATCACCTTCATTTGAGTCCAGCTGTGTTTGATTCTACTGATTGGACTTGATTAGGAAAGCCACACACCTGTCTATATAAGACCTTACAGCTCACAATGCATGTCAGAGCAAATGAGAATCATGAGGTCAAAGGAACTGCCTGAAGAGCTCAGAGACAGAATTGTGGCAAGGCACAGATCTGGACAAAGGTTACAAAAAAATTTCTGCTGCACTTAAGGTTCCCAAGAGCACAGTGGCCTCCATAATCCTTAAATGGAAGACGTTTGGCACGACCAGAACCTTTCCTAGAGCTGGCCGTCCGGCCAAACTGAGCTACCGGGGGAGAAGAGCCTTGGTGAGAGAGGTAAAGAAGAACCCAAAGATCACTTTGGCTGAGCTCCAGAGATGCAGTCAGGAGATGGGAGAAAGTTGTAGAAAGTCAACCATCACTGCAGCCCTCCACCAGTCAGAGCTTTATGGCAGAGTGGCCTGTTGGAAGCCTCTCGTCAGTGCAAGACACATGACAGCCCGCATGGAGTTTGCTAAAAGACACCTGAAGATTCTCTGGTCTGATGAAACCAAGATAGAACTTTTTGGCCTTAATTCTAAGCGGTATGTGTGGAGACAACCAGGCACTGCTCATCACTTGTCCAATACAGTCCCCACAGTGAAGCATGGCGGTGGCAGCATCATGCTGTGGGGGTGTTTATCAGCTGCAAGGACAGGACGACTGGTTGCAATCGAGGGAAAGATGAATGCGGCCAAGTACAGGGATCTCCTGGACAAAAACCTTCTCCAGAGTGCTAAGGACCTCAGACTGGGCCGAAGGTTTACCTTGCAACAAGACAATGACCCCAAGCACACAGCTAAAATAACGAAGGAGTGGCTTCACAACAACTCTGTGACTGTTCTTGAATGGCCCAGCCAGAGCCCTGACTTAAACCCCATTGAGCATCTCTGGAGAGACCTAAAAATGGCTGTCCACCAACGTTCACCTTCCAACCTGACAGAACTGGAGAGGATCTGCAAGGAGGAATGGCAGACGATCCCCAAATCCAGGTGTGAAAAACTTGTTGCATCTTCCCCAAGAAGACTCATGGCTGTATTAGCTCAAAAGGGTGCTTCTACTAAATACTGAGCAAAGGGTCTGAATACTTAAGACCATGTGATATTTCAGTTTTTCTTTTTTAATAAATCTGCAACAATTTCAAAAATTATTTTTTTTGTCTGTCAATATGGGGTGCTGTGTGTACATTAATGAGGAAAAAAATTAATTTAAATGATTTTAGCAAATGGCTGCAATATAACAAAGAGTGAAAAACTGAAGGGGGTCTGAATACTTTCCGTACCCACTGTAAATCATTTATGTACAGTATATTAAAAATAGCAGCAGCCTTGGCACTGACCCCGGCTGGTCACCACTCTTAACATCGGCCAATTCTGATGAGGTTCTTTGCACCATCACTCTCTGCTTCCAGTGTCTGAGCCAATTCTGCACCTATCTACATGCCACACCCTGAACTGCCACTTCTTTTAATTTGAAGCCCAACCTCTCATCTTGCACCTTATCAAATGCTTTCTGAAAGTCCAGATAAATAATACCATAAGCTCCACTCTGGTTGTATCCTTTTGTTGCCTCCTCATAGAATTCCAGCATGTTAGTAAAACACGACCTCCCTCTTCTGACCCCACACTGACTGTTCAGAAAATCTCCTGTTTTTGCCATGTGTTGCTCAATTTTATCCTTAATAATTCTTTCCATTAATTTTCCTGTAGTTGCTTGGATCTACCCAGTTACCAATCCATCCATTATCCAACCCGCTATATCCTAATTACAGGGTCATGGGGGTCTGCTGGAGCCAATCCCAGCCAACACAGGGCACAAGGCAGGAAACAAACCCTGGGCAGGGCTCCAGCCCACAGCAGACCCAGTTACCCTTTTTATATAAAGAGATAATATTTGCCATTCTCCAGTCCTTCAGAATCACTCCAGTGCGCAGCGACTTCCTAAAAATGTGCGTCAAGGGTTTATATCTGAACTAACTTGAGGGTTAATATTATCTGGTTCTGGTGATCTCTTTCATTTCAGCCTGTTTAATCTAAGCAGCTCTTTTCCCTTTACAGCAGGGGTCTCCAACCTTTTTTCCTCTGAGAGCTCCTTTTAGAAAATGAAAATGACTGAGAGCTTATTTTGCATTAAAATATCACAAAAAATATTTAGTTCACCTGCAAGTGCATGTTGTATGTCTGTATGTATTTTCTAGTGTATCTCACACTATTGAATTAAAACATGAATGCTGTCAAAACAAAACAATGCGATTCCAAATCCACAGATGTGACTTCTTCCCTTGTCATTTTGTCACATGTCACTGTGTCACTTTATTCACAGGTCCAGTCGCATATGTGATGTGTAGTTTAATTAGTCACATGACTGGCACTGAGGTGTTTGGTGAGTGGAGCCACTCAGGTTCACTCTGATGGAGTCGTTTAAATGTTTGTCTGTCAGTCTTGTTTTGAACTTTGATTTCATTACTACTGGTGAAGATTCTTATAGTTATCTGACTCTACTAAGCTACAGAAATGCTGTTGAGACTTTAACTGCACATTATTTTAATGGTTTACTAATATATAATATATAAAATCCAATGTCTCTCTGTCTGTCTGTCTGCTTTAAATGAGAGAATTACTTAACAGATTTAGATTGTTCTTTTCTATAATTTGCTTGAACATTCCAGTTGATCTTGTGACTCTCATTTTGCTATGTATCAGAGTTCGCTTACGGTATTGCGCGAATCTGGGGTGGGCTCTCCTCACTCACTCGTCAGCTTTGTGTTCTTTAACTCCGCTTAGCTAGCGAACGAGAGAACAATTGAATTCAACTTTGTTTGATATTTAAAATAAAGTGTTACTTAGGTCCTGATGAGTTTGAGTCCGGATATTCTCTTAAGTGTATGCCACATTTGAAAGATAGTTTGCAGTTCAGATTGTGGATCATGATATGATTTTTTGGAAAGATCACCCACCCCAAATTTGACTAATCAAGTTTTCAAATTTATGTAGAATTCATTAACCCTTTGGCGGACTACTTGGAAAGGGTTTGCGAGGTACCGGTAGCTCGCGAGCAACGTGTTGGAGACCCCTGCTCTACAGTTCCTAAATCCCTCAGATTAAGCAAGTTGCAAAACATCATGCCATGCATTTTGTATATTTTGTGCAAATGAACAGATAACAGACATGCAGATTATGTGACATAAGTAGTGTGAGATTTTTTCAACATTCTGCATGTAAACATGAGGTTAAAAAAATCTACATGGAGTAGGTAACACATTAAAAATATATTTCATTTTTGAGTGCAGTATTCCCTTAATGAGCTAATCTACTGCTGAAAACCCCATCGTAAAGTGAATTTTTCTAATGTAAACACCTAATTACAGCTAATTTTAACTACATTGAAAATATGTGTAAGCATTCTCTGGCCCCAAAACTCTGCCTGTGTTTTTGTTAAAATAACAGTTGTCATGGGCGGCAGGGATCTTTGCCCGGCGAGGACGCCTCTTTGCTGGGAGGAATGGGAGAGCAAGCCTGGTCAGGAAAGTACTTTCCCCGGGATGTTAGATGGCAGTCTCCCTGAGTTGCAATGGTGCTTCGGACTCCCTCAGGGCTTAATGGGAGCTGGAGTTGGATACAGCCCTGTTGGGAATCAGGGGCACCGCCAGGAGGTGCTGCAGCTGCTCCTGAGGCCGTACGAGCAGTTCTTTCATCACACCCGGAAGTACTGCAAGAAGTAGGTCAGCAAGCACCTGGCGCACTTCCGGGTAATGTATAAAAGGAGCCAGCAGACACTACTCGGGGAGCCAGAGTTGGGAGGAGGGAGACGAAGCTTGCTGTGGAGAAGTAGAGGAGAAAGAGAGAGAGAGAGAGAGAGAGAAGGAAGAAGAAGAATAGAGTATTGTGTGGTATTGTGCTTTTCAGACCATGTTGTGTACTTGTGGGAACGGGAAAGATGTTGCCCAGAAGTGAAGAAACAAAATAAAACCTGGCTTTTATAAGTGTGCCTCCTGGTCTGTCTGTATTGGGTTGGGTGGTTGGCACGCCCCCACCGGTGTCACACAGTAAATCAAATTGACAAAATTAATAGCTCCTTTAATAGTTAATATTTAATGATCTATACTAATAAAAGGCAAAGCCCTCACTGACTCACTCACTCACTGACTCATTGACTCATCACTAATTCTCCAACTTCCCGTGTGGGTGGAAGGCTGAAATTTGGCAGGCTCATTCCTTACAGCTTACTTACAAAAGTTGGGCAGGTTTCATTTCGAAATTCTACGCGTAATGGTCATAACTGGAAGCTATATTTCTCCATATACTGTAATGGAGTTGAGCTCGATAGCCGTGGGGGGCGGTGTTTCGTGTGACATCATCACGCCTCCCACGTAATCACGTGAACTGACTGTCAACGCAGTACGTAGAAAACAAGGAAGAGCTCCAAAAAGCGCTGAAGAAAACATGCATTATACAGGGTGGGCCATTTATATGGATACACCTTAATAAAATGGGAATGGTTGGTGATATTAACTTCCTGTTTGTGGCACATTAGTATATGTGAGGGGGAAAACTGTTCAAGATGGGTGGTGACCATGGTGGCCATTTTGAAGTCGGCCATTTTGGATTCAACTTTTGTTTTTTCAATAGGAAGAGGGTCATGTGACACATCAAACTTATTGGGAATTTCACAAGAAAAACAATGGTGTGCTTGGTTTTAATGTAACTTTATTCTTTCATGAGTTATTTACAAGTTTCTGACCACTTATAAAATGTGTTCAATGTGCTGCCCATTGTGTT
>JANRMT010048233.1:0-10152 GCA_026402145.1 Polypterus bichir lapradei
TATATATATATATATATATATATATATATATATAATGAGAACAACACTCATATCAATGACAAAACAATTACATTAACAATCGTGTTACGTTATTTTTAAAATTTTTCCTTTTCTTTTTCATACCTTCTTTAACACACTACTTCTCCGCTGCGAAGCGCGGGTATTTTGCTAGTAGAGATAATATAATGGTATATTCTTCATAAGACCTGCTTAACAGATCCCACAATTGGAGGGCAAAGGTGTGCAGTGTCATTTTTGCTGCATAGTTTTGTTTCTGTCTCTTTATTAGTCGTGAAGTCGAACCTGAGAACTTGGAGGGGAAAAAGGTTCATAGGCTCCTATGGGAGGTCGGGTGCCTGAGGTTACCAGGTTCTGTCTTTTAAGAGCCCCCTTGATTATCTGTCATCACCAGCTCCTTTTGGCTGACAGACATGCATGATGGCTTTTCATTGCCTCATGGGAGAGCTCTTTTCTTCCAAGACGTTTCTCCATATATTTCATAGCCACTGAAGTGAAATGCACCATTTTTCTTCTTATATAATACACTACCGTGACTGTTTGCCTGTCTGTCTGTCTGTCCAGGATTTTAAATCAGCTGTCGCTCGCAAACCGTTTTAAGTATCCACCTGAAATTTAGTACACATATACTATGTAACGTCTACTATCCGCTTTTTGGAGTGATGATTGACTTCCAAGGTTATTCCTTTTTTTATTTTTTATTTTAATGTAGAATCAACTCTCGGCAGTGGCCAGCAGGGCAGTCGTGTGGCGCATGCGTACAGGCGCCGTTCTCATCCCTACCACCTTCATCATCACTTCCCCTACCTCTTTATATCTTAAATCATTCTTGAGGCAGATTGAAGGCTTAATTTTTCACTTAAGCTGGCACTTAAGGAAAACCTACTAAGTAATTGCAACACAAACACTGACTTTATCAGTTTTAACATGTAAAGATGCCAATGAAAAGAAGAGCTGCTCAGGAAGCAGCAAATGCATCAACTTCTGAGCAAACGAATGCTAAACGTACAGAGAAAGAGGATGAAAACTAGGAATGCTGAAGTCAAGTGTATTCACAGCACGTTCTTGTGCAGTGCGTCATCACTGGTATTATTATAATACCATTTTTGGCCAATAAGGGCATTTAGCATAATCATTGGGATTTGCACCGATACAATGTACAGTTGTACATTGGAAAGAGTGGATGGGTGGGTAATATGTGTTGTTTCATAACATTTCTGAGGCACCCAGGTTCAAATTCACATCCTATCATCATCTGCTTTCTCTGTATACTTAATTTTCCTTTTGCATTACAAATATGCATTTTGGGTTATTTGGGGACTTCATACGGGGACAAAATAAGTGACTAGGGATGACCTGCAATGGATTAACATCCCAGAAAAGTTTGGCCAGTGCTGCTGGGATTAGTTTTGACTCCCTGTTAAACTGTAATAGTTTAGAGTAAGATGGATGTAATGCATAGAACATTTGAAAAGTAGCTTTGTAATTACCATCACTACCTAAATTTAAAGAAAAAATGCACAATTTTATAAAATAATTATAGTGCTTGAAACCCATAAGCTGGTTTTTGAATAAGGGTAATAGAGTTTAAAGTAATTTAAAAGCCTTTAATATATTGAAAGCATTGTATAATCTTAAATTCTTTGAAAAGAAGTATTTTTACACAAAGATTTCTATTCTTTTTTCACTCCACGCACACAATATGTATAAAATGTTTTTGACATTTATTCACTATTCCTTTTTCTAACCCAGTTTATTCTAGTACTGGGCTACAGGCAGCACCAACAACAAGGCACAGAGCCGCTGTCCCAGATAAGGCACCACATACTTCTCTGTGATGGAATGGTTGATTCCTGTCTTGTGCGTGATGATGCTAGGAAAGCGTCTGTCTCCCCTCACGACTCTGTAGTTGGATTAAACACGTTTGGGAATGGATGGATGGATAAACATCACAAAATGAGGAATGTAGATCA
Organism: Polypterus bichir lapradei; assembly: GCA_026402145.1. Taxonomy (NCBI): domain Eukaryota; kingdom Metazoa; phylum Chordata; class Cladistia; order Polypteriformes; family Polypteridae; genus Polypterus; species Polypterus bichir. The sequence continues at coordinate 1,992 of JANRMT010048233.1, forward strand.
ATGTCATTACAGCTTATTGTTCATGTGTAAAATCTTAATACATTGTACACTAAAACAACTAGTTAGAAAATGTACACACTGTATCTGTGTTCTGCATGAAAGCAAGAAATTGTAATCTCATGGACATCGCTACAAACTACGTGGTATAACTAATCTCTCTATTATAAAATAAAAAATCTTGGAAGGCTTGGAAGGAGACGATACGTGATTTTCTCTGAGACACTTTTAAATGATTGACACACAGCAAGCCAACAGCTGATCCAACTGCATCTCCTTAGCATGCGTTCAGCCCCCTCTTCACAACGCGAGCGACAGAGATGGGAAATGGCTGGCACGTAGTGCGCCGTGGGTGGGCGAGTTTTTTGGAGGCTAAAAAGAAGGTATCTGGAAGACACTGCACTCAGAAAGATCTAGCTACTTTTGTATAAAGTTCGAAATCGAGGCATGTTAAAATCCTTATGGCTAAGTCTCTGGCTAGTCTACAGGTTAATTGCATAGTTAAATTATGTAGTGGTTCAAAACCTCTTTATTGACGAGTCAGCCATGTGGCTCAGCCCCTATTTGAGGCATGAGGCAAATCTAATAATACGACAGGTAACACACTAAAGGAAATGGCATAATTACAGGCACATACAGTTAATGGGATTGCTAAAAATGGCATGCTTAATTATTGGGTTTTTGAAGCCAAAGTAATCTTCATTAGTATAACAACTAAATTGTGACAATGCAGTGAAAGTACATGCAACACAATTTTTAAATTGTGAATGGGATGCATTTTCCAGTTACAATTATCACAGTTAAGGTCGGCCCAGCTCAGCAGCTAATTCTGAAGAAGTACACGGATAAATATGATGTTGAGACAAATTTAATGTTCGGTAATGGGGCAGCATGGTGGCGCAGTGGGTAGCGCTGCAGCCTCTCAGTAAGGAGACCTGGGTTCACTTCCCGGGTCCTCCCTGTGTGGAGTTTGCATGTTCTCCCCGTGTCTGTGTGGGTTTCCTCCCACAGTCCAAAGACATGCAGGTTAGGTACATTGGCGATCCTAAATTGTCCCTACTGTGTGCTTGGTGTATGTGTGTGTGTGCGCGCCCTGTCCGGGGTTTGTTTCCTGCCTTGTGCCCTGGGATTAGCTCCAGCAGACCCCCGTGACCCTGTAGTTAGGATATTGCGGGATGGATGGATGTTCGGTAATGAGTATATGTAAATAAAATTATGAAATATTTTTATGCACCACATACTATAAAGTAGTGCTTAGGGTTCTCCTGTACTGTACTCCTTATACAGGTAATACCAAAAATATACACACAAAATAGAGGCAGAGCACTAATGAAACACTGATGGAAATGTTTGGAATAAGCAGGTTATGACCATGTAGGGCGGCACGGTGGCGCAGTGGGTAGCACTGCTGTCTCGCAGTAAGAAGACCTGGGTTCACTTCCCTGCATGGAGTTTGCATGTTTTCCCCGTGTGTGTGTGGGTTTCCTCCGGGTACTCCAGTTTCCTCCCACAGTCTAAAGACATGCAGGTTAGGTGCATTGGCAATTCTAAATTGTCCCTAGTGTGTGGGGGTGTGTGTGTGTGCCCTGCGGTAGGCTGGCACCCTGCCCAGGGTTTGTTTCCTGCCTTGCGCCCTGTGTTAGCTGGGATTGGCTCCAGCAGACCCCCCGTGACCCTGTAGTTAGGATATAGCGGGTTGGATAATGACTGACTGACGCTTGTTCAATATATACAGTATGTGTTAATAGAAGATTTAAACATAAATACTGAAATGCTATTCTTAATGGAGTGTTCTCTCTGTTTGGTAGTCTGGATGAGAATTTGTGCTTATCCCTCCAGGGGTCCATATTCGATCCCCAGACTGAACACTGCTAGTGTGGGGAATGCATGCTATCCCTGTGACTGTACAGGTTTTCTCAAGGTATCCAAAATCTTGCCCCACTTGCATAAACACATGCAGTTTAGGTTTATTTTCGGCTCTGATTTGGTGTAGTGTGTTTGAGTGTGATGTGTGATGGACTGTCTCCCGATCTGCAACTTGTACCTGCCTCGCTCATAATGCTGCCGCGGTAAACTAAAATATCCCTGTAATGCACATTCAGAAGCAGACATGGACAAAGGATTTGTTTTGGTGGATTAGGGAAAAAAAAACACCAGTGGTACTTAATTTTACAATAACTTCAATCTGATGCAACAATAAATGACCATGCAAGTTTTGACTAAAAGAACGTTTAGCTGAAAAACCTTTTGTATAAAGTGCATGCAGGAAATCCACTGTACTGTATATATGATTCAGATAAAGACCATCTCATGGGACCACTGTGTTAATAGTACATTATCACTTTATTACAGTGTTTTGTATGCAGCACAAGTAGGAGTGTAGGATAGCTTAGTCAAGAATGTAACAGCTCTAGGGTGGAAAAAAACTATTTAGATGCTAAGTGGTTTTGGGTCTGAGAGACATGCAGATTTTTATTGATTTCTGATGAGTTTCTATACAAATAATAGTGACTAAGGTTGGTTGGAACAGCGAAAATTCAAAATGAATAAATTGATTTTTGTAGTTTGTCAAATCATGAAAGTGTTAATGGCTCAAACTGCCTTTTAGGTATAAAACTGTAATGTTTATGTCTGGAAATTCCTGCAACTGCTATTATTTTAGCATTTCCTTTACGATGCTAAAATCTATTGTGTTTGATAGTCTTAAGTTTGAATTGTATGTTGTGATACAGCGTTTCATGTCAACTGTGTCTTTAGTCCTAGCTTGGTTTAATATTTTGACTTGATACAGTCAAGAACAATTACTGAGGAAACGCTCAAATACAGTCTATGATAAGACCGTGCAGCCATAAACAGTGGTCCAGTGTGTATTTTGTTGTGATGTATCATCGATGCAATGTGAGCAAGGATAAAGGGTTAATTTGAATCCTTACTTTGTTACAAAAAGAAAGGAACATATTGTGAAACAAGCAGTTTACAAACCTTGTCATTTTGAAGTCGCCCAGCTCGCTGTAAACTAGGACTGACTTTCCACCTCCAGCTAACAGAAGCGCTTCAAATCCGATTCATACTGAATTTGCCATTCTCTGTGGACACAAACTAATGTAATCAGCAAGAAAGGGAAAAATGGAGAAACCTCTATTGAATTGCTTGTCGCATTTGCCTGCAGTATACATACAGTAAGTTCCTATGGATATTTGGTCTGTTCTTGTCCTGACCAGCTATACAAAAATTCATTTTTATAGGAAAGGGAATTGTGACCTGAGCAGCAGCAAAGCTTCACAAGCAAAGAAAATGGTGCCTAATGTGTAGAACTTGTGCTATGGTTAGTTAACATGGAACTTTGTTGGTATTTTAAAACTGAGTAATGTTCAACAGATTAATAATGAATTGTTGTAATTAATGTTCTATGTGAGCCTCATGACTATAACATTTTTTCAGACAACATAACTGCATTAAAGTCCTGTTAGTGGAAGGCAAGAAGTACAGATGAGGATTCCAGCAAATCTTGATGAAAAGTGGTATTGGGAGCATTACACATTGAAAGTCAAACACTGTAAAAGTGAACTGGCCTAACAGCAAAATGTCTCTGTGGAAGCATCTAGAGCAGGGCTGGGCAAAGTCAGTCCCGAAGGGCCGCAGTGGCAGCAGGTTTTTGTTCTAACCCAGTTGCTTAATTAGAAAACAATCCTTACCAATAATTACATTTCATGGCTTGTTAGTGCTTTAACTCTGCTATGTCAGGTAATTCTCATATCCTAGATTTTCTTCCCCTTTCTAAGGATATCAACCAAATGATTTGAAGTCTAAAATGGAGGAGTAATTCTCAGTCCTTCACTTTTTTCTCTTCACTTTTCTTCCAAGTATTTAAGCCAAATAGTGCACGATAAATACACACAGGTGTAAATGGAGAAATGCTGGTCTCTTTTGTCATTTGCATCGTATAGCTAATTCGGAGCCATTAAAAACCAAGAATGTAGCTGTTTAAGACTAAAATAAGCAATTAGGGTTCAAAATATTAACGAGCGAGACAACTAAAGTGAAGCAGAAGTGTTGCTTGAGCAATAAGGACTTCTTATGAAGCAATTAGGTTGGAGCAAAAACCTGCAGACACTGTGGCCCTCCAGTAATGACTTTGCCCACCCTGATCTAGAGGTCCTGTAAGCAAAACAGAATGCTATTAGACTGATACAAAAGCTGAATTACGCTACATTGTACTAGGGCTCAGCACACTTTACAGCGCCATGATGGGATGTCTGATCGAGGTGATGAGAATCCCTTGTTTCTTAGCTGCTTCAAAGTGGCACAGCAGTGGCATATCCTTTCTTTTTCTTTTTTTTTTTTTTTTTTTTTACATTGTTGTTCATTTTATTGGCATTTTGATGTCACTTTGTTCTTGTTTTTAAAATGGCTAAATGCCTCAGATATATGTTTTTATATTCATCCTGAATCCTACTTATCTTCAGAAAGGGCTCTGACATGAGCACCACGTCTAATTTCACTGTCACCATGAGCTGCTGTAAAAAGTTACAAATATTTACAGTATATAGAGAGAGCGAAGAATGCTGCTGTTGTCTTTTAGATTAATTTTACTTCATTAAAAGCCAAAGAGGGCACTTCCTTATTTAAAGAGCTTAAAACTATGTACCTGTCAGACTTTGTCATAATGAAGCCTTCTGAATAGCTTGCAACCCATTTTTATAAAGCCTTTTTCAATATTGTAAAAATGCACCTTGTTCATGTTTTTATACACCAATTGCTAAGAATTTTGTTTTTTTTTTCATTTTGTCAATATACAAGTGGTACCTCGGTATACATCCGCTTTGCAAGAAGTCCAACTTGGTATACGTCCTTTGTTTGAATACGACTCTCGTGCTAGAACACCACGCGCTAACCTTGTTTACCTCTCCAGACAAAGCCACGACTGCCCATGAGCGTCAGTACGCCAGTTGCTAGCATTCATTAAAGAACCCGCGCTAAAACTCTCTGTGAATTTTCACGTGATTTTGTGTTTTTTCTCGTAAATTTGAATTGTTTGTTGAAAAGTATGAAGGTGGCATGCATATCCAGGACTTGGCTGCTGCATACCGTATGCTGAGAACGACGGTATCTACGATTGCGAAAAACAAAGACGTTATTAAAAAGTAAAGTGAGGTTAAATTTTGATTTATTTCATATAATTGCTTTTGTATCTATGTATTTTAGTATTAAGCAGTGTTTAAATTGTTTTATACAACCCCATCAATGTATAATATGCCAGTAACAATAGGATTTTTTTTTTCATGGGAACGGATTAATCATTTTCCCTTTATTTCTTATGGGAGGAATTAGTTTGGTATAAGTCCAAGTACCTGGAACGGATTAAGGACGTATACCGAGGTACCACTTAAAAAATATTAGTATGTGTGTGAAAGTATGTAGTCAGTAGATTACTCGATTACCAATATAATCAATAGACACCGCACTATAGGCATCATTCTCGCCCCGATTAACTGTAAAGCTAAGGGCTCCTCTTGCCACAAGCTAAAAGTAGCCATTGTACTGATGTGTGCTGTGTGCCCAACTATTTCCAGCACAACTGTGCAGTCTGCTGAGATACTTGAAATCTGTCTCTCAGGTAAAGACAGTTAACCAAAATGAATTGAGCCAAGGTTTTTATTAGCTGGGAAGATTGACAGATGTTTTCTTATAGGTATATGATTTAAACTTTGGCTTAAGTAAAATATAAAAACTGCAACATATTGCAGAATTGATATTGGAAAATAAAAACCAAATGACATTACTGTGATCCATGCATCAAGGGTTGCTTGGTAATTCGTACTCCTAGTTTGCGACTTAAGTTCACAATTACTATTTGAGGACTGCCAGTGGAGCAAGAAAGGAAAGCTGCATTGATCTTCTTACCACTGATATGAGTAGTGTGAACAATTTAGAGTTTGTTAGGGGTGGAATTATTGACCTTTGCTAGGCCAAGTAATAAGACATATTGAGGAGTATGTGTACTGTATGGATGTGGCGAGGCATGAATGGAATTTATGCTCTTAAGTTCTGTTCTTTCCTTTAGGCTGATAGTAATTAGATTTACAGAGATGACGTAAGCATGGTGCCGTTTTAAAAACACTCTTGAACTATTGGTGTCGTGGTAGGAGACGCACTTTATCTCTTTTGTTTTATAGCAGGGTTGTCGAACTCCAGTCCTGGTGGGCCGCAGTGGCTGCTGGTTTTTATTCTAACCCTTTTCCTAATCAGTGACCAGTTTTCACTGCTAATTAACTCCTTTTCCTTTCATTTTAATTGCCCTGTTTTTAAGGATTCAGTCCTCTGAATGTATTCCTTTCTTCATTATGGAATGACAGCCAAATAGAAATGAGACGTGAAACGAGCCAACAGATGACCATCTAAACTGGGATTTCAAACTCCAACCAATTTCACTCCAACCAATCTCTTAATGAGAAGCCAATTCTTGCTGTTAATTAAACCCATTATTTAATTCCATGGCCTGTTTCTGCTCTCATTCTCCCACAGCAGACATTCCCAAAACTGTTGATTTTTTCAGTTTTTTCTAAGAACACCATCACAATGTTTTGGTGACCTGAGAGAACCTTACTGAGACCTTCACCTTTCTTTATTTTCAGATATTTTGTGATGGGCACAGGTGAGCTGGTCATGCGGCTGCTTGTTTCGTATTATTAGTGTTTGGCTGCTAGTTAATGAAAAAGAGACGACTAAGGGGCCTGTGTCAAGTTAATTAAAATTAAGGCAAAAGAAGTTAATTAGCAGCAAAAACTGGTCACTAATGAAGAAGAAGGTTAGAATGAAAACCTGCAGCCACTGCGGCCCACCAGGAAGAGTTTGACACCCATGTTTTATAGGATCAGTTCACTGCATAATGTCAAATAAATCAGAAAACATTTTGTGATGGGCATACCTGGTGCCAACAGGATAATGTGTAACCAATATTGCAGTTGCCTATGTGATACCAGCTGCTTTTCAAAGTGAACCATGTCCCCCGCTCCTCTCTTTGGAGGAAGGAACAATAGGACCAGGGTTTTTAAGTTGGACTACTGGAGTCAGACACGGGGGGAAAAATGGACCTACTCCGAATTTCACTTACACTAATTTGTTTAAACTTTTTTTTTTTCTTCCAGCCTTTTGATAAAAATATAGCCTTTTAAAAATGTATGTTTTTTGTCTTTTGTTTAATGTTACTCAATGTTTGTAAATTCTTTAATGAATGATATAAAAAACGGCATCGCTACAGCTTTTAAAGCAACATGTTAACGGGCTATGGTGCTAAAAAGCAGTCTGACTCACGCTGGCCGTGGTAAAATGCCTGGCGTCTCGTGTGCTTTCAGTCAACAGTAAATATAGGAGTCCAATTACAAATGTCAAGAGTCCTAAGGTTTTGTGCACTGACTCCCTCCACCACTCCATCTCTAGGACCCCAGCTACAGTGTGCTCTGCGGTGTATTTGGCTTCATTGAGCACCGAGGTCACTGTGTCCCTTGATGCTTTGCACCTTTTGTAACCATCAACATGGCTTTTGCTCAGTACTAATACCCTACTATGAATAATTATAAACAGTTTGTTTAAAACTGTATATACTAATCTATAATTCTTATATATATTGTTTTGGAAGTCTAATACAGATATTAATGTGTTATTCTCAAAATGAAGATTCAGGATTGTAATGCAATAAGGTGTGCAAGTCCACGTAGGGTGAATACTTTGTTATGGCTACTAAACAATACGATCCACATATCGTGAATCAATAGATTTGATATTCTGCTAGTAAAAGTAGCACACGTATTTCAGAATGCATGTCAGTACTAACCAGGATAATATAACACTTTTTATTTCTTACACCAGGTTTCTTTTTTGTGATTTTTCTTTTCCTTTTTTAATACTACAGGGTGGGCCATTTATATGGATACACCTTAATAAAATGGGAATGGTTGGTGATATTAACTTCCTGTTTGTGGCACATTAGTATATGTGAGGGGGGAAACTTTTTTCAAGATGGGTGGTGACCATGGTGGCCATTTTGAAGTCGGCCATTTTGGATCCAACTTTTGTTTTTTCAACAGGAAGAGGGTCATGTGACACATCAAACTTATTGGGAATTTCACAAGAAAAACAATGGTGTGCTTGGTTTTAACGTAAC
>JANRMT010048235.1:0-11547 GCA_026402145.1 Polypterus bichir lapradei
ACAGCTTCCTTACAAAAGTTGGGCAGGTTTCATTTCGAAATTCTACGCGTAATGGTCATAGCTGGAAGCTGTTTTTCTCCATTTACTGTAATGGAGATGAGCTTGAAACCCGTGGGGGCGGAGTTTCGTCTGACATCACGCCTCCTACGTAATCACGCAGTACGTAGAAAACCAGGAAGAGGCCCAAAAAGCGCTTTAGAAAACATGCATTATATAATTGAGAAGGCAGCGAAACAATAAGAAGCGAGAGAGTGAGATATACAACCATATTCATGAGTTCTGCTGCTTCGGAAACAAAGCACAGTGTAAACCTACACTTTAAATTAAGTTCATAGACAGGCTGCCGCTGGCGTTTGTAATTTAGTGCCTGCCCATATAAGGCCGTCCATCAGCGGCAATCCAATAGCAAACTGCCACGGGTAAATATTCACGGGTGAAGGACTGTGCTTATGCAGAGGAAGATGACATGGTCAGGGTGGTGTTTGGCACAAACTCAGCGAAACTGCGAGAGAAAGTTTTAAGTACCGGGACTTCGGTAGCATTAGATACAGCCATGGACATAGCACGACATGGCAACAGCACAGCTGGGAACCTTCGATGCATGTACACCGAGCGGCTCACGTGAACTGACGCAGTGCACAGACAAAAAGCAACAGTTCCGAAGAGCGCTGAACAAAAACCGAATTACACAATTGAAAAGGCAGCAAAAAAATATGAAGCGTCTGATAACATACAAACATATTATTCATAACTGCAGCTACTGCAGAAACAAAGCACACGGTGGAAAAAGTGAATGTCCCGCTAAAGGAAGACAGTGTTAAAAAAAAAAAACCCGTGCATGCAGTGTGTCAGGTCTCAGATAAAGAAGAAGACGAGCTGTTTATTGATGCAGTAAGAAACGTGTATATATATATATATATATACCCCGATCTACATACTCGAATAATGAATACTTTATTCGCAATCAATGATTGTTTTGGTAAAGCCATACTCAGTGTATTCATTAGATGAACGGTAAAAAAGTAAGAGCGAGGGGAGGGTCACTTATTGAGGCATGCAGGCAAAACCACATTAGCACGCGGGCTCGATGTACGAAAAAATATATCTTTTCAAGTTCTATTTAGTCCATATGTGTCAAACTCAAGGGCCACGGGCCACATCCGGCCCGGCGTGTAATTATATCCGGCCCGCGAGATCATTTTATATACTGTATTATTGTTATTAATGGCCCGGGTATATGAAGCGCTGGTAACACAATAAACTACAGATCCCATAATGCAGCGCTTCAGCTGCCTTGCCGAACACTTACCGCGTTAATCAAGTCTAGCTTGCAAGTTATTGCGAAGCTAGCCCACACGATGCTTAAGAGAAAAGTTGATTCTGAAAATAGAGCCTTTAAAAACCGATGGGAGGCTGAGTATATGTTTACTGACATTGCCGTTAAACCTGTGTGTCTCATTTGTGGAGCTAATGTGGCTGTAATTACAGAATTTAATCTAAGACGGCACTATGAGACAAAACATCTGGGTAACCTGAAAGACCTGAATGCAATGCAGAAGATACAGAAAGCAGAAGGATTAAATAAGAATCTGACACTTCAGCGGACGTTTTTACCCGCGCACAATCACAAAGTGATTTCAAGTGAAGCTGCTTTTATGGGAGACACAAAGGCACCAGTGCAACTTGCCCCACTTTCCCTGTTGCCAAGTAATGTTGAACCAAGTCGTCACTACGGTGTTCCCAAATACGCACTTTGCTGATAAACTGAGCGCAAGGCGCTTTGGTGACTTTGAAGAACAAAAAAAGTCCGTCTACATGCGGCTCGAACCTTGTGCATGTTTGGTAGCACATATCTGTGTGAGAAGCTCTTCTCAGTGATGAAGACTAACAAAACAGCACACAGGAGTCGCCTCACTAATGAGCACCTGCAGTCCATCCTGAGAATCTCCACAACACAGAACCTCACACCAAACATAAACGAACTTGTTGCCAAAAAAAGATGCCAGGCATCCAGCTCTAAAATGACATATGAGCAAAGACAACTGAATGATTTGATTTGTTATAGCTGAAAGGAACACATTTTATTTATATTTCCAGGTTTTGTTATGCAGCATGTTCATATTTGAATTTGTATAATTTTGACAGGATATATTTTTATTGAGAGCAAAATCTTTTGGGATATTTAAAATCTAAGTTTATTTTTTATATATAATTACATAAGAGTAAAGAAATTTGAATGGTTGTTCTTTTAACGTTTACTTTATTTCTAACTTGTATAATTTACGATTGTTCATAATATCCACGCAGACTTGCACGTAAGAGCGGGAGTTATCCATTTTAACAAGCAGCGTCTTGCACTGATACGAAATAGCTGTGTGTGTATATATGTATGTATATGTATATATATGTTTATATATGTGTGTGTGTATGTGTATATATATGTATTTGTGTGTATATATGTGTGTGTATGTATGTATGTATGTGTGTATATATATGTATGTGTATATATGTAGATATATATGTATGTATATATGTGTGTGTGTATATATATATGTGTATATGTATAGATATGTATATATATGTTTGTGTGTGTGTGTAAATATTATATATATATATGACAGCAACACTCATCACTCACAACAGTGACAAAACAATTACATTGACAATCATGTTATGTTATTTTCAAAATGTTTCCTTTTCTTTTTCATTGCTTCTTTAACACACTACTTCTCCGCTGCGAAGCGCAGGTATTTTGCTAGTCTATACTAATAAAAGGCAAAGCCCTCACTGACTCACTCACTCACTCATCACTAATTCTCCAACTTACCGTGTAGGTAGAAGGCTGAAATTTGGCAGGCTCATTCCTTACAGCTCACTTACAAAAGTTAAGCAGGTTTCATTTCGAAATTCTACGCGTAATGGTCATAACTGGAAGCTGTTTTTCTCCATTTACTGTAATGGAGATGAGCGCGAAAGCCGTGGGGGCGGAGTTTCGTGTGACATCATCACGCCTCCCACGTAATCACGCAGTACGTAGAAAACCAGGAAGACCTCCAAAAAGCAATTAAGAAAACATGCATTATATAATTGAGAAGGCAGCGAAACAATAAGAAGCGAGAGAGTGAGATATACAACCATATTCATGAGTGATGCTACTACGGAAACAAAGCACGGCGTAAACCTAAACGTTAAATTAAGTTCATAGACAGGCTGCAGCTGGCGTTTGTAATTTAGTGCCTGCCCATTTAAGGCCGTCCGTCAGCGGCAATCCAATAGAAACACTGCCACTAAATATTCACGGGTGAAGAACTGTGCTTATGCAGAGGAAGATGAGATGGTCAGGGTGGTGTTTGGCACAAACTCAACGAAACTGCGAGAGAAAGTTTTAAGTGCCGGGACTTCGGTAACATTAGATACAGCCATGGACATAGCACGACATGGCACCAGCACAGCTGGGAAACTTCGATGCATGTACACCGAGCGGCTCATGTGAACTGACGCAGTGCACAGACAAAAAGCAACAGTTCCAAAGAGCGCTGAACAAAAAACGAATTACACAATTGAAAAGGCAGCAAAAAAATATGAAGCGTATGATACATACAAGCATATTCATAAGTGCAGCTACTGCGGAAACAAAGCACACGGTGGAATAAGTCAATTTCCCGCTAAAGGAAGACAGTGGAAAAAAAAAAAAAAAACCTGTGCATGCAGTGTGTCAGGTCTCAGATAAAGAAGAACACGAGCTGTTTATTGATGCAGTAAGAAACAAATCGATGAATGAAACCTGTTATCTTTACAACGATTGACAAACACGGAATGTAACTTGAACACAACACATCCTACAAATACGAACCTGATTGAAAGAAATAATGATAGTCAAGTCCTTGATGACAGCAACACTCAATAACACTCAAAACAATTACTGTATATTGACAGTCATGTTACGTTATTTTTAAAATGTTCCCTTTTCTTTTTCATAGCTTCTTTAACACACTACTTCTCCGCTGCGATACGCGGGTATATATATATGTATATATATACCCCGATCTACATACTCGAATAATGGATACTTTATTCGCCATCAATGATTGTTTTGGTAAAGCCATACTCAGTGCATTCATTAGATGAACGGTAAAAAAAGTTAAGAGGGAGGGGAGGGTGACTTATTGAGGCATGCAGGCAAAACCACAATAGCACGCGGGCTCGATGTACGAAAAAATATATCTTTTCAAGTTCTATTTAGTCCATATGTGTCAAACTCAAGGGCCGCGGGCCACATCCGGCCCGGCGTGTAATTATATCCGGCCCGCGAGATCATTTTATATACTGTATTATTGTTATTAATGGCCCGGGTATATGAAGCGCTGGTAACACAAACTACAGATCCCATAATGCAGCGCTTCAGCTGCCTTGCCGAACACTTACCGCGTTAATCAAGTCTAGCTTATGATGCTGCAAGTTATTACGAAGCTAGCCCACACGATGCCGAAGAGAAAAGGTGATTCTGAACATAGAGACTTTAAAAACCGATGGGAGGCTGAGTATATGTTTACTGACATTGCCGGTAAACCCGTGTGTCTCATTTGTGGAGCTAATGTGGCTGTAATTACAGAATTTAATCTAAGACGGCACTATGAGACAAAACATCAGGATAACCTGAAAGACTTGAATGCAATGCAGAAGATACAGAAAGCAGAAGAATTAAATAAGAATCTGACACTTCAGCGGACGTTTTTACCCGTGCACAATCACAAAGTGATTTCAAGTGAAGCTGCTTTTATGGGAGACACAAATTCACCAGTGCAACTTGCCCCACTTTCCCTGTTGCCAAGTAATGTTGAACCAAGTCGGCACAACGATGTTCCCAAATACGCAATTTGCTGATAAACTGAGCGCATTGAGTTCGCACGGCGCTTTGGTGACTTTGAAGAACAAAAAAAGTCCGTCTACATGCGGCTCGAACCTTGTGCATGTTTGGTAGCACATATCTGTGTGAGAAGCTCTTCTCAGTGATGAATACTAACAAAACAGCACACAGGAGTTGCCTCACTGATGAGCACCTGCAGTCCATCCTGAGAATCTCCACAACACAGAACCTCACACCAAACATAAATGAACTTCTTGCCAAAAAAAGATGCCAGGCGTCCAGCTCTGATAAAATGACATAAGAGCAAAGACAACTGAATGATTTGATTTGTTATTGCTGAAAAGAACACATTTTATTTATATTTCCAGGTTTTGTTATGCAGCATGTTCATATTTGAATTTGTATAATTTTCACAGGATATATTTTTATGGAGAGCAAAATCTTTTGGAATATTTAAAATCTAAGTTTATTTTTTATATCAAATTACATAAGAGTAAAGAAATTTGAATGTTTGTTCTTTTAACGTTTACTTTATTTCTAACTTGTATAATTTAGACAGGATATATTTTTATGGAGAGCAAAATATTATAAGTTATTTAAGGTTTGAGTTGATTTATTCAGGAATAATATTCCTGTCTGTTTTTACCATTCCTACCAAAGATATTTCTGTCGACTAAATAAAAATTCCTTCTATTTAAAATTTAAATAGAACTTGAACAGATACGATAGTTCATAATATCCACGCAGACTTGCACGTAAGAGCGGGAGTCATCCATTTTAACAAACAGCGTATTGCACTGATACGAAATAGCCTACCCATTTAATTATTTAGGAATGGATAAATAAATTAAGATTTTGTACAAATAATGTTTTTCATTTTTCTTCCTTGATGGATTCTGCCACCCCCAGCAACAGTTGCTTGCACCCCAAAGAGTGTATGTGTATATATATATATATATATATATGTGTATGTATGTATGTATGTATATGTAGATATGTATGTGTACGTTTATATATATATGTGTGTGTGTGTGTGTATGTATGTGTGTATGTATATGTATGTGTATATATGTAGATATATATGTATGTATATATGTGTGTGTGTGTGTATATGTATAGATGTGTATATATATGTTTATATGTGCGTGTGTGTATGTGTATATATGTGACAGCAACAGTCATCACTCACAACAGTGAGAAAACAATTACATTGACAATCATGTTACGTTATTTTCAAAATGTTTCATTTTCTTTTTCATTACTTCTTTAACACACTACTTCTCCGCTGCGAAGCGCGGGTATTTTGCTAGTTTTTATATATTTTAAGCCCTTAGAAACTCTCCCACACTGTTTATAAATATTCTCTGCACAGTTATACAGTAAACCCTCGTTTATCGAGGTTAATCCGCTCCAGACAGATAAATGAATTTCCACGAAGTAGGATTCTTTATTTATAAATCTAATATTTTCGCAGTTAGAGCATAGAAAACCTGTTTACGACCTTCTAAATAAGTTTTTTTAACATTATTAGAGCCCTCTAGACATGATATAACACCCTTTAGTCAAAAGTTTAAACTGTGCTCCATGACAAGACAGAGATGACAGTTCTTTCTCACAATTAAAAGAATGCAAACATATCTTCCTCTTCAAAGGAGTGTGCGCGTCAGGAGCAGAGAATGTCAGAGAGAGAAAGAAAAGTAAACAAGCAAAACTCAATAGGGCTGTTGGGCTTAAGTATGGGAAGCACCGCGATAAAGTGGCCGCAATGAAGGGATCAATGTGAAGGTAGTCTTTCAGCATTTTTTACAGGCGCATTCGTATCTTCTAAGCAAACAGCCACTGTGCAAAAGCCCCTCTGCTCACACCCCCTCCGTCAGGAGCAGAGAATGTCAGAGAGAGTGAGAGAGACAGAGAAAAGCAAACAATCAAAAATCAATACGGGCTATTAGAGCTTTGAAGTGTGCAAATCACCGCACGGGAAGCATATCTTATATCATTGAGGAGTTTTATTTAATACGTAATACGTGCTCTGATGGGGTAGCTTCTAAGCCATCCGCCAAAAGCGTCCCTTGTATGAAATCAACTGGGCAAACAAACTGAGGAAGCATGTACCATAAATTAAAAGACCCATTGTTCGCAGAAATCCGTGAACCAGCGAAAAATCCATGAAATATATTTAGATATGCTTACATTTAAAATCCGCGATGGAGTGAAGCCGTGAAAGTCGAAGCGTGATATAGCGAGGGATCACTGTATATTTAGACTGCATCTGTCATGCAGTGTGATTCCTTCTCTTCATTAGTGCCACCCCTTGAAAACTATCACTTTATGGGGCCATGCAAATCTGTATTAATACTTGTGTGCACATTAAAATGTTTTTTTTGTACAATTCACAGTGACAATGACAGTGGAGTAGGTTATTCTTAGCCAGTAATTGCAGTGGAAAATGTGGTTAACATCCACTCATGCATGGGAAAAAAATTACACTCCAATGAAACTGGTATTTTTTTGAAAAATACCGCGATACAGAATTTTGGTCATACCGCCCAGCACTATCTGGGTGTATACCAAATTAACATCATTCTGGACCAAAACCTTTTCAATGCCTATTAGACAGCCTTGGTGTCACAATCACTTCTAATCCATTAACAGCTGTGTTTGGTGTACAACAAACCGTAATTGCCGTTAACTTCACTATTAACACATAGACATATCTTGCTTCACTGGAAGAATCCTAGCCCACTACTTTGAAATCAGTGGGTAACTAATGTTATATACTATTTGAAACTGGGAAAAAAACAAATTCTCACTTAGAGGATCTGTTTAAAACATTTTTTTAAAACCTAGCAGGATCTAATCAATAACATTCTAGAATAAGTTTTTATATTGGGGAAAAGGATTCTCTTCCTTCTCTTCTGCTCTTAAACGATTTACTCTGGCTGTTGGCCTCTCTTGGGTGGGGGTTGAATTGAATTTAGTTTTGTTATGTTTGACTTGTTTGTATGGAATGTTACTTGCTTTTAATAACTTGAATAAAAAAAAAAATTCAATTGTACTGTTTTCTGTCTGTTCTGTAATCATTTTGCATAGTATCCACAGTGAATGCCTGTCAATCAATATAACCTAACGCTGTGCAAGACTGATATACTTTGACAAGTCTGCACAACTGACAATGCTATTACAGCCAGTGACACGTATTCAATAGTACAATAGACATAACATGAAGCTATCTCACTAAAGACTAGCAACCATACAAAAAGTATGTCTGCAATAACAAGTGCACCTTCAGAGAAAGAATTCAGACATTGTGGCAATATCAGCACAAGTCAAAGAACTTTCTTTACACCAGACAGTGAGTTATGGATTAGTTAAAATCCTCTTCATGGAAAACTAAACATAAAAGAGGTCTGTTTCCAGAATTGTGACTCCTAAAATAAAGTATTCATGCACCTAAAGTTCAATTGAGAATCTCAGGCTAATGAATTTGAACCGGGAGAAATGAAGAAGTGCTTCATAACTATGCATGAATCTTGGCTCCATCGATATGGGTCCAATTATCCAAACAATGGAAACATAGTGGTTCTCCAATACTAAAGAAACTCAAGGTTCAAAGAAGTATCAACCAATTTTTGATTAAGCTGATTAGATGCCCGCTTGTTACCTCACATGGAAGGTGAATAAGGCACAGCCCAATGGGAGTGGAGAAACTCTATCCTCAGTAGCTTCTTCCAACACCTCCTTGGGAAGGCCTAGTCAATCTCGTTCAGCATTTTTTCCTACCATGAACCTAACCAGTAAAATCAGAGTCAAAAATGGATATTGGGGAACTCGGTGCCTACCTTCTGTGTTGGAGTTTCCCAGAGTGCCAGTCCAAAGTAGTCTTTCTCTAGGAGATTGAGGTGTTCGCAAACCTTGCCAAAAAGCTCTTGACCCTTGGCATGTTTCTAGGAAGAAAATATCTGATCATTATATAGAGAAATTTTAAATTTAACACTACACATTAAACAGAAAATTTTAATGTACATTACAAATTTCAGTGTCATGTTAAAGAGACACGTGCATTGAACTTCTGATTTAATTTCTGTGAACATTGCATTATACCTACAGAAACTCAGCAATAAATCTTTAAAACTAAATCCATTAGCACCACCAGCAAAAACTAGAATAGCAAACATTTTTTTAATACTGGGCATTCCAAAATATTTATTTTTATAATGCAATACACTAGTCTATGAAAGAACAAGTTACAATTAATTAAATCTTTAAAGCTTCATATCTCTTAACAAATCTGCAAGAAAAACAAAGAAAAACAGAAAACTAAACCTTATAATTAAACAAATGAATATACTACTTGCACTTCTTGGTGAGTGCAGTTAAAATGTTTATACTTAGTACCCTTAATTTCTCACCATAATTAATAAATACAAAATTTGAAATTATTCTTGTATTGGGAAATATTTAAAAATACATTACCATTAATTAAAGTAGACCAGAACATTTAATGTCACCTGGCCTGGCTGATCACTTTGTTTCTGTGATCCCTAGACCTAAGGTGAAATCTGCATCTGCTTTAGGTCAGAATCAAAAAGCCTACCAACAGTTTTACATTTCTGAAAACTGAGATTTCTCAATATGAGAACCAATCTAGGATACACACTAAGAAAAAAAAATAAAAACCAAATTCATACACAACATATAACTTATGTCATTATTACTAAGCAGAACTTGACTGTAATAAAAATATAAATAATAAAAGGAAAGGGGCCACAATGAACTATACTTAACCGTATTTTGGAAAATTCAATGGTGCAAGAACATTTTACTCTTTTTAGATCAATATGATCAATCTGAAGCCCGATTTACACTACAATAGCATCTGAAAAGGCTGATATATTGGTGAAAACAACCACATCTAAAAAGAACATCAGAAAACAGAAAGCACTCCCAAGTTAAGGAGGGTGAGCTACTTTGGAGGTGTGGAAGAAAAACAACATATTGAAAACGTATTGTAAAGTCAGAACTACCACCCAGTAACATGACATGATGCGGGAAAAGGTGAACTGCTTGCAACTTCTAGTAACAACAATTAAAACTGAAGGTTCCAAGTGGCATTCCTTACATGAAAAACATAATATGATAGCATCCTAGATACACAGGACTGCATATGGTTAAAATGCTTAGGATGGGATTAGATGACCAGATGGCTTGGTTCTACTGAACATTGGTAATGGTCTCTCGTTTTGACTTATTAGCTTTTTCCTTTTCTCTTAATTGCCACCACGTCTCTAACTATTTAGAAATATTACATAAGATACTATTTTATGTACGTTTGTCTTTAGCAGCCAATTGACATGACTATTTTCACAGAAATAAAAAACAATTTGCATGAAAAGCAGCAGCATACATCCAATTCACACTCATAGTTGGAGTCATCCAGTAAAGTGATTTTGCAGTGCATGTTTCTCAGCTTGCGGGGAGCCTTTGAGACAGATTTTGCCTCCTCAGAATGTTTCTCCTTAGATTGGGCCTCTTCAACCACTTCTCCAGAGTCACCTTCTTCCTGCTGCTGTTCGTCTTCGTCCTCTTTTTCACTATCCTGGTCTTCCTGAGCAGGCTGCAGGATAAGTAATGAAAAGTATCACTGTAATTTTAGGGAGCCATAATTCAAATCCTGTATCTAAAACACATAACCTCATTTTTAAATAAAGTATTGAATTCTGGGATAGATCCCCATGCTTATATCTGAGACACAATGAAGGTATATTTATTTCTCTTACGTTCATAATAATAAAAATGAACTAATTCATGGCGATAGTTTCAAACATTTTCAAGTGCAAAAAAATTATTACATACACACAGTATTACAGAATTTGTTACATATACAAACATATATAGTAGAACCTCTGGTCACGAACGTTTCCGAACAAATCGGGTTACAACCAAAAAGTTTGCCAAAATTTTGTATCTGTTCACGACCACATGCTCTGGTGGTGAACAAAAACACTGGCGGCCAGTTTCCCTACGCGAGAATGTAAGCGACAATTATTTCCCATTCTCCATTTCCCATTTTCTTTTGTTTGCATATACAGTGCCTAACAAAGCAGCTGATGTTGCAAAAGGAGTTACAATGTTAACCAAGCAGAGGCCTCAAGAGCTAGAAGAGGTGGAAAAACTGTTGCTAGTGTGGTTGAACGAGAAGCAACTTGCTGGGGATAGCGTATGCGAGAAAGCCAGGAAGATTTATGGCGATTTGCTGAAAAACAAAGCCATCTTCGAATGGCGAATGTGAGGAATTTAAAACCAGTAGAGGATGGCTTGAAAAGTTTTGCAAGAGAAGTGCCATTTATTTTTTTTTCCCCTGTACTTAAAACTCATAAAAAAAGTGTTTACAGCGAGCAATTTGTAAGGTGTAGCGCAAACTCTTACAATGTTAGTTTTCTCTGTTGTTCAAGGTTTTCTCAGTGTTATTCAATGTTTTTACATTTAGTTTATTACTAGCAAAATACCCGCGCTTCGCAGCGGCGAAGTACTGTCTTAAAATTTTAATAAGACGACAATTAAACCTTTTTAAAACTGAGGGAAAATATACCAATAATTATTTGTTAAGGATCTCTTTGTATGCCACGTTGTCAGTTCGGCCCTCCAGTTGTAATATGACCAAGCTGTAGCTGTGCGCTGAG
>JANRMT010048272.1:4591-16374 GCA_026402145.1 Polypterus bichir lapradei
GCAGCACATTGAACACATTTTATAAGTGGTCAGAAACTTGTAAATAACTCATGAAAGAATAAAGTTACGTTAAAACCAAGCACACCATTGTTTTTCTTGTGAAATTCCCAATAAGTTTGATGTGTCACATGACCCTCTTCCTATTGAAAAAACAAAAGTTGGATCCAAAATGGCTGACTTCAAAATGGCCACCATGGTCACCACCCATCTTGAAAAGTTTTCCCCCTCACATATACTAATGTGCCATAAACAGGAAGTTAATATCACCAACCATTCCCATTTTATTAAGGTGTATCCATATAAATGGCCCACCCTGTATAAATGGAAAAATAGCCTTAAGTGTGGTGACCTAACATAACAGCAAAGTGTTCTTGTAATGCCTGTCCACATCTGTAATAATGTCAAGTGTATCCAAAAGAATGTGTTTACTTTAAATAATTAAGAGAATATACTGTACAGGAGTAAACTACAAAGCAGAATTCAAAGTATAAAACACAACAAAGCATTTTCACCCTTAACTCTCCTCTTGACTCCAAACTGAAATTATCCTATATCATGAATATGACCTTAACCCATGCCAGCCACTGGGGTCTTTTCTAGCACTGCTCTTAGCTATAGGAATTCCAGTTTAGAAGGCACCATAGAGGTCCCTGTTGTTCCTGTAACCCCTGAACTGGAGGCATTGTTTGTTGATGTTTTTAAGACCAATTGTGCCCAGTTTCTAAAAGACTGTACTGACACAAAAAATCCTCAATTCCACTTATCAGTTATACCCTGCAACACATATTCATGAGAGAACTAATTTCGATAGATTGTTTAAGAGTTTTAGTTTCTTCTTTCAGATTACCCTCCCAACCACATTGTTCCTTGATGCTTGCCTATAGAGTAGTCAGGGTTTCAGCACCTGTGTATATGGTAAGTTGTTACATTCTTGTTTGCCCACTCAGGTCTGCTAGTGAATAGCATTTGGTGTTGCCACTTCTACGTGGTATCAAATCTCAATCTAGACTTTTTTCATATGTAGCTCCTGGTTGGTGAAGCAAGCTTCCCATCTGAAGTGCTGACTCCTTTAATGTGTTTATGCAGCAACTGAAAACCCTATTCTTCTGTGAATATCGGTCAAATTGTTAATAAGTGCTTTTTGCTCTGTTGATATCTCTTCTGTAACCTGTCCTGCTACACTTGTTTAAAATAGTCCCTAGACTGATGTTACATGGTTATGTTGACCTCTTTTGCAAGTTGCTTTGCACATTTTGATATTATCAAAGGATGTGGCATTACATTTTGCAATTTTTGCTGATGTGGTAATCAGGTTCTGGTTCTCAACAAAACCATAGACTGACATCATGTTAAATGGTAGAATAATATGACAAATAAACTGCACACCTTTTTTTAATATCCTTTGAGAAATGTGCATGGATGCCAAGGTGCTTGACCTATGGCTATTACATACTAAAATTCTTAAACACATACCAAAGCAAGAATGCAGCAGGCAGTCTCTTTTCTCAACCACAACGGAAAACCAGTAGTATGTGTTCAATTTTTCTTTGGTTATTTTAATCTCTTTAAAAATTTTCTTCAGCACTTTTAAGATTAATTTTAGCTCACTCAGTCAACATGCACTTTGACTGTAATCTAAGTATAGATTTTTGATGTGATTGGAGTGTTACTGCAGTTTATATCTGAGATCTAATTGGAATCTCTACGCTGACACCTATCACAATGCCTATGCGATGTAGCTTAAATATGTTGATTTAAGTTGCTCATATGTAATCTATATAATAAATGCAAAAAATAAAAAATATTTATATAAATATAAGATTCAAATTTATTTAGTCCCACTTTTTTATTTTTTAACTATGCACAAGTGCATGTACCACCACCATTTCATACTACTCCTCAAACTATTAAATCCAGTCACACTGGATTATTGTTGGAATGAAGGCTATCCTTAACCATATGAATGTCTTAAGCAATTTTGGATTGCATGCTTTAAAAACTCAATGCAGTCCCACTTTTCTAATATGGAGACCACGTGCTTGGATGATTATTGGCCCCCTGCCAGTTGTCCTGCTCCTTTGCCTTAAAAGGGCAATATAGTCCAAATTATCTTGAGGTATTTTATTTTATTTTTTTCTTTTAACACATCTCCGTCTTGCTCTTTTCGCTTGTTCCCTTTGGGTACAAAGGTTCAAGGATATTTAATATAGATATATATATAAAGATATTCACTTTCACCTCACTAAGGTAAGTGTTCTCCTCTCTGTGTTTGGCCTGTGTTATGCCCTTGTGATATTCTGTGCTACTGTGATGCTACTTCCCTTGTTGGAATTGATAGCCCTTCATACTAGGAAATAATTATGTATGCGAATGGAACAACTTTATACCAAATAGTGAGAAATTTGTAATTTTGAATATCCTTTTTTACTTTTCTGCCAGAAAAAACTTAACTGCCTTATTTATTTAAACTTTTCGTATGTTAAAAGTCTAGAAGGTTCTGCTAGAATAAACAAGTCTGAGCTAAATATCAAAATTAGAATATTTCTACCTTCAAAAATGAAGGCTACAGTTACTAAGAAAATGAACAATGAGGAGAGCATTCAGGGATCATGCTGTGAATGAACCAGTAATATATATTCACATGGTTACAGAGTCACTCAGATGTTTGTGCAAAAATATCTAGAGACTTGAAAAAAACGTATTGGAATTCTTCAGTGACACTGACATGTGCAATGAAAGCATTTTGACTAAAATGAAATTCTGGCACCAAAAACAGGCATACAAATTTTGAAGATGTACTGCATGGATTTGTCTGGAGGTGCTGTGCAGTATAAACTCTGGCAAGGTTGTTTCTCGTAAGCCAATTTCTAGGCGTCGAAAAGAATTTGCTTCCTGCAGAAAAGCTGTCAGATTGCATATTTCCTCTTGAAAAAATGTAGATTTTATTCACATTAGCAAGAGATAAATACAGCTTTAACATGTTGGTTGTGAGCATCATAACATTTTAGCATAAGATAATTATATGTTATGGACTGCTAAAGCTAAATGAGAAAAAGTAACCCATCATAATTTGCATGCACATTACTTCCTGTCTATTACTCTTTGCAAAACAAGACATGGTGCTAACTTTGCAAAATTGATAAAGTGAAGCTTACGAATGCTGAAAAACATTTTTCCTGTTATTCGTGTAAGATGTGGTTTTACATCCTATTTAATAATGTGAAAATTATGATAACCTTTATTATACCGCCATTGCAAAGAATTATTTACTTTTTTCATTTTAGAAGCTAGTGCTTACTCAGAAACATTGGTCTGTGGTAGGATTATTAATCTTTTCCTTGCAAACAAGGGGCTCACAGCTCAAGCGGAAGCAGCAGGGTATAGATAATGCAATGATATGTAATTGACATTATGAAATCTTTCACTTTAAAGCAAATGAATGAATTTTCTTTGTCCAGTCTAATTTGCATTTGTATTTTATTTGTGTTCATTTAACACAACCTGACAAAAAATGTTACTGTTGTTTTAACAAGAACATCTGTTGTTACTTGTCTCTGAGAGCTACTCGGTCTTCTCACTTTCTTCAAAATACTGAGTTTATTGCCTTAGGTAAGAGATCTTAAATGTTATAAGGTCATGTTATCATAGTTAAAATCTTTACAAGACTATTATTTCTGAGGGATCTCTCTAGCTAAACTCAACTAACCACAAAGTGAATTTAAAAAACATTTTCCCTAACCTGAACCTAAAAGAGCCTCTGATTTATAGTCATTCTAGCAGAAAATCGGAATGTTGAAACTGCATGAGAAGCACTTTATGAGCTCATGAAATTCACAAAATCATGACCCATGCCAGTATTAATGAGCATCCCTTCTCTCTACTCAGAGTACTGTAGTATATTGCAGACAAAAAAAAACTATGTACATTATATACTGTAATTACTGGTAAAGGTGCCAAGCTTTCCTTGAAATTAAATTGTGCCATGTGTGCAAATGAGCACAATACCATGGTGTGATCTAGTGGATGCACTTTACTGCTGTTTTTTTAGTCTGTATGTATTGTAGTATATTTTAATCAGAATCAGAATTCACTTTATTAGCCAGGTACACTAATGTGTAGTAGAAATTTGTCTAGAAATTAGTATTGGTGCAATATGCAAGGACAACACAGATTACAAAAGACAAATATAAGAAGAGAAAATATAAAATGAGAAAGTGTGATGCAGCGTACAAGGGCAGTACAAAAAATGAAGAGATAGTAGGATTGAAATGTCCAGGTAGTCTAGTGCAGGGGTCACCAACTCCGGTCCTGGTTGGACCACCGTGGCTACGGGTTTTCATTCTAACCCTTTTCTTAATGAGTGCCCTGTTTTTGCTGCTAATTAACTTCTTTTGAGTTAATTTTAATTGACTTGCTCTTGAAGACTCAGACCCCTTAGTTGTTTATTTTTCCTTACTTAGCAGCCAAACAGAAGTAAAATTGATTGGACTTTGAGGCCCTGACTTAGTTGGTCTTCTGTTGGCTCCCTCATTTCACATTTCATTTCTGTTTGGGTGCCATTTAAGGAAAGAAATGAAGCAGAGGAATGATGAAGAAATCTTAAAAAAGCAATTCAATTTAAGTGAATTCACAAAAAGTTAATTAGCAGCACAAACAGTGCACTCATTAAAAAAAGGGTTAGAATGAAAACATGCAGCCACGGTAGTCCTCCAGGACCGGAGTTGGCAACCCCTGGTCTAGTGTGCAGGTATACTTAGGTACTGAGTAACAGCTCAGACAAAGAGAAATTTGAGAAATCACTGACTTACCATGAACAATATTTCTCCAAAATCAAAATCAAAATACATTACTATAGTAACCACAAATATAATAAATAGATTATATTTTTAGCAAAACAACAATATATACATTTCCTTTATTTTTACAACATCTTCCTCCCAGGTAGGACTGTGAAGAGAATCCTAGTGACAAAGGGGGCAAAGAATGAACAGGCCACTCCATTGCAGACAACTCTCACGCAGATCACACTTACTTATACCAAGCAAATTAACAGTTGTGTTTTAATTAATGACTGTGAAATAATATCCATAATTTTCCTGGAGCATTATTTAATTAATAGAATAGCTGAATGTTAGAATAGCTTTGCTTTCATACTGTCAAAGAAAAAAATCTTAATAATGAATTGTTCTGTTTTTGTAATGTATATTTGAACAGGTTCACGACACACCCTGCTTTATTTTACTGTAGAAAACACACATCCAGACTCGTTTTAATGTGAGCCATATATGTTCTTACATATTTTTTGTGAATAAGGTAAAGGGGTCCTCTAACAAGATGCTTGTGTGCTTAATAAAAGTGTATGAACAAAATTAATGTTTAGTGAAACAATTACCTTGAAACTGAATTTGCAGCAAAATTAAGTGTTACTGTATACCGAGTTTTCCTGTGGAGAAAACACAGTAATATGCATTATGGCGTGGCATGGTGTGTCGTATACCTGCATTACACAGCTGTGGTAAAAATACACAGTTAAGACAGTGAAGCATGAACAAGACTTTAGGGAGCTAGATTCTTTGTTTTCTACTCCAAAAACCCTTTATAGTGAGTATTGCATGTCATAATTTCGAAATCACAATTGAAATTTATTTCAGTATCAGTTTCACAAAATTGTTTGTCAATTAATACTTTCCCATTTTGCTCATCATTAAAGAAAAGTGTATTTTTACATGCGGAAAGATTTTGATAAAACTTACTTCTCCTAATTTAAACTGGCATTTGTGTTCAAATGATCGAGAATTGCTTATGTTTTTCTTTGAATTTTCATGTCAGTGCACTCTCAAAGCATCAGGTTGAAGCTGACAGATCAGTTGAGATGGATTGTGCATTAGAGATATGTCAATAATGTGATCAAAGTTAAGGGCAAATATGTAAATATTTGTAACACCACACTTCACTTTAAGTTAAGTCAAGTCAAGTTGGGGAGCATGCATTGGTACAGTGCGTTGCCGCACCTACCACACGACGAAACAACTCGGGATCCCAGTTGGCAACCCCCCAGGCAGACATGCGGTCCAGTCCCACCCTCTGGAAATGACCCTCTATCTGCCGCAACCAGGTGTTACTTGGGTGACCCCTTGGCCTGGTCCAGCCACTCAGGACCCCAACAATGAGGATCTTACGAGCCGGATCTCCCTCGGGGAAACATGCCACATGGCCGTAGTGCCCTAACTGATGCTCCCTCACAATGCAAGTAATGCGCCTCATTTGGGACTCCATGAGCAACCGCTCATTTGACACAAAGTCGAACCAACAGTACCCAAGGATTTTCCGAAGAGACACAGTACCAAAGGAATCCAGCCTTCGTCTCAGGTCACTGGATAATGTCCATGTCTCGCAATCATATAGCAAGACAGGAAGCACCAGGGCTCTAAAGACTTAGACCTGCGTCCTTTTTGCATAGATGTCGGAAGCGCCACACACCCCTTTCCACGACCTCATGACCAATCCATCTACTGACTTCATTGGAAGAGTCACCAGAGACATGAATGTCAGTGCCAAGATAAGTAAACCTCTCTTTCTGCAGACAGACACACTGCTGATGGCTGTGCCCAAGAGATCATTAAAGGCCTGGATCTTGGTTTATATCCAGGACACTCGCAAGCCCAGACACTCAGACTCCTCACTCAGTCTCTCGAGCGCCCCGATCAGAGCCTCCATTGACTCCGTGAAGATCACAGCATCGTCAGCAAAGTCAAGATCCATGAACCTTTCTTCACCAACAGATGCCCCACAGCCTCTGGACCCCATGACCTTGCCCAACACCCAGTCCATAAAAGCATTGAACAGAGTAGGAGCAAGAATACACCCCTGACGAACCCCAGAATTAACTGGGAAAAATGCAGAAGTTCTGCCTCCACTATATCACTTTAAGAGTATTCAATATTTTGGTAATGCACACATTTTGTCTCCCGTCATATAAGGAGAAAATTAATTTCTTCAAAGATACAAATTCTACATACTTTGAACTTTCAATCTCAGAGCAGGGGTTTTCCTAAATTTAAAAAATCCAAATATATTATGATGTAGCATGTGCAAAGAAAGTACAATTTAGATTCTGCATGGCGAACTGAATAGTAGACAGATGTAATATTTCATCATTCTTGCTCTGAGATCAACATTGAGATGATATTGAGATTATTCTAAGTTGAACTATCCTGGAGTTGTCCCCCATTTTAATGCTGGATGAAATATACATATACTGTATAAGGAACATCAACTTGGCTTTATTTCCAGTATACTGTAGATGAGACAGCATGTTTATGTTTTTTTGGTGCTTCTGTCAGTTTAAGTAAGGGTTCTCAGTTCATGTGAACTTCACAAGTCATAGTTTTTAGTGCACTAGAGTCAATTCAGTTATACTTCCTTTAGTTTAGTTTACTTGCTTAAAACTGTTTTGTGATCTTCCTTTTCACAAATTACATTAATATTAAGGTGCAAGTAAAGATACAGTAAAAAGTAAAACACCTTAACTGGTAACATTTGTATTTGTTTTTTGATAATAGAGTGGGCTAAAAATTACATACAAGTAAATAGAAACAGAACTATGAAGCACCAGTCCTCTGCATCCGAGAAAATATTTTGTCATTTTTATAACAGAAGATATACACACACACACACAATATACACCAGTAGTAATTTTTGGTTTGTGCTACATATTGTAGGCAGCATATTTGTTACGTCATGCATTATTAACAAGATACAAAGATATAAATATGCCTAAGTGGCTGTTTACTTTCTTTTGAATGTGAAATGACAGTATTATTTGTAAGGCCTTGTCCAAAATTTAAACAGTGCTCAATATGGAAGCATAAATGCAAAATAAACAGCTCTCATGATTATGCAACAGAGCACCATTTAATTAAGACATTTCATATTTAGACTGTATAGACACTAGTACCATACTATTAAAACCTAAAATAGAACATTATAGATATAGCTTCTGTTTGGTTGCTTCACTACAATCTATACAAGTGGTGGTTTATAAGCTTTGGACTGTAATATAGGTTTTTTTGTATTAATTTAAAGTACTATTTTCTTACTCTCTCAGCCTTGCATTGCAGCTTTTTAAAATTTGGACACCAACCAAATAAACAGCAAGGTGCCACCTTTGCTATAATTAAATGTTGTGCTATTACATTTCTTTTCTTTATAGTTTTCCTAAACAATTTTTCAGCCCCAAATAAAATGCTATGTGTTGGCCACCACTTCTTGCACAACTGTGAAATAATTAAGTAGTATTAGACCATGAATGACCCGAAGACATAGCTGTTTTACAATGCTGTGACTTTGAAATGTCTTCATCACCTCCCTGTCTAATCCTTTCATCTCACTAAATGCTGGTGTCAGCAGTACTGCAAATCAGATTGTTCCTAAACACTAAATGAAATCTTGTAAGGATGCTCTTTAACTACTTTGTATCTACAAACAAAATACACAGGGTCAGGCATGAACTAAAAGCACAGTAGGGAAAAAGAACTAATTTTGTGCTTTTTTAAAAGTTAAAACATGATTTGCATTTCAAAAATCATGCAATCTGCAGCCTCAGGGATTATAGTGGCCAGATTCTTGTCATTTAATGTCAACAGCCATCAGTTTCTTGATAAAATTAATAGAGCCTTGTATGATTGATAACCTAGCTCATCTGCCATTCTTTCAGAACACTCCCAAAGGTTTAAAACACTAAACATATTTTCTAATTCTCAAATGAAGGCTTTCAACAAGAAGTAATTTTAAGTATAAAAGAACAATATCGTAAGCATTTCAAGGAAAATAAATTCTTTGTGTTAACTTTTTTCATTATTTTAGTAGTATATTTGTATTAGTTTAAGTTTTGCTATAGATAGTAAAAATAAAAGACAGCATGATCATATGTATTTTATTTAAGTATACAGTAATAACTTGTATATCATGGTAATTAAAGTAATTTCTCTCTTTTTCACATTACGCACTGCACACTAATTATTTTAAATGAAAATAAATTCCACTTTAACATTACTTCTGTTTTAAAACTTCCTTAATCTTCAGAGAATGAGGGGAATCCTTTTTATGTTTTATTTTCTATTATTCAATACTACATATTGTAGATTGTATCTTTTTAATCTTTAATGGTGATTATACCTTTACATTTTCTTTATAGTTTAAAATGTAAACAACACATTTCTTTCAGTGTGTAAGGATATTTAAGTACTGAAATGCTTATACTAATTCCAATGCTGCTTTAACAGAACTTTTTCAGAGAATACATATAAATATTAATGGTAAAAATTACATTTTTAAAATTTAAAGGTTAAGATTTTTTTGCTTCTTAATTGGAAAACATATTCAAGAAAATAATAATATTAATAAATAAATAGCATTCTATCATACATTTCCATGCAACTTAAGGTTCTTTCCACAGATTAATCAACAAAAACAAAGATATACCACATATACTAGTACAGTGTCCATTTTAGGACATCCTCCCATAGACACCATTTACTTGGATTATTATAAGTAATACTTTGATAATTTCTAACAAAATTGTTCAGCAAAATTTAACCACAAACAAGCAAAACAAAATATTTATACATTCAGGGTGACCACAGAACAACCAGAACTAATTTATATATATATATATCTATACTAATAAAAGGCAAAGCCCTCACTGACTCACTCACTCACTCACTCACTGACTGACTGACTCATTCTCTCGTCACTAATTCTCCAACTTCCCGTGTAGGTAGAAGGCTGAAATTTGGCAGGCTCATTCCTTACAGCTTCCTTACAAAAGTTGGGCAGGTTTCATTTCGAAATTCTACGCGTAATGGTCATAACTGGAAGCTGTTTTTCTCCATTTACTGTAATGGAGATGAGCTTGAACACCGTGGGGGCGGAGTTTCGTGTGACATCATCACGCCTCCCACATAATCACGCAGTACATAGAAAACCAGGAAGACCTCCAAAAAGTGCTGAAGAAAACATGCATTATATAATTGAGAAGGCAGCAAAACAATAAGAAGCGAGTGAGTGACATATACAACCATATTCATGAGTTCTGCTACTTCGGAAACTAAGCACGATGTAAACCTAAACTTTAAATTAAGTTCATAGACAGGCTGCCGCTGGCGTTTGTAATTTAGTGCCTGCCCATATAAGGCCGTCCGTCAGCGGCAATCCAATAGCAAACTGCCACTAAATATTCACGGGTGAAGGACTGTGCTTATGCAGAGGAAGATGAGATGGTCAGGGTGGTGTTTGGCACAAACTCAGCGAAACTGCGAGAGAAAGTTTTAAGTGCCGGGACTTAGGTAACATTAGATACAGCCATGGACATAGCACGACATGGCACCAGCACAGCTGGGAAACTTCGATGCATGTACACCGAGCGGCTCTCGTGAACTGACGCAGTGCACAGACAAAAAGCAACAGTTCCAAAGAGCGCTGAACAAAAACCGAATTACACAATTGAAAAGGCAGCAAAAAATATGAAGCGTCTGATACATACAAGCATATTCATAAATGCAGCTACTGCGGAAACAAGGCACACGGTGGAAAAAGTCAATGTCCCGCTAAAGGAAGACAGTGTAAAAAAAAAAAAAACCGTGCATGCAGTGTGTCAGGTCTCAGATAAAGAAGAAGACGAGCTGTTTATTGATGCAGTAAGAAACGAATCGATGAATGAAACCTGTTATCTTTACAACGATTGACAAACACGGAATGTAACTTGAACACAACACATCCTACAAATACAAACCTGATTGAAAGAAATAATGATAATCAAATCCTTGATGACAGCAACACTCAGTAACACTCACAAAACAAATACTGTATATTGACAGTCATGTTACGTTATTTTTAAAATGTTCCCTTTTCTTTTTCATAGCTTTTTTAACACACTACTTCTCCGCTGCGATACGCGGGTATATTTATATGTATATATATACCCCGATCTACATACTCGAATAATGGATACTTTATTCGCTATCAATGATTGTTTTGGTAAAGCCATACTCAGTGTATTCATTAGATGAACGGTAAAAAAGTAAGAGCGAGGGGAGGATGACTTATTGAGGCATGCAGGCAAAACCACAATAGCACGCGGGCTCAATGTACTGTAGTGCGCGTCAACTCTATCTGAATTGCGCGATCACATTTGAAAAAATATATCTTTTCAAGTTCTATTTAGTCCATATGTGTCAAACTCAAGGGTCGCGGGCCACATCCGGCCCGGCGTGTAATTATATCCGGCCGGCGAGATCATTTTATATACTGTATTATTGTTATTAATGGCCCGGGTATATGAAGCGCTGGTAACACAGTAAACTACAGATCCCATAATGCAGCGCTTCAGCTGCCTTGCCGAACACTTACCGTGTTAATCAAGTCTAGCTTATGATTTTGCAAGTTATTGCGAAGCTAGCCCACACGATGCTGAAGAGAAAAGTTGATTCTGAAAATAGAGCCTTTAAAAACCGATGGGAGGCTGAGTATATGTTTACTGACATTGCCGGTAAACCCGTGTGTCTCATTTGTGGAGCTAATGTGGCTGTAATTACAGAATTTAATCTAAGACGGCACTATGAGACAAAACATCAGGATAACCTGAAAGACCTGAATGCAATGCAGAAGATACAGAAAGCAGAAGAATTAAATAAGAATCTGACACTTCAGCGGACGTTTTTACCCGTGCACAATCACAAAGTGATTTCAAGTGAAGCTGCTTTTATGGGAGACACAAATGCACC
>JANRMT010048275.1:3107-14260 GCA_026402145.1 Polypterus bichir lapradei
ATATATATATACTAGCAAAAGACCAGCGCTTCATGAATTGCACTTGTATCATCTTTCAAGAAACTCTTAAACTTATAAAAATTTGTAAATTAAAGCCTAAAACCTGAGTTGGAAATGACTGCCGGTAATTGTGCAGATGATGTCCAAATATGAATGAATTACTGGTCTTCTCTGTTGCTTTCAAGTTGCAAATGTTACAGAAGATCTTCTCCTTCGAAGAAAACCTCATGGCCAGCAGTACATCAAGAGGTCAGCATTATTTATTTACTTTTTTTTTTTTTTAAGAAATATTGTTGAACAAACAATGTAGTTATCACTTTTGTTATGTTCTTTTTGTTGAGATTAAAGGCTTCTGTAGCAACTTTTATGTCAGAAGTGTCCATGTCCTGATGATATTTGAGATCAAGCAGGGGAGAAATATAAATGATAATAGGGAAAAGGAGGATGATATGAAAGTGATGACAACATAAATATATATTTATATATGTGGAAATTTGAAGAGTGGAAACTTGGGCTTGGTCCTTCTCAATTCAAATTTTCCATAATTCAGTAAAAGCAGTTTGAAATGTCACACCTGAGCACAGGACAGCTCATGCATCAACATGTTCACCTCACCATGTGAATCTTTGTGTGAACACATATTTATGTATGTTTGTCATTTATACAAAGTCTATATTAATTTACAAATGTTTTGATAAACTTGATCATGGCACCAGGGAAGCGTGTTACATGTTAATTAGCACACAGAAGTAAGAATTTCACAGTACTCATGTAGCACTTATTTAGTTCGATACAATATAGTGTGAAAATACTCCATATCAATAGATAACTGAGCACATATTGTTTCTGTGTTTTATCAGGAAGTAAAGAAGATGACTACTATCTTGTTTTTAGTTACCTAAAAATTTTAACAATGAAAATATAAGCGGTCAGATATTTGAGCAATGCTGTCTTTGATTACTAATTTCATTTACGTTAAATAAAAGTAAATATTTCCATTTATGTCAGGCTTAATCAAATCTCATAATTCATAAACAGTTTATTGATAACTGGTGACTATTTTCAATGCCCTTTTCCTGTATTTTTTTAACAGGAGCTGCAGTTTTCTGTGCAGCAAGATAACTTTCAAGACAGCTGCACATCTCCCTCCTCTTCTGAATGCAATACTTTAAAAAATGCCAGTCTTTCACCTACCCATCAATCCAGCGAGCAAGGATGTTCCAGAAAACTTTTAAGAGAAGCCAGCCCCTCTAAAATCATTCAACTACCAAGCCCTGAATACATACTTCATAGTGACAGTGAATTGGAGCAGATCAGAAAACACTGCAGCGCATAGGGAAAGAGGAGCATTGTATTCATTCAAAGGATCTGCGCTAGAGATTAGTTAGAAATACAGTGACCAACATAGTGCCCATACTGAGGACAACAACGAGGGAAGACAAATATACCTCCAAACATGAGGTTTCTTCAATGGCAAAACGTATAGTCAAGTATTATCCAAAGCTATGTGCAGCTGAAGATCAAAATTCATGGGTGAGTGTAAGTAACTAGTTTTATAGGGGTTTTAGACTGAGTAGTCACACCTTGTATTCACTTGCACACTTTTTAAAAGAGTGTAATCTCATTACAGGAACCTGTGTTTAAACAATTCCTGAAAAGGCTACAGAATATCCGCACACCTCAGAAGCGATAGGGCTGCATGCCTCATATAAATAAAGAGATGTCTCGGCGTCACCACTGACAAGCCTGAAGCTACTGAAATCGAGAATTCAGATGAGGCCAATTCCACTGCATCTTCGGGGAATTCTATTGCTTCAGCGATGCTTGTTAACGTGTCACCTTCTAGTCGCATCCAAGAAGTTACAGCAGAGAGAATGTGAACCATCTGGTAAGTGCACAATAGAGATGGTCATATACCATCTTAGTTCAGACTGTTTAGAAAACACAACTGATTTGATTATTCATTTATATGTTTTTGCAGCTGTTGACACTACAAAACACTACAGGATCTTTACAAGAAGCCAAATAAATTCGCAGTTACCCAGCTCCTTGATCATGAATTTAATGCACAGAGGTCATTTATAGATTATATGGGAGGCTTACCCAGGCTTTAAAGAACTGGATCATGTAAGTACATAAAACACAGACATTTGACTGAAATATTTTTGGAAATGGTTTCTTAAAACAAAATATGTGCTGACTTAGAGTGTACTTATTTTATAGGTAATGGATCAAATGCGTTGTATTCTTAGTTGGAATAATCTTAACTACATCACAGAAGCTAAGAGCAGATGGACCAGTTTTTATGGAAAAGCACAGCTGTACGGAGTAATGAAGAAGATCCTAAAGCGTCCACATATGCACGATGAGGGTAAAATTTGTCATGCATATTTTATTCAAACTCATTTTATAGTTAGTTATGCACTTTACTCAGTGTTACAGCATGACAGGCCTAAATGAAAATCAAATTGAAGTTGTTTAAAGTTATGATATTTTGCAGTTGATGCTCACAAAGTTGCACTATTTTATGCCATTTTTTCCATAAAGACCAAGTCTATATTATAGTAAGCCAAACTTATTTTATTGCTTATATTATTGCTGCTGTCTTTGCCAGTAACTGTTGATTGGTGAATTCCAGGTTCCCTTTTCTTCATTGTATTATAAAGTTGTACTGCGCTAATCTGAAATAAATTTTTCCCTTTAATTATGTTTTTAAAAAGCCATTTATTAGCATTGTAAATAGTTTTGTCTAGCATCTTTTTAAGACACAACAGAATAATAAACTGACTGACACTATCCTTTATTAGGTATAAAAATTGAAGGAATATTTTAAAGAATACTTAAAACTTTACATATGATCTATGTAAGGTTCATTTCAATTGTTCGTTCATGTTCTAGCATATTAGTAGGAAAAATAATACCAGACATCAAATAATTTTTGTTATAAATCATTCTTAATTTGAAGCTTGCTGTATGTCTTTGTTTTCATTAAAAGGAGAATGTTTGAGTTTTATTAGAACATAATGGGAAAGATATTTAATAAGATTGTTTTTTTTTTTCATTAGTGAAAAATGCCATTGCCATGTTTAGAGTTCTGCCATCCATGTTTCCTTCACTTTCTCTACCCCAAAAAAAGCTGGGAAACAAAACATGAGGCATTAGTTCATGGCCTTAAGGTAAAACTTTGCATTTTTATATTGTTTAAAGGAAAAATAAAGACAGTTACTGCAATTCTATCCATCTGTGACTGGCAGCAATTTTCAGGGTTGTTTTTAATGTTAGCTACAGGAACGACATTATACATTAAACGGTTTGATTAAAAGGGCTCAAAACAGAATATAAAAATCTTCAATTTTTAGTGATTTCTTTGCTATTTCATTTACAAGGTGTGTATAACTGCGTCTGTTAAAATTAGCACATTAAGTATTATAAATAGGTAAATGTATAATAAATCTGTATAGGACTACAGAGGATAGAATAAATTCAACCTGTTTTCTTTGTTGGTTTTTGTTTGTCTTAAAGACCTCCGAGAATCCTGATGCCTTTCTACAGCAAAGACTGACCACTGACTAGCACCGTCCTTATTGTGGACCAAGATAACTGCATGCTGGTTATTGGAAGTGAGCCTGTGACAACTTTCCCTCAAGAAATGTTGCAGAAAGGTGTCATGTACCTTATGGTGTACTATTATGCACTACATCTAACATATACTAAGTGCATTGTCGCTGTCCTCTCTGGAATTCAAACTGAAATATTACTGGACACAATTTGAAGGGAAAATACAAATATGCTAGAACAAAAATTGTTTGAGCCAAATGTAGAACAGGAAATGCATGTCTATGATGTACTGTATATAATTACCATAATATTTGAAAATCAATTAGATAAATTATAAATAATTTGATATTTTGTGGATTTTAATATTTTAGGTTGTATTTTCTTTGTCCTGTTTTTTGGCAAAGTTACCGCTGTTAAAATTTTGTTTATGTAATTAAGTTTATGTTATGCATTTCTGACTGTGACAAGATGAGACAGTCCTGAACTACAATGTACAATAATGATATGGATATGACTTTTGTGTTATATACAAGGTAACTTTCCTGTGTCAACTAATTTTCATGTGCTTATGTTTTTCTCTGTTTATGTATTGCAAACACAGCAGTAGTGCTGTTGGATACTGATGTAATCTATACTAATAAAAGGCAAAGCCCTCCCTCACTGACTGACTGACTGACTGACTGACTCACTCACTCATCACTAATTCTCCAACTTCCCGTGTAGGTAGAAGGCTGAAATTTGGCAGGCTTATTCCTTACAGCTTACTTACAAAAGTTAAGCAGGTTTAATTTCGAAATTCTACACGTAACGGTCATAACGGTCGATAACGGTCGACAAGGTCCGCCATGTTGAACTTTCTTATTTATGGCACCATCTTCACGAAATTTGGTAGGCAGCTTCCCTGCGCTAACCGAAACCGATGTATGTACTTATTTCGATGGTATGACGCCACCGTTGGCCGCCATATTGAACTTTCCAACGTCACTAATTTTCCAACTTCCCGTGTAGGTAGAAGGCTGACCCCATCATCACGAAATTTGGTAGGTGGCTTACCTGCGCTAACCAAAACCGATGTATGTACTTATTTCGGTGGTATGACGCCACTGTTGGCCGCCATATTGAATTTTCCAAACATCACTAATTCTCCAACTTCCCGTGTAGGTAGAAGGCTGAAATTTGGCAGGGTCATTCCTTACAGCTTACTTACAAAAGTTAAGCAGGTTTCATTTCGAAATTCTACACGTAACGGTCATAACGGTCAACAATGTCTGCCATGTTGAACTTTCATATTCATGGACCCATCTTCACGAAATTTGGTAGGCGGCTTCCCTGCGCTAACCGAAACCAATGTACATACTTATTTCGGTGGTGTGACGCCACTGTGAGCCGCCATATTGAACTTTCCAACATCACTAATTCTCCAACTTCCCGTGTAGGTAGAAGGCTGAAATTTGGTACTTATTTCGGTGATATGATGCCACAGTCGGCCGCCATATTGAACTTTTCAACAGTCTTTGTCACTTATGGGCCCATCTTCAAGAAATTGGGTACGCGGGTTCCCAACGCTAACTGAATCCTACTTACATATATATATACGTCCATAGCCTGCAGCTCGGTCACCGTGTGAGGCGGCGTTGGGTCCCCCATCCCAACACCTCCCACGTTGTTGGCTGCCTGCCTATATAAGGCCGTCTGTCGCTCCAGTCTCTACATTCCCTTCCTTGCTTCGCCACGGTATTCACGTCTCCCTGCTGATAACTACAGCCTTTTTATTTAATCCACGCCTTCTCCACTGTTTTATTGTTCATTTATTACAATTATAGTTATTGTGTAGGTATTTTAGACTTACTTTACATTGTTCAGGTACCCATTTCCTTTATCATTCCAACCGTACCCCCATTAACATGTCTATCGAGGTGATCACCATCGATCAAAGAACTGTCACTTACCAAGTGGTTTCCATGCCCGGAGATGGGACCTGCCTTTTCCATTCTCTTTGTTACATATTGCACGGCCATATCAGGCTCACTCTTGATATCCGGAGGGACATTGTGTCTTATGTATTGAATGACTGGGACAGGTTCAAGGTGTGGACTGATGACGGTACAGGAGATAATTATACTACACAGGAGCACTAGAAGAGTGAAATGCTTAAGCCCTTCACCTATGCATCTGCATGTGAGTTGATGGCTGCCGCTGAATTGTTCGGTTGTCGCTTTCAAGTGTACCAAAATGGCCAAATATCTTACACCTTTGGACAACCGCCAATGCCTCTTAAACATCTTAGATTCACAGGTGACGATTTCAGTAGTGGACACTTTGTTGTTTAGAAATGTTTAAACTCTCAAAAGCTGGATGTGAAGTTATCAATGAAACTGGTTGTATACTTACAACGCTTGACAGATGCTGAATGTCTCTTTAACACAAGTCCTACAAATACTGTCGTAATTGAAACAAACCATGAAACTCAAACCGATTATGACAGCAGCAATCCAAGCTGTGAGATTTGAAACAAGATTACTGTTCACATGGCCAAGTGTACGTTGCATGCTCAAGAGTAAGCTCAGCGCACAGCTACAGCTTGGTCATATTACAACTGGAGGGCCGAACTGACAACGTGGCATACAAAGAGATCCTTAACAAATAATTATTGGTATATTTTCCCTCAGTTTAAAAAGGTTTAATTTTCTTCTTAATAAAAATTTTAAGGCAGTACTTCGCCGCTGCGAAGCGCGGGTATTTTGCTAGTACTTAAATAAAGAGCAGTGCTAATGATTATGTCTTTATTGTAAGTTATTTTATGTATTCAGGAAGCCAACATATATAAGGACATTATATCTTAATTATGTGGCTTGCATATAGGAAAGAATTCCTAATTCAAACCTCTGCTAAAATATTTGGTTTCAATTTGAAATGAAGACCATCCTAAAATGAGAGCACTGTGCTACTTTTACCTTATTCTTTTATAGGTGGACTGAAATTTGTTGTATATAACGTAAATATAGCTTAGTATGTGTTAAAATGAAGTAATTTCAGGATTTTTTAAAAATCCAAGTCAATATATCTCACCCCATTGGTATATAATTTTGCTTATTTCAAGCATTTATTTCTTAATAATCATATATATTTTTTCTTATTCTGTGAGTTTTGTAAAATAATTTTCCTTTTTTAAGATATGTGCTCTGAGATTAAATATTGGACTACCTATTTCAAGATGAGCTAACTTGTTTCAAGTAACAAGACTTTCATTCTCCACTGGTATTAAGAATTTTCCATTTATATTAGTGATTTATTCTCTTCTTCCTTGGCCTTCATTTTTCAGTGTGCTAAAATTAAGAATGCAAAACAACTGAATTAAAAATTATTTTCTAATATTCAGTGTATTTCCACTGTAGAAAGTCTAATCTCAAGTAATTTGTTCTAAAAAGCAGCATTTTCTACTTATTTCAAACCCGTGAACACCTATCAGGGCTTTCTTATTTCTAGACTGGAACTATCATTTTAAGATATCTTGGCAAGTAAAATTATCTTGCTGCATGGACAGATAATTTCACCAATATTAAGTCATTTTCTTCTGAAATTCAGTGTTTTTATCTTATTTCTTAGCTAAGTTTTTTTGCAGTGTACACTTTTGGCATGCAGACTTATTTTGCTAAACTGGAAGAATCCTAACCTTCTTCTTTTAAGTCAGTGGTAAACCAATGTTTTATACTATTTGAAATTGGAAAAAATCAAATATTCAGTTAGAGGATTTGTACAGAACTTTTTCAAAACCTGGCAGGATCTAATCAATAATATTTTAGAATAAACTATTAATGCACCGAGGAAGCAATTATCTCCGCATTTCTTTTTCTTCTCCATTCATCTCTAATGCCTTATTAAACTCATCAATTTAGTTATGTTTACAAGCTTTAAGTTTTACTCCGTTGGCCATGCTCTCTCTCTCAGGGGTGGGGGGTG
This sequence comes from Polypterus bichir lapradei, assembly GCA_026402145.1. Classification (NCBI taxonomy): domain Eukaryota; kingdom Metazoa; phylum Chordata; class Cladistia; order Polypteriformes; family Polypteridae; genus Polypterus; species Polypterus bichir. The sequence goes on from JANRMT010048275.1 coordinate 10,626, forward strand.
ACTTGTTTTTAGTACTATTTTTTGTAAAAATTGATCTATTTGTATGGAATGATTACAATAAAATTAATAAAGTTAAAAAAAAAAATAAAAACATGCCTTAACTTCATCTGCCTGTGTTCCTCTGGGCACTACTGGTAATGTCTGATGAAAATCACCTGCCAATAACACTGTAAGTCCTCCCATCAACTTATTATTGCCCCTGATGTCTTGTAGGGTTCTATTTAGAGCTTTAGTACCCCGTTAATGTGTCATACTGCTCTCATCCTAAACAATGAGCTTGGTATGTCTTAACACTTCCACCATGTTAGTTTGTTTACAAATCTATACTAATAAACGGCAAAGCCCTCACTCACTCACTGACTCACTCACTCACTGACTGACTGACTGACTGACTGACTCATCACTAATTCTCCAACTTCCGGTGTAGGTAGAAGGCTGAAATTTGGCAGGCTTATTCCTTACAAAAGTTGGGCAGGTTTCATTTCGAAATTCTACACGTAATGGTCATAACTGGAAGCTGTTTTTCTCCATTTACTGTAATGGAGATGAGCGTGAAACCCGTGGGGGCGGAGTTTCGTGTGACATCATCACGCCTCCCACGTAATCACGCAGTAGGTAGAAAACCAGGAAGAGGCCCAAAAAGCGCTGAAGAAAACATGCATTACATAATTGAGAAGGCAGCGAAACAATAAGAAGCGAGCGAGTGACATATACAACCATATTCATGAGTTCTGCTACTTCGGAAACAAAGCACGATGTAAACCTAAACTTTAAATTAAGTTCATAGACAGGCTGCCGCTAGCGTTTGTAATTTAGTGCCTGCCCATATAAGGCCGTCCGTCAGCGGCAATCCAATAGAAACACTGCCACGGGTAAATATTCACGGGTGAAGGACTGTGCTTATGCAGAGGAAGATGAGATGGTCAGGGTGGTGTTTGGCACAAACTCAGCGAAACTGCGAGAGAAAGTTTTAAGTGCCGGGACTTAGGTAACATTAGATACAGCCATGGACATAGCACGACATGGCACCAGCACAGCTGGGAAACTTCGATGCATGTACACCGAGCGGCTCACGTGAACTGACGCAGTGCACAGACAAAAAGCAACAGTTCCAAAGAGCGCTGAACAAAAACCGAATTACACAATTGAAAAGGCAGCAAAAAAATATGAAGCGTCTGATACATACAAGCATATTATTCATAACTGCAGCTACTGCAGAAACAAAGCACACGGTGGAAAAAGTGAATGTCCCGCTAAAGGAAGACAGTGTAAAAAAAAAAAACCCGTGCATGCAGTGTGTCAGGTCTCAGATAAAGAAGAAGACGAGCTGTTTATTGATGCAGTAAGAAACAAATCTTTTTCATAGCTTCTTTAACACACTACGTCTCCGCTGCGATACGCGGGTATATATATATGTATATATATACCCCGATCTACATACTCGAATAATGAATACTTTATTCGCAATCAATGATTGTTTTGGTAAAGCCATACTCAGTGTATTCATTAGATGAACGGTAAAAAAGTAAGAGCGAGGGGAGGGTGACTTATTGAGGCATACAGGCAAAACCACAATAGCACGCGGGCTCGATGTACGAAAAAATATATCTTTTCAAGTTCTATTTAGTCCATATGTGTCAAACTCAAGGGCCACGGGCCACATCCAGCCCGGCGTGTAATTATATCCGGCCCGCGAGATCATTTTATATACTGTATTATTGTTATTAATGGCCCGGGTATATGATGCGCTGGTAACACAATAAACTACAGATCCCATAATGCAGCGCTTCAGCTGCCTTGCTGAACACTTACCGCGTTAATCAAGTCTAGCTTGCAAGTTATTGCGAAGCTAGCCCACACAATGCTGAAGAGAAAAGTTGATTCTGAAAATAGAGCCTTTAAAAACCGATGGGAGGCTGAGTATATGTTTAATGACATTGCCGTTAAACCCGTGTGTCTCATTTGTGGAGCTAATTTGGCTGTAATTACAGAATTTAATCTAAGACGGCACTATGAGACAAAACATCAGGGTAACCTGAAAGACCTGAATGCAATGCAGAAGATACAGAAAGCAGAAGAATTAAATAAGAATCTGACACTTCAGCGGACGTTTTTACCCGTGCACAATCACAAAGTGATTTCAAGTGAAGCTGCTTTTATGGGAGACACAAATAAACCAGTGCAACTTGCCCCACTTTCCCTGTTGCCAAGTAATGTTGAACCAAGTCGTCACTACGGTGTTCCCAAATACGCACTTTGCTGATAAACTGAGCGCACTGAGTTTGCACGGCGCTTTGGTGACTTTGAAGAACAAAAAAAGTCCGTCTACATGCGGCTCGAACCTTGTGCATGTTTGGTAGCACATATCTGTGTGAGAAGCTCTTCTCAGTGATAAAGACTAACAAAACAGCACACAGGAGTCGCCTCACTGATGAGCACCTGCAGTCCATCCTGAGAATCTCCACAACACAGAACCTCACACCAAACATAAACGAACTTGTTGCCAAAAAAAGATGCCAGGCGTCCAGCTCTAAAATGACATATGAGCAAAGACAACTGAATGATTTGATTTGTTATTGCTGAAAGGAACACATTTTATTTATATTTCCAGGTTTTGTTATGCAGCATGTTCATATTTGAATTTGTATAATTTTGACAGAATATATTTTTATGGAGAGCAAAATCTTTTGGGATATTTAAAATCTAAGTTTATTTTTTATATAAAATTACATAAGAGTAAAGAAATTTGAATGTTTGTTCTTTTAACGTTTACTTTATTTCTAACTTGTATAATTTAGACAGGATATATTTTTATGGAGAGCAAAATATTATAAGTTGTTTAAGGTTTGAGTTGATTTATTCAAGAATAATATTCCTGTCTGTTTTTACCATTCCTACCAAAGATATTTCTGTCGACTAAATAAAAATTCCTTCTATTTAAAATTTAAATAGAACTTGAACAAATACGATAGTTCATAATATCCACGCAGACTTGCACGTAAGAGCGGGAGTTATCCGTTTTAACAAGCAGCGTATTGCACTGATACGAAATAGCTGTGTGTGTATATATGTAGATATGTATGTATATGTATATATATGTTTATATATGTGTGTGTGTATGTGTATATATATATGTATTTGTGTATATATATGTGTGTGTATGTATGTATGTATGTGTGTATGTATATGTATGTGTATATATGTAGATATATATATATGTATGTATATATGTGTGTGTATATATATGTGTATATGTATAGATATGTATATATATATGTTTATGTGTGTGTGTGTAAATATATATATATATTTATATATATATGACAGCAACACTCATCACTCATAACAGTGACAAAACAATTACATTGACAATCATTTTACGTTATTTTCAAAATGTTTCCTTTTCTTTTTCATTGCTTCTTTAACACACTACTTCTCCGCTGCGAAGCGCGGGTATTTTGCTAGTATATATATATATGCCAGCAACACTCATGACAATGACAAAACAATTACATTGTCAATCATGTTACGTTATTATTAAAATGTTTCCTTGTCTTTTTACTTCTCCGCTGCCAAGCGCGGGTATTTTGATATATATATATATATATATATATATATATATAGATAGATAGATA
>JANRMT010048276.1:0-10122 GCA_026402145.1 Polypterus bichir lapradei
TTTTTTTTCTCCCTAAATAATAAAAACCATCATTTAAAAACTGCATTTTGTGTTTACTTGTGTTATATTTGACTAATGGTTACATGTGTTTGATGATCAGAAACATTTTGTGTGATAAACATGCAAAAGAATAAGAAATCAGGAAGGGGGCAAATAGTTTTTCACACCACTGTAATTTAATTACACAATAAAAGGGCCCTAATCTATGTTGTACACTGGGGCCGCTGGATTTCTCGGCATGATAAAGTATTGCCTAATATTTCTGCCTTATTTTGCATAGCTCAGGCTTGCACTTTTTTTGTCAATTTTTCATTTGCACTTTGTATGTTTGCTGTGAAGCCCTTTCTAAGGATGCTTCATGTCTCCCTTGGGCTTTGCTATTACTTACTGTCTGCTGATTCAGTCTCGATCTCGAGTGCAGACTGCGAAACACAGGCACTTCACCGGAGAAAGAAATCATCTGGAAATAATAAAATAAAATCCTTTGTGGCTCAGAAAAATACTGAAAGTGAAATGAAACTTTCTGACGACTGTAGAAAAGAATACACTGAAAGCCTGAATAAAGCATCATACGTTGGTGTAAAAATAGAGCTGGTCAGAAATAAAAGATGCAGAGGGCGAAGCTGGCGAGCTTACTGGCGTCTCAAGGACATCTTGAAAACATCCTAATATTGATTTGTTTGGACTGTGCGGAGAAATTCAAGTTCGCCTAATTCATATGTGAAAACATTCTAACGGTAATGCTTTACCCTCTAATGGAAGCTTATTCTCTTTTTGTTGCATGACGTAGAAAAATCTACAAGAAAGCTGGAAAGTATCAACAGTGATGAGATTTTAAAAAGACACATATTTAACCCCATCCTGTGATTAATTTGGGGTCAACTCCTGGAAGTCTCTTCTTAAACAAATCATGGAAGCACAAAAGCTCACTAGTGGCCCACGGACAAGCCACGCAGCTTTGGACCTGCCTGGCCAGGTCAGCTTTCATTCCATCTTCCCCATCTGTCGTCCAAAACAGTGTCTTCTACTCAAACATGCTGAACTGCTATTTCAAGAAGAGCAAAACTTAACCATGAGCCAATGCATATTGACCAAAATGGAGTCACCATAAACTATCGAAACTACACTCACTGAAGAGGTTATTAGGAACACTATACTAATAATGGGTAGGCCTTCCTCCTGCTCTCAAACAGCCTCAGTTCTTCATGGCATGGACTGCACAAGATCCTGGAAACATTCCTTTGAGATTCTGGTCCATGTTGACATGATTGCATAACACAATTCCTGCAGAGCAGTGAGTCTCAATTCTACCACACCCCAAAAGAGTTCTATTCAAGCTTTATAACATACTGGTGAGGCCTCATCTGGAGTACTGTGTGCAGTTTTGGTCTCCAGGCTACAAAAAGGACATACATCCTTTTTTGTCCACCATTGTGGACAAAATTGTTGGTACCCTTCAGTCAATGAAAGAAAAACTCAAAATGGTCACAGAAATAACTTTAATCTGACAAAAGTAATAATAAATAAAAATTCTATGAAATTTAACTAATAAAAGTCAGACATTGCTTTTCAACCATGCTTCAACAGAATTAATAAAAAAAAAAAACTCATGAAACAGGCCTGGACAAAAATGATGGTACCCCCTAGAAAAGACTGAAAATAATGTGACCAAAGGGACATGTTAATCCAAGGTGTGTCCACTAATTAGCATCACAGGTGTCTACAATCTTGTAATCAGTCAGTGGACCTATATATAGGGCTCCAGGTAGTCACTGTGTTGTTTGGTGACATGGTGTGTACCACACTCAACATGGACCAGAGGAAGCGAAGGAAAGAGTTGTCTCAGGAGATTAGAAAGAAAATTATAGACAAGCATGTCAAAGGTAAAGGCTATAAGACCATCTCGAAGCAGCTTGATGTTCCTGTGACTACAGTTGCACATATTATTCAGAAATTTAAGATCCATAGGACTGTAGCCAACCTCCCTGGACGTGGCCGCAGGAGGAAAATTGATGACAAATCAAAGAGACGGATAATACGAATGGTAACAAAAGAGCCCAGAAAAATTTCTAAAGAGATCCAAGGTGAACTTCAAGCTCAAGGAACATCAGTGTCAGATCGCACCATCCGTCGTTGTTTGAGCCAAAGTGGACTTCATGGGAGACGACCAAGGAGGACACCATTGTTGAAAACAAATCATAAAAAAGCCAGACTGGAATTTGCCAAACTACATGTGGACAAGCCACAAAGATTCTGGGAGAATGTCCTATGGACAGATGAGACAAAAATTGAACTTTTTGCCAAGGCACATCAGCTCTATGTTCACAGACGGAAAAATGAAGCATATCAAGAAAAGAACACTGTCCCTTCTGTGAAACATGGAGGAGGCTCTGTTATGTTCTGGGGCTGCTTTGCTGCATCTGGCACAGGGTGTCTTGAATCTGTGCAGGGTACAATGAAATCTCAAGACTATCAAGGGATTCTAGAGAGAAATGTGCTGGCCAGTGTCAGAAAGCTTGGTCTCAGTCGCAGGTCATGGGTCTTGCAACAGGACAATGACCCAAAACACACAGCTAAAAACACCCAAGAATGGCTAAGAGGAAAACATTGGACTATTCTAAAGTGGCCTTCTATGAGCCCTGACCTCAATCCTATTGAGCATCTTTGGAAAGAGCTGAAACATGCCGTCTGGAAAAGGCACCCTTCAAACCTGAGACAACTGGAGCAGTTTGCTCATGAGGAGTGGGCCAAAATACCTGCTGAGAAGTGCAGAAGTCTCATTGACAGTTACAGGAATCGTTTGATTGCAGTGATTGCCTCAAAAGGTTGTGCAACAAAATATTAAGTTAGGGGTACCATCATTTTTGTCCAGGCCTGTTTCATGAGTTTATTTTTTTAAATAATTCTGTTGAAGCATGGTTGAAAATCAATGTCTGACTTTCATTGGTTAAATTTCATAGAATTTTTATTTATTATTACTTTTGTCAGATTAAAGTTATTTCTGTGACCATTGTGAGTTTTTCTTTCATTGACTGAAGGGTACCAACAATTTTGTCCACGTGTGTAGCAGCGCTAGAAAAGGTCCAGAGAAGAGCGTCTAGGCTCATTCCAGGGCTACAGGGGTTGAATTATGAAGAAAGATTAAAAGAGTTTAGCATATAAAGTTTAAAGCAAAAGAAGATTAAGAGGTGACATGATTGAAGTGTTCAAATTATGAAGTGAATTAGTACAGTGGATCGAGACTGTTATTTTAAAATGAGTTCATCAAGAACACGGGGACACAGTTGGAAACTTGTTAAGGGTAAATTTTGCACAAACATTAGAAGATTTTTCTTTACACAAAGAACGATAGACGCTTGGAATAAGCTACCAAGTAGTGTGGTAGACAGTAAGAATTTAGGGACTTTCAAAACTCAACTTGATATTTTTTGGAAGAAAGAAGTAGATTGGACTGGCGAGCTTTGTTGGGCTGAATGGCCTGTTCTTGTCTAGATTGTTCTAATGTTCTGTTGGATTCAGATCTGGTGACATGGAAGGCCACTGAAGAACACAGAGCTCGTTGTCATTTTCATGAATACAGTTTGAGATGACTTTTGTTTTGTGACATGGTGCATCATCATGATGGATGTAGAAGATGGGTAAATAGTGGCCATGAAGGGAAGCTTTTGGTCAGCAACAATACTCAAATAGACAGTGGCACTCAAGTGATGATTGACTGGTATTACCAGACCCAATGATAACATTCCTGACACCATTACAGCACCACCACCAGCCTGGACTGTTCACACAAGGCAGGTCAGATGAGTGGATCTATGGTGTTGGATCCATAATTATGTCCCTACCATCTGTTTGCCTCAGCAGAAATTGAGATTGATCAGACCAGGCTACCTTTTTTCAGTGTTCAGCTGTCCAATTTTGGTGAACATGTGCCCACTGCAGGCCCAGCTTTCTGTTTTGGTTGACAGGAGTGGAACCCAATGTGATCTTCTGCTATTGTAGCCCATCCACCTCAAGCTTCAAGATGCTGTGCATTCTGAGTTACTTTTTTGCTTACCACAGTTGTACAAAACGGTTGTCTGAGTCTTTCTGTCACCTTGAACCAGTCTAGTCATTCTGCTCTGACCTACCTCTGTCATCAACAAGGCATTTCCAGCCATAGAGCTCTCACTTACTGGATGTTGTTTCACACTATTCTCAGTAAACTCTAGAGATTGTTGTGCTTGAAAAACCTAGGAGATCAGCAGTTACAGAAATACTCAAACCAGCTCATCAGACACCAACAATTACGCCATGGTCACAAAAACACTGAGATCACATTTTTCTTCCATTGTGGTGTTTGATGTGAACATTAATAGAAGTTTTTGACCAGTATCTACATGATTTCATGCATTGTGCTGCTGCCACGTAATTGGCTGATTAGATAATGGCATGGATAAGCAGGTAGATATAAGCAGAGGATAACCAGAGGTTCCTAATAATTTGCACAGTAGGTGTAAAATTTCTATTATAAAAATGTAGCTGATTTGGGTGGGTCTAGTTTTTTTGTGCAAGCTTTTTATTGCATTTCTATTGCCCTGCTGAACACATTAGCTGTGCTCTTTGTAATCTTAGCCCAATTCTCTTTAAATATCTTAAATGAAGCAGCTCTATCATAGAATAGTATGTATACAGCTGAAAGTCCGTTATTGTGTTTGAGGAGTCATCACAATTAATCCACAAGAAGATGAAAAAGCAGGCATTATGTAATAGAAAAACAGACTTTTACTTCTTAGAAAGAAGAGCAGCTTGTTAGCCTCAAAGAGTCAGGTTCAAGTGCTGCTTTCTTCTATTGTAGTCAAGTCCATCTAGTCTGCCAGTGATGTCTGCTTCATATTGTGCTGCTCAAATCTCTGTTTATAATTTTCTGCTGCACATTTGATGAACCCCTAGCTGATCTTTCATGTCACAGCTCATATATGTCAAAGCGCTTTCTTTCACGTTTATTCTCAACTGCAGATACTGAAGTGAGAGACCAGGTTTGAAAGGGCTGACAAGAGTAATCGCTTCTCAAAGGAAAGCAAAACAGATTAAGAGGAATGAACAGAAAAATGATAAAACATAGCACAGATGATGGGGCCGATGCATAATATCTGGTATTTAATTTCCCAGTTTGGAGTCTGAGTGTGTGGACTTCACACCATCCCCATGTGCCCCATGGGCTTTTTGCTGTACTCCAGTTTTTCACCAGATTCTGAAAGCAAGCATGTCAGGTTAAGTGGCAACTGTGTCACTGACCAGCATTGCATCCAGGTTTATACCAAGATTCAAAATGAAGAACAGTCCAGTGCTGACCCATGCTCACTGCTTCCCTTTGGCTCTCAAACTACCATGGAATGATGGTGAAGAACTCATTCATATGTGGATTCTAGGTCACAGCCACAAATCAACCTTTGAAAACAATATCTCAGGTATGCTATGGCCTGGAACTGGGCCACAGCACAGCCACAACTAAGCCTTCTGAAGACTTGTGTGAAGCACAACTGAGCCACAGCATAGCTTCAACCCAACCATAATCATAATAATAATAATTCTTTACATTTATATAGCACATCCTCTCACTTCTAAAAGCACTTTTCATAGTGAGTGGGGAGCCGCTTCAACCACCACTAATATGTAACATCCACCTGGATGATGCGATGGCAGTCATTTTGCACCAGTATGCTCAACACACTGTGGACTACTGTTGACTGGACAAACTCACAGTAGAAACTGAGACTATATGTGATGCAGGATATGGGCCAGAGCAGAGCCAGAACAAATCTTCCTGAAAACACACTATACTAAACTTCCAACAAAAAAGAAAAGATCAAAAACTAGTTGTAACTAATTCTAAACAATTTTATTTATCCTAACATTCAAACCTACACAGTGGCAAAATATCACTGGTGCTTATCCAGTACCAGGAAGGTCCCAAGCTCAAACCTAGCAGTCATGCACTTCTGCTTTCCAAGTTCTTCTGCAGAAGCACAAACAGGAATGACTGATGACAAGAAACCCAAAAGAAATTGGAAAATGTCCAGTACTGCTATCGGCCATGGACTTGCAGAAACTATTTGACCTTGTTAAATCAATCTACAATTTGGGGAAGTCCTGTCAGAAGTAATCTGGAAGAGCTGCGACTAAATAGTATTCTTCCATGTTGGAAACAAAGACAAGTGACTTACCACTACACATGGGCTGGGATACAAAACATTGACAGTAATGCACGTGAGATGTATCAAATTTGAAAGAGTTTGGCTGTCTTAAAGGGCAGGTGTCTACTGAAGGGTTCAGGAGCACTAGATTAGACTAGATTAGGATTAGTGCCTGCAGGTCCCCTCCTGGTTTAAGGTTGCATTTCTGCAAAGTGGAGTTGGTAATTTGGTCAAGTGGCTTTCTTACGTCTGAGAAGTTACAGTGGCTAAAACAAGAGAAGGATTTCTGCAGAAGATGGGAAGACCTCACAGAGTCCTGATCACAACATTATCAAGCCATGCAATTTAAGATTACATGCAGAAGCAAGAGAGGGACACCAAAATTCTCCAGAAGAACTGTGTCAAGTTGATTAAGATGATTACTTTAAAAAAAAACTGCAAGAGAACTAAGGTTGTGTGGTCACAGCAAATCTTGACTGAATGTCATGTTTTTGTTCAATGTTCTTTCTAGGAAGTGTGTAGATTAACAAAAACTCTTCATGCCATTATTTTGGGAGCATCCTCACTTGACAGCATTTAATCCCAAGTACTTTTGTGCAGCACTGTTAGACATTGGCATTAAAATTGAAGCACATTGCAGGACATTGACATTACATTTAAACTGTCCCAGCCAAAGAGGTCTTTCAGAGATACAAATGGCTAGTTATAGCTGGGCCATTGGTGGCCCAAATGGAAATGACATACACACTTTACTTTAAGGTTTATTGCATTTGTGTCACAGCTGGCCCAGGATACAAATGCCATCAAATTCCTTCAATGCTTCTGCTTAATATTAGGCATTATTTGGCCGAAACTGCAATGCCAGGCATACTGGAATTGTGGTTATTTGCATTTGAGCAGTTTTTGGTCCACAATCTAAATGGCATTCAAACCTTACATATGGCTGAATATGGCTAGGCCGCTTTTGGCCCATAATAAAGCTGCCAAAAATATATTACATGGCCTTGATTATAGATATACAAATGGCACGAATACTATTAAATATAGCTAGTTGCAGTTGGACTATAATTGTACCCATAATTGTAATTTTAGACATACTTGACATGCAGTTGATTGTGTTTGGGCTGTGTTTGGCCCACAATCCAATTACCATGAAAATTGTCAAATGTGGCTGGTTACATATGGGCAATTTCTGGACAACAAAACATTTGCCATCGCCATAATTGACCCTTAAGTGCCTAAAGTCAGCCATTTTTAGCCCAGAACAGTCGACTATCTGGGTAGGCTCATTATTGTCAGGTATAAAGAATACATGAAATCCTTACTTGCATATGCAAATCAACATACAATATGTTGTCACTCATTATTAGCAAGTAGAACTGCTTTACCTTGAAACTTTTGTCTTCCTCACCTTGAATCTAGCAGGAAGATAACATCACTACACACCAGTAGGGAATGAAAGAATTTCAGAAAATATATAAATGCCGGCAAAAAAACAAAATCCTTTACAAGCTGTTAAGAGACACATCTTATAAAAACAGACTACAGGAAAAACAACACATTTTCAATATCTTATTTTTTGTGTATAGTTTACAATTATTACATTGTCAGAAATAAAAGTTTAGTAGCAACTTACAACAGTGCATATGAACAGAATCGAGGGGATTTTCTTAGGGCAGACATGTCTGTTAAATGAAGAATCACTGGAGGCAACAAAGTTGCTTTGAAAATCATTATGAAGCGAATTAACTAGAAAAAGAAAACTGCCATAAATGTAGTGCAACAAAACCTGAAAAAGCAAAATCAATATGCCGGGGAGCAGGCTGGTAATTTACAAGTTATATATATATATATATCTATACTAATAAAAGGCAAAGCCCTCACTCACTGACTGACTGACTGACTGACTGACTGACTGACTCATCACTAATTCTCCAACTCCCCGTGTAGGTAGAAGGCTGAAATTTGGCAGGCTTATTCCTTACAGCTTCCTTACAAAAGTTGGGCAGGTTTCATTTCGAAATTCTACGCGTAATGGTCATAACTGGAAGCTGTTTTTCTCCATTTACTGTAATGGAGCTGAGCTCGAAAGCAGTGGGGGCGGAGTTTCGTGTGACATCATCACGCCTCCCACGTAATCACGCAGTACGTAGAAAACCAGGAAGCGCTCCAAAAAGCGCTGAAGAAAACATGCATTATATAATTGAGAAGGCAGCGAAACAATAAGAAGCGAGCGAGTGACATATACAACCACATTCATGAGTGCTGCTACTGTGGAAACAAAGCATGGTGTAAACCTAAACTTTAAATTAAGTTCATAGACAGGCTGCCGCTGGCGTTTGTAATTTAGTGCCTGCCCATATAAGGCCGTCCGTCAGCGGCAATCCAATAGAAACACTGCCACTAAATATTCACAGGTGAAGGACTGTGCTTATGCAGAGGAAGATGAGATGGTCAGGGTGGTGTTTGGCACAAACTCAGCGAAACTGCGAGAGAAACTTTTAAGTGCCGGGTCTTAGCTGACATTACATACAGCCGTGGACATAACACGAGATGGCACCAGCACAGCTGGGAACCTTCGATGCAAGAACACCAAGCGGCTCACGTGAACTGACGCAGTGCACAGACAAAAAGCAACAGTTCCAAAGAGCGCTGAACATAAACCGAATTACACAATTGAGAAGGCAGCAAAAAAATATGAAGCGTCTGATACATACAAGCATATTCATAAGTGCAGCTACTGCAGAAACAAAGCACACGGTGCAAAAAGTGAATGTCCCGCTAAAGGAAGACAGTGTAAAAAAAAACCGTGCATGCAGTGTGTCACATCTCAGATAAAGAGGAAGACGAGCTGTTTATTGATGCAGTAAGAAACGAATCGATAAATGAAACCTCTTATCTTTACAACGATTGACAAACACGGAATGTAACTTGAACACAACACATTGTACAAATACGACCCTGATTGAAACAAATAATGATAATCGAATCCTTGATGACAGCAACACTCAATAACACTCACAAAACAATTACTGTATATTGACAATCATGTTACGTTATTTTTAAAATGTTCCCTTTTCTTTTTCATAGCTTCTTTAACACACTACGTCTCCGCTGCGAATATATATATATACCCCGATCTACATACTCTCAAATAGATAAGCTACACACTGTGGCGCAATTGTAGAGGCTTTGCCTCTATCGCCTACATCTGAGGTTTGATTCCCGAGAGGGGATGTACTGAGTATGTACGCGTGCTTCTCAGTTTATTTAAACCTCGCGTCTCCTTGGTTTGAGACGTATGAAAAAATATGCGGTTAACGCAGAATCATGTTACGTTATTTTTAAAATCTTTCCTTTTCTTAGCACAAGCACAGCTGAGAAGCTTCGATGCATGTACTCCATAACAAAAAATAACGCATTTAATCACACTTTCAATTCCAAGCAAAGGGGAACTTTTGTCAATGCATGATTTCCTGGTACATCGATTACACTGATGCACACATCACAGCTACAAAAATGTTACACTCGGAATGAAGCGCGTTCCTGATCGGATGAAAATTTCATTTCAAAAAACTACCCGAGCGAAGCCTTGATAAAAGCATGGTTTTGTGCACACTGAAAAGCAAGCAAAATTAGATGCATTACAGAAAGCGGACTTTGTGGCTCTTACTGGGGATCATTGGACTTCCGTGACCGTTAGTAATTCTAATTACATCTAATTACAGAATGTTCAATGATCACACTGTTTTAGCCTAATGTACAAAATAATTTTGGCTAAGGTTACTCAGAGTTTAAAGATTAAGTTGGTCAAATTACCTTTTATGTTTCTGACTTATTTTTTTAAGAAGAAAAACTGCACTTTATGTTGAAATTTTGATTATTATTATTTAAAGACAATACCATTCTGAAAATGTACTTAAAGTACTTAAACTACCACTTTATTTTT